>VIBL01000036.1:2400000-3000000 GCA_008271625.1 Lutraria rhynchaena
CCACTCAATGTTACTCAGAAATGTTAAAATTATAAAAATAGCATGGCACGATTTTTGTCATTTCTTCAATAGTTCTCCAAGGTACTTAATTGTTTTTAATGTCATATACTGAAAATTTTGGAAGAGTTGCTGCCCTTGCTGAAAATTAGAAGAGTATTTATTTTGGAAAATATTGCATGGATTGTTCTATATTTTCTGTATTAAATCAAATTGATACTGTGCTTTTGCATCTTTTTTACTGAGAGTTTCCATTAAAATGGATCTTTTTATTTAATCTTTGAACAATTGGCTACTCCCATAGACATGGGAAAAAATATAAAGAGACAATAACTCAAAGGAATGTAATCGATTTTTAAAATCTCATAGTTAATCATTTTCTATAATGGAAACCTATAAATTTATAAAGGTTCCCCAAATCTGTCTCCTCCATTTTGAAATAATACTTTTGAACATTAGCAGTGTAATACCTTAAAAACATATTATTTGGAACCACAAAAAAATGACTTTAATATCAAGATGGTCTCATCCTCAAGTTGACATATGGAGAAGATTTTGAAAATCTGTCGGAAAATTTGTGGTGTTATAATATGACGGTGATCTTAACATTATATAGCTAAGTTAGGCTTCAGTGTTCATAAATTCTCACATCAATATTTTGGTTCCCAAAAGTGGTCTTAAAATCAAAGTATCACTGTATACTTACGTAGGTACCACATTCTGAAAATCTGTCAATCCATTAGCACTAGTATTGTCTCTTAAAGACTGTCTGTGTTTCCGACTTCTCATCAAATGATAGCTTTTTGTCATTTCTGGAGAAATAGAGTAAATACATTGAAGTAAAAAAAATCAAATCCTAACAATTATTTGTATAAGGTTAATGCAGCCTGGAAACAGAAGTTCAATAACAAGAGTGATGAAACAATCAACAAGATCAAAGGTCATAAAAATTGAGATTGATCTTCATGCTCAAAATCTCAATTTCATATTTTGTATCCTGCAAGTTAAATGTATTACCATTAGGCAAGAAAAAATAATGTTTACAATTACTTGACTAAAAAATTACGGTATTTAGGTCGCAAAACTTTTCTTATTGTTTTTTTCTTAACACACCTTTTAAGAATATGTGTTACAATGCATCCTCTAACAAAATACTTTTGTTCACTGGATTTTGTTGTTAGAAATTATAAAGTCAGTGCCAAAGGACAGGCTCAGTCAGGTAACTGTTACCTCTACTTTTAGTTTTTTCTGTCCATATATAATTGCCATAAAATAAATATACTGAATAGAGGGTAATTAATCAAAATATTGTTGTACTAATATGGCCAGTTTTACTAATCAAAAGTAAGTTGAGAAAATGAAATTTAAGCTTGGAGACTGATCTAAAGTCTTATAAACTGTGAAGCAGTGCTCCAGGTTTGCATAACACAGTTCACTATCTCATTCCAAATTTCCAAAGTTGTTGCAAACTTCTCCAAAAGTCCTCGCCCCTACCTACCATCCTAGCTGACACATAATTCAAATTTCTTACACAATGAATCGTGAGCTTGACACGATAGGGTTCAAACCCGCTGCTGCCAGACTAGCATTTTTGCACAGAGTGAACACTCTAAGTACATTTCTTCTTTAAGCAACTAAAAAATTAAATTAATGAAATCATACAGCATTAGTGTTTACATAAGAAAAACTAACAAGATCTTGTAAGGTAAGGAAGGGGACGGCCACAACCTCCACATTCCAAATAAAAATTCTTAAATTGAAAAGAAAGTAAATCATTCTCACAACTACTTCAAAATCAAGTTTTTACAGTCTTGGCCATACGTGACATAACACCATCTGTTGACTCTAAGAGTAATAATAATTTATACAGTATATAAACCCTAACACTGGTTTATATTTATAATCTTCGATAAAATATGTACCAATAGGATGCTTCATTAGCTTTTATCTTAGCTAGGACTGACAGCACTGATAAACTTACACAGTGATCTACCCTTACAGATATCATGTTACAGTCAAAAATACTCTGAAAGTCTTTATTAGTAAAAGATATTTTGAAATTGTGTTACTTGATTTTCACCTGGACTTGTATATAGACTTGATTTTATAGGCTTAAATTGCAATGTCCGTTATTATGAAACAGTTAAAACTTCAAAGTTTTCCTTAAAACTTCATTCTAAGTATATCCACCATTTTAACAATCACATGATCCAACTATGGTCACATGTGATGGCAGTGGCTACTGAAGCGTACTGTGATGTGGAAAGCAGTGCATAGAGTTTGATGTTATCTATGCATGTTCCCATCTTTTTTCTCAATAATTTTAGCACAAGATCCACATCAATGAGCTTACGAATTTTTACCAAAAAAAAATATTGAACTTCCATTCTGTGTACGTTTTTAAAGTTTCAGCCATAAAGTCCCCAGTGATTAAAACTCATATTTTGATACATGACAATAATATATTTATTGCATTTCATTTACATTAGTAATCCAGAAGCGATTTTGCTCACCTGAGTATCACATCAAAGTTCTAAGACATGTATTTGAATGACAATGGTCTCATATCACAAATGAGGCTTAGAGACATATGATGTAAGTTTAATAAACTTCTTCCACTGTCAATATTGTTAATATAGGTAAGCAATGTATGTGTAACATGATTTGACCCTATGTTACAGAATGTTACCATAAAATCTTGTTTGTTACCTCAGATGATCCAAAATCCAATATCAAATAAACACTGACAAACATATAAGCCTTCAGCTCTAACTGTTGGGTCAAGATAGTGATGCTTAGGCCAGAGTTTGGTTGTACATTGTTTTTCAGACTTTGTCTACATGTTAACTGGCAGTCCTGTTTTTAGCAGAATAGGAAAAAATAAAATCATGATCCTTATTTTCCCAATGGGGATGAAATGTCAAAAATACAATGTTCAATCATTGAATATGAATTTGACAATAACAAACTGGTATGACATAATTCATGACATATTAGTCATGTGACTACTAACTGGTACAAATCAAATGAGGTACAAATATCAGCCAATCAAAGAGACTGTCACAGTTTTCCCTGAACAAAATGGCAGCGTCCAGGGAAAACCCAATTTTTAAGCATCTTAATAAAGATTTTCATGAATGGGTGGCCCAAGCAAGTTATAATGCAGATAGATTTGGATAAGATGTGGAGACAGCTATATTGTGTGTCCTTCTAGAGGAGAATTTGATAGTTGGTAAAATTTGACACTTTTATGAGCAAGTCATGTATATTCATGACATACAAAAGTATAACAAAACAAATCCAACTTTCCCAAATTTTTGGACTAAAAATCTAAGGTACAAAGTGAAGTTGATACAGCAGCCACAGATATTACCCATCAGTTTCCTGTAAGACTTGGTCCTGGTCAAAAAAATAAAATTTCTGAATGTTTCTGCTTACAAGATGGCATCCTCAAAGCATTAGTTACATATTCTGAACAATTTTATTAAATCACACCACCTGCCAGATGCATTGAATGCAAGTCAACAAAATGAAGAAAAAGTAATAGTGTACGCACAGAATGATAAAATACACAGTTTGGTATCAGTGTCTAATTACATAACTGCAAAGGTAAAACTTTGAAGACCCGCGATGCTGATTTTCTTCCATATGTCTAGGAGTTGCCAGCACCTAGTGAATGGGTAAGTTAGAACTGGTTAGTATATGGTCCAGGCAAACTATTCAGGTGAATCGGGCACCATACATCACTTAAAAATTATTGAATAATGGCGTTAAACCCAGTGAAGACGAAAGGAAGAACTGTGAAAATATAACCATTTAACAGCAAGACTGTACATAATATATGACATAACAATGAAGTCAGTCCCTTTTACTATTTGATATAGCCTTGTTCTACATTCAGACATCTAGCAATAGAAGACGAATTCCATAAATTCTTGATATCTGGCAAATTGTCATCTGCTCTTAACCCTTTGCCTCATAAGCATATTTTGGACTCTTCCAAATTCAAAGCTAATATACAAAACATCAATTTAGTTACAAAATTGGATCATTTCTCTCTGACAGAGTTGAAAACATTGTGGCAATAGAACCATTACTCATTACAAGCAATAGCTTCTTTTGCCACATTTTTTTCAAAAGTTGTCTGCTACAGATGCAGGGAAATGCGGTTTTATGAGGCAAAGGATTAAAACAGACAGCAACGTGACGGTATGCCAGCGTTGTGAAGACATGAAAGTATCCACAAAAAGAAATGTTTCTTCTAGTTACCCCACCCATTTTCAAATTATCATTGAGTTTAAAAAAGAACAGTCTGTAATATAATTTATACTTAAATATTCAGGCAGCAAATTGATGTTTACTGGTATCTTAAATGCATTTGTAGTTATACTTGTATCCTTTAAACAAGATTTTTACTAGACATCAAAAGTTGAGGGTCAAGAATGACCGTTGGTTGATGATAATTCGAAGAAGCAATGAAATTTCCTTCTAATTTTATTGTAAATTTGACCTTTTGATACATATTCTCAAAAGTCAAAGCTTTATTTTATTGAGTCAAGTAGTTATTCAAGAGTAAAAATGCTGTTTAAACAGTCAAATGAAAGCCATGATAAAATAAAAAACAAACTGATTTATTGTTAGAGAGGTTTTTTGTTTTGTCCTATATAAATATACAATTCCCTATGATAATTCACATTAATACGCAGAAGGAGGCGGAACAACCTTGGGGGAAACGACAAAGGGGCTGGAGTAGTTTAGGGATGAAAAGACCAGTCACCTCCAAGTAAGGTGAATTATACTTTGTTTGGTAAATTTGTCACAGTCAAACACTGCATTCTCTTTAAACATATTAAATACAATTTATAGCTATCACCTTCATTATGTCAGACAAAAATAGTTCAAATTTCTTCAAGCCTATTTAAGTCTCTATACCTCGAATGAGGTAATACGCAATAACAAATTTCAAGCATGAGATGCAGAGATCAGTTACTTCCTCTTACATCCTTAAAATACTGCAAATAACAAATCAATTTTTCTTTAACTAGAACAATAGGAAACTGTACACATATTAATATAATTTTACCTTATAAGTATGATATTGAATTTACAAACATATAGTCCACACGCACTTAATTGAAAAGGTATCACTTTTTTTAAACTAACACCAAACTACAAAATATCAGCAAAGCAGAAACATGCTTTTAAAAACAATGTAAATCAATGTAAGATCATTTATCTTTAACAAAAGTATACACCCTGTTATATCTACCACTTGCCAAAGCCATAATTTATCGGTTCAATGATAAAATTGAACAGGCTATTCAATTATATCAACGTGATAAAACTTTACAACCTGCTTTTTTGTTGGCAGGCTATACATACTGCAAAAAAAAATTATCTGAATTCTAAACCAGGATATGAAGTAATTCTAATTTTATTCATCTAATCACATATGTGTATAAAAAGTGCAGATGATAACAAGTGTACTAATCAGTACAATTTCATACAAGGTAATACATTTTTGAAGCCAAAGAAACTGTACATTCCTTAAATTACGGTCTTTGAATTCGCAAATTTCATAGGCAGTATTTAACAAGAAAAGTCGCTAATAAAAGACACATGCCCCCACGTAGTTATGAACATGAAGAAATAAACATCCATCTTTGAATGACAAAGCTAAAGACCAACCAAAAATGTATAATAAGTTCACTAGAATTTATAGGAGATATTGGGGTTTCACTAATTTTTATTTGAGATTAAATTTCGTGATTTCGTGGGTTGGTTCATCCACAAAATCAAATACCCACGAATATAAATGCCAAGTCGGAAGTTTGGTGATGTCTGAAATTGTGCGACTTTTGAAATGTTCCAAAACTGGAAGATTCAGTTCCAACAATCTGTGATTGTTTGAGTACTCATCCATTGGAAAAGTAGGTCAACCAAATTCAGTATTAAAATATGTCTCAGTTTATGGCCTTTAATTTTTTAAATCTTTGTTTAACAAACCATCAGGACACAACATGGTCGCAGGTTGTAAAATTTCAAAACAGATTTATTTTTGAGTCGGAAAATATGAAAAGTGGAATTTCAAGGCCAAAACTTGTTAATTTCTTGATGTTCTTGACCTCTATGTTTGTGAACCCACATGGGTGCCACCATTATTTTAACCACAATTCACAACATCAATTTCAACTGGTTAGCCATTGGATCTTTCCGGCGAAGTTTCATTTTGACCAAATTCTCATTTTTTGCTGATCACATAAATCCTGACATTTTATTTCCAAGAAGGTAATTCATCAAGAGCAGAGAGAAAAAAAAATTTGGGATTTCCTTTTTTTTCTGACGTTATTTTTTTCGGAAGAGGGTCAATAAAACAAAAAATAAACAAAAGGGCCATGATGGCCCTGCATTGCTCACCAGAATAAATATTAATTAACTTGTTACTAAAAAGGTAATAAAGAAACACTTGTGGGCCAAAATAATGGGGAACAATAATAAACTTGATAAAGGACCATCAAAGGATACTACAAAAGAATATTTGTGATGACTGAAGGATGCCACAGACCAAATTTGGTGATGATCCAACCACTGGTTCATGAAAAGAAGTCATTTTAAGGTATTTCTATGTTTAGCTCTAGCGGCCCCTAATTGGGGCCAACCATTTTTATTTGAGCAAATCTGATAGAACACTATCTCAAGATGCTAAAAACCAAGTTTGGTGATAATCCATCCATAGAAACATGAGAAAAAGTCATTTTAAGGTATTTCTATTTTTAGCTCTAGTGGCCCCTAAAAGGGGTGGACCAAATTTATTTGAGTACACTTGAGAGAAGACCGTCTAATGATGCTACAGACCAAGTTTGGTGATCATCCATCCATTGGTTCATGAGAAGAAGACGTTTAATGGTATTTCTATTTTTAGCTCTAGCGGCCCCTAAAAGGGGCCAACAATTCTTATTTGAGCAAATCTGATAGAACACTATCTAAAGATGCTAAAAACCAAGTTTGATAATAATCAATCCATATAAGCATGAGAAAAAGTCATTTTTAGGTATTTCTATTTTTAGCTCTAGCGGCCCCTAAAAGGGGCTGACCAAATTTATTTGAGCAAACTTGAAAAAGGACCATCTAAGGATGCTACAGACCAAGTTCGGTGATGATCCATCCATTGGTTCATGAGAAGAAGATGATTAAAGGTTTTTCTATCTTTAGCTCTAGTGACCCCTAAAAGGGGTCAACCGGTACAATATGAGCAAATTGCAATTAGAAAGACAAATGGCTTCTGCACAGCAAATTTGAAGTAAATCTGACTGGTAGTTTCTGAGGAGAAGACCATTGTTAACGCCAGATGCCGGACGCTGGAGCATCCACCTACCCATCCTTACAGCTCACCCTGAACCTTCGGTTCTGGTGAGCTAAAAAGGCCTTAAGATGCTTGTATGTTGCACAATGTCTTAATGTCTTCTATCACAGTATGCAATTTGAATTAATTCCTTACTATAACTCCTACTATGCCCTGCAACAGAAAATTAAACAGAAATAATTACAAAAGTTGGGAGACAGAATTATCATCCTTGCGAGAAACACATCATGACTTGCTGATCATGAATAGACAATCTTAAAATCTATCCATGAATAACCAAGTCACTGACCAGACAGGAAATCCTAACGGATGGATACCGCAATCACTACATGCCACCCCATCCCCAAAATAATGATCAAAATAACTAAATCAGCAAATTTTATAGTGATATTAAAAAGTTGCCTCAGAAATATATTGTTTAATGCACAATTGTGGAGCAAACATTTTTTCAATAAATAAAAATTGGCAACTTGTCAGTGACAAAAATGATCAAGGTGATTCTCACTATTAGTGTTTACAATCCTTCTATATTGTTGGTTTGCATCTGTCAACACCAATTTTAATTACCATCATTAGAATGGAATAAAGTTAACATCATCTGATATGGACTGGAGAGATAGAAATTGGGCAGTGAGGCATGACGAAAGGTCAAGAATTGTTCCACTCTTTAAAATAGAGGTAAGTAATACAATTACCAAGTACTTTTCCAAACATAACCTTAATCTCAATTAAAACAGACAAACAACTGTTATTTATATATCACGAAAACCATCGAAACATTCCGAAATGGCACTCGCCCTGCAAAATGGACCTGATTATGATCTTTGATCTTTCATAGGTCATGGCTGGACTATACCATATTTTCCACATACAGAAAACTGAATGTATTTATTTACTCCCTGCATCTTCATTTGCCAGGACACATCTCAGTCTTATGAAAATCTTAACACGGATAATTTTGGACTTATTTTATGAACTGTATAATCAATTTTCACATTACATTTTTATTAACATTGCAGTAACAACATACAGGGTTAGGTTAAGCATTTATGAGCCAACAACACCGAACTAAAGCTGCTATCTGCATTTGTGATGACAGGTTCGGCTCTACCAAACAACACAATAATATCAGAATACCAGCATGATTTAAATCCTGGATACTGAATGAAAGATGCTTTAGTATGTCAATTAAACATGAACACAATTTTCATTATTGGAAATAAATAGTAAAACATGTTTAAGTAGTGAATAAATATTCATAAATATGTCAAGCAAAAAATCAGCCCAATTTTTACTGGAGCCCGTCTCACCATACCCAAAGCTTTTTTTCATTTGGTGCACATTTTGGCCCAGTAATTTAAGCCCAGTAAATAAACTAGGTTTTACATGTGTAACATAGAGTCAAATATGCCATACATTTATGCATTTATCTTCACTTTCATGATTCATTTTATTGGCAAATACTCCAGTTTTCTTCTAATTCAATATTTCGCTACCTCAGTTTGAATGTTATTTTTGTTAATTTAAGTTTTCAATCAAAATAAAAAAGATTGGTTATGCTTTATATCAAACTGATCTTTATCTCAAGTCTACTGTTTTCATTAAATATTTCAAAATGATTTATGACCTGTTCAGTACATGAGTTGTTTTAAATTTACAATTATATGTTTGCTTTGTGCAGTTATGTGTCCAAGGAAGTAAAGTATATTGTTAATTGACATTTTGAAATAACGATGTAACATAAGCTTTTATTGACCTACCAACTCACTATATCTACAGCAGCTCTGCAAACTGTTATTCTAAGCATTGTCTAATATACAACACAAACAGTTCATTATGCTACGACATTATTATTACATTAAAATGCAGAAAGACATTACAGAAAAATTGAAGGCAACAATGTCAATATTTTGCATCTCATATTGAGATATTCTGATCAAATGGTCCATCAGCATGCTGGTTTTGTTATTGACCAACATTAACATTGGAGTGATTTGAGGAAAATGTTTGTTTTGTTTTTATGTGACTTATTTTACAATGTTTTTCAACAATTGTTCAGTTATATATGGCGACCGGTTCACCTAACCAGCTTTCTTGGACTGTATACTAACCAGCAATAACTTACCCTTCCACAAGGACACGGCAACTTCTCCACATATGGAGGAAAATCAAATTTCTTGTCAAATTTTCATAGAAGGGTATGACCTGCCACGACCAGGATTCGAACCCGAATCTCCGGATTACAAGTCCAGTGCACTAACCACTAGAACCCGGCCGCAGCTGAGGAAAATGTATTACAATAAACTTGTTGGTTAACACAGAACTTATATTACTGCAAAGCCTGCCAACAACAGTCCTCTCAGTGCTTTGATTTTACGCAGGTATAAATATGAACAGCTCTGATAATACCATTGCTGACTTGCTTGATGCCAACAATATTGCTGTTAAACTTCACATTGGCAATCACTGGGTTTTTTGGGGGGCCATTTTGATGAACAATATTCGGTCACGTTCCCAATGGCAACAAGTATTATTTTTCCAAATTGTAAGGTGAAAATTCCCAATTCAAATGAGAAAAAAAAGAAAAAAAATTCCCATTTTTAAGACATGTTTGGGGTCAAAAGGAGTGAGTGTGAATAACACAAGGGAGACAATTGCTGGTTACATATTTTTAGACTGGTACACTACCCTGGCTTTATTTTTATATAGTGCAACTTTTTCCCATTTTTGTCCAAAATGTTGCGAAAATTCCCAATTCTGGGGTCGGGTCACGTTCCCAAAATGCTGAAAAAGCCTGAATCATTTCAATTTAAAGAAACTTTATCAGGATTTTATCATGATAAAAAAACATTTAATTTTGCACCGGCATTCTGTATTTTAACACGATAACCTGACCACCTCAGGATGAGAAACCATATTTTTTGTCCTATTGGTGGTGTTCATATTAAGGCTTCATCGTACATGTATTAAATAATAATAATTAATATACGCGCAGTTTCAATTTCTACTTGTCTTACTTTAACATTCTTGGTGGCTTATGATTACAAGTTCGACTGTAATATTCAAAATACAATCAAACTTGTGGAAAAGAACCATCAAGAAATATAATCTTTTTTTCAGATCCAGCCTTTATTTGGAGGTTCATTTGGTATATAATTTAGCTAGTGCACATGTAAAAGTGGCCACATGTCATACATGGCCATTATTTACAGCCTTGAATGTTTATCTACATCATGCCTGGGAGGTAATTAGCAGTTGGTGGTGACTTTTTCAGTCAACAACATTTTTGGTATTCCAATTTATGTAGGATTGGAGTCGTCTATTATCACCCCATAGCAAGAAAATTGATTTTGACACATAAATGATAAATATAGTATGTAACAGTATGCTATGGTGCATTTCAGGAGTGGTATATGTTTAAACCACAGAGCAGTCAACAGTATGGTGAAGCATATATCAAATTCACATTCCAATAAGTAAGACTGGTAGAACATTAACAAATTTGATAGAAATAAATAAAATTATCATAATATTTATAATAATAGCCAACTGACTTTAATACTGGACAGACCATCTTGTGGAACTGGGCCCAATCCAAATTATGCTTTACTGCCCGAGCAGTCAAATTAGTTGCACTAGATGAAATCAGATCTATAAAACACATGTTGTAGTACAGGCTTTCTTGACACCAAGCCATTTTTTCTGAAAACTTATTTTTCCTCAAACTGAAAGAATTTGAAAAAATTCCCATTGTACAGTTTGAAAAAACAGCACTAGTCTGATCATAAGTTTTTTTTCAGAAACTCTCAAACATTAAAACAAGGTTTTTCACTAGATGTTAAAAATTGAGGGTAAAAAATTACCCTTGGTTAATGATGATTTGAAGAGTGAACAAAATTTCCTTCTAATTTTATTGTAAATTTGATCCTTTGGTACAATTACTCAAGAGTCAAAGGCTTTATTTTACTGATTTCAAAAGTTGAAATGCTGTTTTAAGGGTCAAATGAAAGCCCTGAATATTATTATCTGAAATAGACATAGAAGTGATGTCTATTTTTCTGACAAACAGATCATTAATTCACATCACAAAAAATACAATGCAAGAAAATTGTAGAAAATATACTATCCTACATAAAAGAGTACATGAGAAAAATGATAAGAAGTTTATAACTAAGATCAATACACAGGGGACATGAAGTGTGATGAAAACACATAAAATAGATAAAACATTGATAAAACATTGAAGTGTTTAAATAGATAAAAATGTTGACAAGTGGCAAAAACAATTCACATATTATGGTCAATGGAAAAACCGAAAAAAGAATAACCAAAAAGCACAAAAAAAAAACAATTATGTAAGACAAATATTCAATTTTAATTTGTTTCTTACATGAAAATACACATTTCAAGGCATATTTGCACTGGCAATCATTATACGATTAGATATCGTGTTTTTCGGTGATTTTTGGTGTTTACAGGGTATTCGGTGTTTTTATGGACCATAATTTGACATAAATCATTATGTAAACCAACATGCCATGTTTCTTATCAGCATAGATAAGATGCATTCAGTGGTAAAAAGTATTGGTGTACGTCATAGATTGTAGATACACACACATATTCAGTATGACATTTTTCTACAGCAAACCATTTAACTAACAGACCTTCCATTGTAAATCGTGTAAGTCAGAAACAGAAAGTTGAGAAACCAAGCATACGCGAATTTTCCACTGTCAATCATAATATTTTACTTTCTTTTCGTAGATCACCGTCATACATATTGAATAATTATATGTATAAGATTTTAATACGCGCGTTCCTAGACCATAAATAACTGGAAATCGTTTACAAATGGCGTTATTTGTAAAGGGGAGATAACCAGAGTCATTAGCTTTTCCAAAATGCCATTTGCCTGCTAAAAGAGTTAACTGTTAAACTGGTTTCTGTTCTGTGTTGCAGTACATTAAAAGTTAAAAGACAATCTCATACGCAGTGATCTCACATACAGACATCAACTACGATACTACATGCTTTGTTTAGTTTATACTGATTTATTTTAGCTCCATTCTGTTTATATTGATCCCACTCAAGGCCGCGGCCGTGGTCCAGTGGTTAGGACGCTGGACTTGTAACCCGGAGATCCGGGTTCGAATCCCAGTCGTAGCAGGTCATACCCTTCTATGAAAATATGACAAAAATGTCGATTTTCCTACATATGTGGAGAAGTTGCCGGCTCCTTGTAGAAGGGTAAGTTATTACTGGTTAGTATACAGTCCAAGAAAACTGGTTACGTGAACCGGTCGCCATATATAACTGAAAGGTTGTTGAAAAGCGGCGTTAAACTCCAGTGACAAAAAGTCACATAAACAAAATAATCCCGCCCGAGTCCGCTTCCAGGACACTACACCAGTACTGCGTCCAAAAATGGGATTGCGAAATTCATGAAGCCGGGATTCGGACTCAGGACCTTCGGTTCAGAGTTAGGACGCTCTACCTCTAGACCACGATGCCTTTCTTATGTATCTGATTACTGCAGCATAATGTGACGTGTTCATCGTTGCCATGAGTTTGATAAAACAGAAGGTGGCCGCACCTGATTTTAAAGAATTAAAGATTTGTACCAAATATTTTCATTTTTGACTTAGCACAAGTTTTCAATGAAGTTTAGCAATAAAACCATTTTCATTGATTCCTCAAATACCATATGCATGTATTTAGTTTTTTAGTAAATTCTACATACAATGTACTTCTGATAATGAAAAAAGTGCATATAATTGATCTCATGAATCGGAATTTATTTGAATCAGTATAAATTCCTCCCATTACATTTCACTCTTGATTCTGTTAATAAAATTGCATGTACAACAAATATTATGTATTTTTTTTGTCATTTTAGAAAAATTGGTTTGTCCAACTATACATCACATATTCACATAAGACATTTTATACAGACATAATTATTTTTCTTCAGTTGAAGGCCGGTCGGTGACTCTATTGTTGTTTTCTTACTTCATCACAACAACATATATAGACGCTGTTGTTTACCTTGAGATGACAAAAACTACTCTTCGTTAATGTGAAGAAAAAGTAGGAATTTGTTCGATGTGTCCATGTCAAATTTGGCATGAATAATGCTGATTTCGGATAAATAGCGATATAATTTAACCATGATTCAATTTTCTTTACCTTTTGTCGAATCTTTTTTGCGAACCAAACGTGATTTAGAAGTCTAAAAGTAATACAGGCAATTTGTATGCAAATTACAAAACAACCTCGCTTGTGTAGCTTGGACTATAATTAGCGTTACTTAAGTTTTAAGTTACGTCTCGTTTCCACAAAAAATCAGCTTTACTGAAAACTCTTTCCTTGAAACGAAGGAATGCACCGACCATATACAAAAACGACTGTATAAAACGAGAAGTACCAATTACATTTTAGTGCAACATCATAAATATTAAAATGCTTGTCTCATAAAAAATGTGTATGTGTGGAACTGAATTCACGACCTGTAAAAACAACTTCATTATGTTTGTAACATCGTATCCATATATGTACTGCATATTACTGGGTTCGCAGTAAGAGATGATTAACACAATTTATCACATAACCTGCGGTCCAGGAGTGCCGTAAACCCGTGCCGGAAATATCGTTCGGCACTGCCAAACCGTGCAATAAATATTCAAATTAGCCAAATCACTACATTTGCATATTTTGTATTACTACGCTACTACGATTTTTCGGTAAACATGGTCAACTTTCGATTCGTAATGATTTATTCATGAATAAAATGATGTTTGTGTAAACAAAATAAAGATTTATGTCTGTTATCTTACATTTTATCGCCAAACGATTAATAGAAACATGCACTACTTTTTTGCGCACAGTAGTGAACAGTCTACACTAGACGTCTTGTATACAGGTCATCCTATAGTCTGTTTCATTTTCTGTGATCGTTTTTACGGTTATGTGATAAATAGAATCTTACATTCGTGCTCATTCTTTACCATTTTTATTAAACTCGTTGACAAAAACAATATGGCATGCGGCAGAGCCTCGTGTCATATTATTTAGTGCACTCGTTTAATAAAAATGGTAAGGAATGAGCACTAATTCAAGATCCTCTATACAATAAATTAAGTAAATCATTCTATTTTTTTATTTGCGTGTACCTTAGATACTTGAAATACGCATGCTGATTATATAAAAGTTTGGTTCGTGTCTCTTATGTGTGTCATAGCAACCGATGCACTTGTTTCATAACACATTTCAAAAAAATCAGGTTAGTTCGCATTGAATCGCATCTTCAAAAGCAGATGAAAATGGTCACTTAAATATGTATACCGGCAGGCCAAAAATCAGAGGCCAACAAAGGCAAAGAAGAAACACGGTCTTTTGAGCCAGTGTGGGAAATCAGGTGACTCCGAAACCAATATGACAAAGCAAATCGCCCTTAATAAAGTTTTTGAACCGACCAATGAATGCAATGAAACTTCCCGAGTTCCATTAATGTGTGCTAGAGAGTGACCGGGATCCACACATGGAAACTTTTGATCTGAATTAAAATTTAATTCAGGATTGTTTTTGTATGTACACATACGCTGAGTCGAATTTCTAAACGTCCGCCCAATAAAACTCGACTTTTGGAAGAAACAAAATCAGTGAATTTGTCCTTATGTTTTACCGTACTTACAATTTATCGGCACAAAGAAAGTAACTACTCACGGTAAATAGACATGTAATCAACTCAGTGTGTTCAATGTATAAAATACAAAGTGGACGTTCAAAAAATCGGCTCAAAGTATATGCATTAACAGACAAGTTCACTCGATTTATTCAGTCGGTGGAACAATACATGTGTACGTTCAGTTTTTCTCCTGGTTTGGAAGATATTTCAACAAAGATCTCAAAGCAGGTAATAAACTGATAATTATTCATTTGAAAAACAATAACACAATTGAATATTTTAAATTTATTAACGAACATAACATGTATGTAACACATATATACATCTAAGGTCATAAATACATGAATTATAGAAAATATATAATAATTCATATGATAATTTCTACAATTATGATTAACTGCCAAATGCTTGATAATGTCAAGTGATTACTTTTCTATCTCGCACTAGTTTTTCATTTTCAAAACCTGTTGTCTCCACTGTCCGTGGTCTTAATAAAGGCATGCGCGCTTTCCTTTTTTAGGCAAAATTCTAGTATTCAACGGCTCTTCAATGCATGTCTCGCTTATTAAATCCAAATCGTCCAAAGGCACGGATACCACGCCAAGTGTTTTTAAACAGCCGTATTTTCCTTGTCGGCCTTTCACCTTAACTCGTAAACACATCTGGTGGACATCATCCAGAGAAAGGCCTGTGAAATAAAGCACGGCGTTGAATTCAGGGTTGTTTGACCCCTTCACGATAGAAGTTAACTGCTGCTGTATTTTTCCAGGCAGCAAGGATACTTTAGCATTAACTACCATGCTGGATTCGTTTTTGATGTCTCCGAAGAGATTAGTTGCATGTTGAATTGTAACCTTAAATCTTTCCGTAATGATCAGATATTGAAACTTGAATGATATCTTGCTGACATCTGTCAGTAACATATCCACCTTCTTAAGTTGTTTTGGAGGTTCGACATACACTCTGGATGGAGTTATCGGCGAGCCCAACTTCTGCTTTAATACACGTTGTGCTGAACAACTGAATGATGCGGTCTTTCTAGGTGGAAGTCTCGGAGTAGTTTCAATATCAGTAAGTTCTCGCCATTTCCGAAGACGCAAATCATGCTCCGGGTGTAGCTTCAAAGTTTGCTGTCGGTGGATGGATGATTTTTCAAACGCAGTGCGGTCTGCTGTTTTTATATCATCAAAATCACTATCAACATCTTCGTCGTCTTCGTTGTTTCTCGGAATGTTTTTTTCATCCAAGATCGTTTTGAATATTTCTTCCGACCTCTTTTTCCATGAAAACATTCCATTCATTTTTTAGATCGTATAATAACTCAATTTTTCTCTATGCCGATTTCTCTGTTAATACAGATAAGAATTTTAAACAGACTTACGAAACTGTACTGGTCATTTTATAGTCTTGTTCCCTAGTAGTGTTAATTGAAAGGCGTGGAATCAACCTATGTTGGATTCTGTTACATTTACTGTCATCAACTGTTTCTTAGCTCGTTGACAATTGGAAGATAGAAAAGTATTGTTAAAAAGATCGACAGACAAAAGAGGAAACGCATTTATTGTGCCTTATATCGTGCTGTTGATATTTTCGGGTAGTTTTATTGCTTTCGTATTTCAAGGTATCATGGATTAAATACTCTTTCCCACTTTCTTGTACCTTTCGTTTAATTTGTTTAACCGTGCCCGTATTACAAGTGAGTATTCAAAACAAGTCAAATTTATTTTGACATAATATACATTAATTGCATATATACAAAAATATTTTCATTATATTGGCGTCATATATTGGTTCCCGGCATGGCTTTTACACACTACGTTTGATTGGCGAAATATACGTCGGCCCTAGTTCTGTATATAAGAAAAAAGTAACCGGTTTCACGGCCCTAGGGTTTTATTTTTTATTTTTTTCGACCGATTTTCTATAAATTATTATTTAATATGTCTTGCTCGGAAATATATATTTGGACGATGTGAACATTATCAATTATTTTGAGGCCAGAATTTAACGTCCCTAAGGTTTTACTTTTTTTATCAAAAATGCTTTGGAACAAGTGTCTAATTGGATTCCTAAATTATAGAAATGAATCTGAATGTTCATTAGGACGGTAAAACAACTGTAAAACCATCATTTATTTTTTAATATCATTGATAAATATATTGATATTGAAATATACGTAACATACGTTTTTTAAGTGTTTGAATTCGTGGGGCTTTTCAAGATTCATGAAAATGTAAAGTTCTATGATTACATAGGTGTTTATTTTCCATTTATAAAGAATAGTTTTATGTACATATAATGTTCGTTGTATTATTATTTAGTCTGAAAAAAGCTTTGCAAATCAAAACTGATTTCGTCAAATAAGATATACTGTACTTTGATTTCTGACATACATTTTTTTAAATTGTAAGCTATAATGATCTTTGTTTTCTTGAATCGATAATAATACATTACAAAGTCGGACAAGACCGTCGTGGCGATGATTCGTTTGTTTTCATGTGGCTTATTGTCTCTGGTGTTTAACACCGTTTTTCAACAACGTCACCCAACCAGTTTTCCCGGACTGTATACTAACTAGAACTAACTCAGATCTGTTGATAAATAAATCAATTGAATGATTTTCGGATGATTCATTTTGCCATTAGCCTATCAGAAGTCAACGAATAGACAGTAGCATCAAACACCGTTCTTAGACAAATATATTTGGGCCGTGACTTGAACATAAAATGCTTCATCAATTGGACAGTATCCCTAATGTAAACCAGCCTGGGATTCATCAATCTTAATTATTATTTTCAGCCTACGTGTATAATTGCGTCTTCATTATGTTTGATATGATTTTTGTACATTGTTGTTGTAAAAGATACATACACCTGTAATTATTCAGTTTATACTGAGGTCGTTCTTTCCAAATGGGACACATGATATTTTTACCCCAATTAGTAGCAGGTAAATGATCACTACCAAAAAATGTTTCGAACAAAATATATAAAATAGATGCAGCACTTTTATTGCTCGGTTTAAAAAAAAACCTCAGCACTCAACCTATCGTTACCCGGAATTTTACCACAAGACAGTAATAATGAATTTATCCACAGTGATTTTAGCTCTAAGAAATTCGTGCTCTTCATAAAAAAGAGGCATATTTGGTCCAGTATCATTATCAAATAGTGATATATTAAAACATGTAAACCATTCTTCACTACTTATCTCAATGTCACCGTGATGTTGCCTAGTTACTGAGCATTTAACGTTTTCCAGTAAATATTGATGGTTTTACAACTAAGTAGCATTTTCTTCTTATGGAATTGGAAATAGGATTTCTTTTGGTCAGTAAATGGACTTTTTCTTTGTAGAGTATTAACACATTGTTGTTATCCGTTTTTCTAAATCTACGTAATACCCTATGTTTATATCATTTTAAACTTTCAGGATCTTGTACACATTACAAGACAAGGAGATTCTGACATCAACGTCATACTTTGT
The DNA here is from genome assembly GCA_008271625.1 of Lutraria rhynchaena. Classification (NCBI taxonomy): domain Eukaryota; kingdom Metazoa; phylum Mollusca; class Bivalvia; order Venerida; family Mactridae; genus Lutraria; species Lutraria rhynchaena. The sequence continues at coordinate 2,418,531 of VIBL01000036.1, forward strand.
TTAGACCCAAATTTAAATTAACCGTAATGTAATACAATTTGTATGATTTGAAGAATAAATAATTTAGTGTTTATCACGAGACGCCCGTGAGATATGAACGCGTATCTCAAGAATCAGAATCAACAGTAAGATCCCTTACAACACGGATAATTCTATATTACTCTAAATTTAAAATGTCTACGCTTCAATTATTAACCCATTTTATGATATACCTTGATCTATTTTAAGAATGTTTACATCCGTGTCAAACCGACTTTGTGTCACAGTGCTCGCATCATGGAAAATTTCTGTTATAACGCGGCAGAATCAACATTTAAGTCCATTAAACTAAGCACGTGGTTCCCCTAATGATCTAATAAGTTTACAGGTTTCTAATAACATCTGGACTTTCCACTCCCTCTCGCTCTGAATATATTTTTCATCACGCCTTATGTTCCGTTATTTGGATGATGTAAAACAAATTATTGGTAGATGGTCGGACTGATCCTTGCAAATACTAGTACGCTAAAAGAACTGGTATGATTAAACAATTGTTCACATGCCATCATGTAGTCAAACAGCAACACCCCGAGAGAAGCATGTAAAATTTTTTGTACTGTCATTCAATCCACCATCTAGTACATGCATATCATGATAATAATAGCAAATTATCAAAGAGCGACTTAATGAGTATAAAGTTTTGTGCCTAAGGTTTTTCTAAGCAGGTAAAATGCACATTTAGATAACCAGTGTCGCCAAAAAACTTACAAAAGACCATCATTCTTTCAAATTTTTTGTTCCAACATTAAGATCCCCAGCTATTAACATAATGGTACCGGGGTAATTAATCATTGTGCCATTGTGTGAGAATGTCATCACAGTAACTTTAGGCATTCAAACTTCCATCAAACACGAATAATGGTGAGCGATAACCATAGGAAATTACAGCCCAGATCATGACAGAGCCCCCACCAACAAAACGATCTCGTTCAACAATACAACCCTCGGCAAAGCGTTCATTTCGCCTACGGTAGAGCGTACCCTACCATCACCTCGTTTTAACGAAAATCGGGACTCATCCGAGAAAAAAAACTATGTTCCAGCGTCGTCGGGTCTAACAAGCGTATACACATGTCCAGTTACGACGATTTGCCCGAATACGTTGCTTTAGAACGCAACCTATATGTAGACGTCATCCGGAAAGACCGTTATTTCACAACCGTTTACGATCAGTTTTTCCACTGATTCAGTTAATATGAAGCCCTCATGGGGTCAGCAGTAGCTTTGGCAGTTTAGAATCGATAGCATTAAGTGTGTTAAGACGATATGTCAGTCTTGATCACATGAACGTCCGCGACGATGTAAGTCATCAGTACGTCCTAGCGTTCGAAATCGTGTCTGAAGATCGCTTATAGCTCGACTAGAACTCCCAACAACTCTTGCAACTTCTTCTGAGAACATACCAGCATCATGGATACCGATTGCACGTTCACGTAAATTTCTTCGAATTCTTGGGATTTCAAAGTACGATAACGGCAAAAAAGGAACTTTTTCCACAAATTTCAAAGCGGTTTCTTTCAAATGACATCACTGTAAGACTAGTGAACAATTATGGTTGAATACTACACGGAACCATGTATGCACGTTCAAATCGAGTTTCGTGTTGTCAAGTTAACCAGTGCACACATAAACGCAAAAATCATTGAATCCTGGACAGCCCATGCCAAGCCGATACTATCTAATTAATTTTATGACCTGACAACTTTTTAACACAACGCATAGCATGTTCGGAAATCGGAAAGCTTTTTTGTTCAGTGTATATATTAACAATTTGTTGATTTCATAAATATGAAGAAGTCACTTTCAGGGCTAAGCGTCATTTAAAGATGTAATATATAGATATTTAGTATCGAAATTTAGAAATATACGCTAGAGTACTAACCGTTTGAAAAAAAATCTAAAATAAAAAGGAACTATTGAATGTTTGTTGTTTACAAATTTCAACAGTAGATTTTGTGTTGTTATTAAGAACTATGTCATTGCAAACGCTATTTTTAGACACATTGTGACAATATTTAGTTCCGGAACTTTAATTCCTCGCATCCCGGTACATGACCCACCTCCTCCATGTTAATATCAATAACTGGGTCTTACAAGCCGACTTAATGGTCTTATCTGAGTGCATTGTAGCGTAGATAGAGGAAAAGTCAATTATGTTCGTCTGTCACTTACCAAGAACCAAAGTTCGTCACCATAGAGATTGAGACCCCCAAGTCAAAGCTATTTACATTGCTAGACGGAGGTAAACAAGAAAAAAGCGCCTCATTGATCCCAATGAAGCTAAAGGTAAGAGGCTTTGTCAAGCGTCTGATTGATAGCAGCTCGTGCGTCAAAGGTGCATTGTGGGACAATGTAAGATTTGATCTATATAACGATCGGTAGAATCTAACTCGACAGAGTTAAAAGTAATCACGGAACGGTACCAGTAGGGATAACTTCCGGAATAAATGAACCTTCCCGGTATGCCGCCGTCAAATAGAAATATCAAAGAACAACAATCGATGTTGACACAATATGTTTATTTTATTCCTCACGTGGTGGTTTACTGCAATATCTTTGACAGCCCTGTCAAGAATACTTACAGCACAACAACCACCACTAACAATAAGAAAAGCAGCAGCAACAACAACAGTAGCAAGAACAGCAGTAACAACATCAGTACCAACAACATCAACACAGCTACAACCGCTATTCTTAACAGTACAGCGTTTTGGAAGGAGGTACATTGTATATACAATTTGCACATGTATTATTATTCTATTTTGTCCGTGTTAAACATGACTTGACAATTGGCTTACAAATTATGCAACATCGCTGCTGCTACTTTAGACCGCCGACATTTTTACTTAAGACGAATGTCTTAAATTTCTAGAGTCTAGTCTAGTTCCTTTAAAAATATTAGTGTTTTGAAGAAAAGGCTCATTAAAATGGCTTAGGTATTGAATGTAGCCCACATATCAGAATCACATAATCGATGTTTTTAAAAGCAAAAACTCGTTTAAACATCACAACATTTGTCAAGTCTTTTCAACAATTTATTGATTGTGACAAATATTAGATTCTATAAAGATTCTAACAATCAATTATAATGACGTCGATTTAGCACTCAAATGGGTCATCGTTGTTCGAGAATGCTTTTCTACAGTGGAATTTCTTTATATGCTTTCATTCAAGAACTCGGCTATCAAAAAAGCTTCCGATTATAAATTCTATCAGAAAGTTGTCCGAGTTATTGGATTTAACTTCACTAACTTTACGGTAAGGTTTCAAAATTGAAAATGCCGTTCAATACGAATAAAAGAATCATTAGAAATCTGGAGTTCAGCTCTAGGCAATTGACGCTTTCGTTGTACCTATTTTCATTTGGGGGTATTCTGGCTTACCGATGTATCGCGATACATTCCTAGAACTGTTTACACGGCATTGTTCAAACTCTATTTCAACGAATACTGGAAACGAGGCTGTGACGTCATGAATTGACAATTGTTCGGATAATATTGACACATCGCCTTATTGAGTTTATTTGAAACAATTAACGAAGCATTTTGAAGTTAAGCCAAACTAATGTAATGATTTTTGAAGGTCAAGCTTATCTGAATATTAAAATTCTAACTTACTGGGTCGTTAGAGTGGGGTTAAGTAAATAGAAGGTTAATGTTTAAAGGGAAAATGTATGTACCTACATGTTTGCTTCATTGAATAATTTTCAATATTTTATCACAGCTAAGTATGAGCATTGAGCTACAGACAATATATACACAAAAAGAACACATTCATTTATTGTTATTACGTATTGAAGTATTATAATGAATTCTAAAAGCAGAACAAAGCCGAAAGAACGATACAGAACATATGGCAATGTATTTATACTTAGTTTAATTGTAATAATACTTAACGTAATCGTAGGATATTAAGATCACATTTGAAGCCAAAACATCAGTTTATTGTATTTCATACAAGACTCAAATGATTTCATCTTACTTTTAATACTAAAGTAAATATAAGTAAGATTTTACAGTATATAGACAAATAAGAAAAAGTTTAATTTTTTCCGTTTACCAAATGTTAACAACCAAACTTACACCGTCTATGTCAAGTCACACTCAACAGCATACAATACATTAAAACTTAATTTAACGTCCACCTGTGAATAATGACAACCTGTAAACAGCCGCCATTTTTTGCTACGTGTTGCTTTGACCGACAAAATGAATCTCTGAATAACGACCGCTTGTACATAAAGACCACATTTATTCATTTGCTTACAGGTTGGACTTTACGACAAACATAAAATTACAAAGACTACATTAAGAGCTCTTTTAACGGCCATTTCAATATCTAGACCACCTCGTGGAGTGACTTCTTATTTTGGAACCGGTGTTCAATATTACCTTTGCATTTCAACTTGATAATGAAACCGGAAAGTGACACCAAAATAGGTGATCTTTAAAACGACGTGGTGTTAATATCGAAGTGACCACTAAAATATACTGGTCGTCATAAGAAAGTAACCATCACAAAAATGCTTCTTTTTTGGCCTAATATACTGACTTTGAAATTTTAATGGTATACAGCAATTTTATGGTCAATGGTGGATAAAAATATGGTTACACACAACGGTAGTAATGGTTGGTTGGCTTACTCGTTTCAGCTATTTCCAGAATTAAATTCGTTTGAATTACGTGCGCTTTGTCTAGTTTATACCAACATCACTTACTGGTTACTTTCATATGATGGACAGTATAGATTTTGCTGTAAATATATGAGAGTAAGTAAAAAGAATCACATGGTCACCAATCATAAGCTGGTTAAGTCTGAGCAACTTATGAAGCAGAAGCAAATGAGAAACGAATGTAGCAAAAAGGGGTAAAAGAGTTAACATCATTTATCGCCTTACACGCGGGGGGATTAGGACTGCAGGGGTGTAGAAATGTTTTCATGTAGCCGGTAAATTACTAAAAGTAGAAGGGGGATCTAGGGGTTCAATGCAGTATATTGTGTCCGTTGTTTCGGAAAAAGTAGCTGGCAGGAATGTTCAAATAGCCGGTTGATTTTTCCGGCTTCCGGCTCATCTCTACACCTCTGAGGGAGGGAATATCGGCTTGGGTTTTAAGAAAGCGTTTCCTAAGCCTCAAATTATATTTTTCATTATACAGCATTTTTTCGACTCCCTTGCTTGATAACACCATTTAACATCGGTAATGAGTGGAGATTTTACAGTGGTCAATGAGTTTCGAAGACTTACAAGCGTCAGATTATTGGCCTAGCCACCATTATGTATTATAGTACAATATTTCAAGCTATGCACTCCAAAATGTCATGTTTTGAATTTATCATAATCATGCATGACGCTTCGATTGAATTTTGTCCTGCGAAATAATGTAATAAAACTTCATACGTAAACCATGTGAAGTCTTGCTGGCGATGACATTTTATCTATAAACATCAGCAATAATATTCATACGCTATTAAAATGCTATCCATTATTCGTGTTGTGGACTATTTTTTTGCGTATTGATTAGATCTTCACACAGGTGCTATTATTTATGGTATAAGGTAACATACGACAAGTCGCTTTCGATCGGAACTCGTAATTACAATTTATACGAACATTATTGAAAGATCTTTACCCCTGGTTTTAATCAATTCTAGACAAAGACTAGTTCGTCTATTATTTTCATACTGAACATAAAACGGGCCTAGTATTGATACGTAACACGCTATAAATAAATGCCTTTAACACCTTATTCTGTATAGCTCTATAGTCAACGATCGTGTATTGATCGCGCGCGACTTTCGCGTCCCACCGCAGCTCTGGGTATTATAGGGAAACGGCCCGCCAACGAAACACACAGATCTTCTTCAGTGCTTAAAATACTTTTTTGTGATTGGAATATATAAACCGTCAGAACAACGAATAAACAATTTCCAGATAATTTTCTTCCGTAGAGAGAAATGGGGACATTACATAATATAGTGTCTTCACTGTGTTTCTTGTGCGTTCTTTTAGTAATTATCACATACGGTAAGTGTATTTCTGTTTTTTTGTTTTTTGTTTTTTTTTATACAACGTAAGTTGTTGTTCCATAGAATTGGCAGATTTGCACATGTCGGGAGAATTTTCGAGGTATTGGAATTAAAGACAAGCAAATAAATTTTCTTTTAATATATATTATATATTAGTAATAGAAACACGACCAAAAATACGTCATGAATTGCGTCATTTATGACTATAGCTGTTTATGACTTAACATTTACGTAATAACTTGTGTAACTGATAAATTGGGTGCTTAATCCAACCAGTTTTCCTGGATTCTAAAACAGTACTAAAATTTTTGACCGCCTTAGATTTATTCTCAAAGAACCGTACACATTGTTCGAATCCACGAAGCCAAGGTCCGCGGACTTACCGGATACCCTCCATTTAAGCCAAGCGGACGGAACTTTCAGACTATGTGTACGTTAGGTTTGTTAATCGTAACAAGATTACCGCTATTGTTTCTAGAAAGTTTTCTCGTTTTTTATCATCGAATGGAGCATAACAAATTCTTGAAAAATTGATTGATTGATTGATTGATTGATTGATTGATTTCAAATTTGAAGCAAATCAGAAAATTACGAAAAATCACTGTCTTTTCCATGTTTTCAAATCAGAACTAGAAATAACAAGATACCAATCACAATAGGAAGTTAGGATTAATTGATGGTAATTGAAGACTTAATGTGGTCATAGTTTGAATCATACACAGGAGTGCTTATAATATATTTTTCGGAATTTAGATTCGCTGTTAGATTCTAGAAAAAAAATAAATACATCCAACAACATATTTTCGTATTTTGGTGTTTAGGATAAACGCAAAAAATATGGCCTGGTAAGCGAAAACACGGCTTTTTCTGCCCTATTCATTCATACAAAGTGATATATTGTTATGTAAAGCATTTGAAATACATGTACTTTTGAATGCCTTTGATCAGTTGAGAAATTATTCTTGAAGTCATTATGAGGTAAGCCAGATGTACCTTATCTCGCAATTAACGAAACGAATGCTGTTAATTTTGAGGAGAATCAGTTTTCATAACAAATAGATGAACGTCAATAGCATCCATGTGTATATACAATACATATGTTTATATATATATGTATATTACACCACCATAGCTACACTGAGGCACACCAGTGCCTCGGTTAAAATTTGGGCAAGTAACGGGGAAAAGTAGCAGACTTATGCTGATAAGCCCCCGGACATCCCTAAATAGCCTCGGTTCAACTATGGGTCTAGCTACGGCACTGTATTAGTAGCAAATCAACTGAACAAATGCTAGATACTTTGTTTTTTATTGAAGAGTGTCAAGCAGTCACAAAATACGCGCGTAAAAATGTTCAACTTAAGGAGCGAAAAAGGTCTATTAATCATCTTATGTTGAATCAGTGCCATTAACGTTAACATTAGTGTTAGCGAACGTTGCCGAGATAGAATGTTCATAAACACTTTTACCAAGTTTGGTAAAGATTGGATTAGACCCATTCAGCTTAGAGAACGGACAACGATCCGTCCACCCGACGCCAAATATACTGGTTCCAATGTAGATATTAACTAATTCTTATATCAATAAGTTTAATTATGTAGCAAATATTGTTCATAAACATATTTAAAATGAACAAATACAGGCTTGAATAATTCAAGACATGTTCATTATAAAAAGCATGAGATAAACAGACGGTTTGATTTCTTAAGATATGATAAAGAATTTTAGTCAAAAGAGGCGAATTCCGCGAGTACTGACTTAAAACTCAACATTCATGCTCCATCATTGTTTGCCGTTTAACAGAATTCAAATGTTAAGAATAATTATTTTCATACTGAATTTCATTTCCTATAAATTAGATGCCTCACAAGTATACGACTGACCAATAATGGGTAACTGTTCAAAAATTGGAGTGGAAATCAAAGTATTGTAAAGTACATTCTCAATATTAGAATCACCTTTGGATCAATATAGATTTTAAAACAAAACTGAGCCGGTTGCAATGCCATGTTGATATGTATAGGAAATTTGAAAGCAGGTCCGAAAATGTGGTGATTTTAGTAATGGCGTGGTTACTGAGTCAGATTTAACTGTAAAATGCTTAAAAAAGTAATCAAATCACCCCAAATAACAAGGATCGTGGCAAGTGCCGAACGCATAACACGAGTAATACTATACCGGTTGAGAGCTTGATATATGAACCACGGGTTCGGAAGTTCGAACCCTGGGTGCGAAACAGTTTGTTCAAGACATTGTGTCTAACGCCATTCGACTTCCGGCGCTTATCATTCACATGTCTCTCTTTTTTACCAATACTCAGATAAACACCGCTATCCAATGGAAAACTTAGAAATCGTTCAGAAACGGACTAAAAGAAAATATATAGTAAAGCATTCATTTTGAAACTGTTTTCTGGCAATGAAACACTTTCCGAACAACATAATCTATACACTAAAACCACATGCTGGACAATAAAACTCAAAATAGAAGCGGACTCATTATAGAGTATAAAGGAAAGTACTAGTCGTATTATAGTCTGCCTCATAATGAGATGGTCTTTCTATAGAAATAGTCTCTATACATGAGGTTTTATTGAACACCATTTTATATCATGGAATTATGATATACTCACAATCATTAAACACGCGTCATCACTTATCTCGTGGCATTTACTCCAGCCGGTGTTTACATCGCTGACCTATATTTTGTTTTTGCCAAATAAATGAAATTTTAATTCACCATGAGTCAAACCTCGGAAAGTTTCATGAAAATAACATTATTTTATCAATTTCTCCCCAAAATTACAAAAGTTGATTAAAAATTATCAGTTGTATCAATAAACTTTGTTTTGTTTACATGTCGTCTGACAAAATTAGACATACTCACAATAATGTTATGCAAATTTTGTAGGCTGGTACATACAAATTAGGCCAAAAGCCTCTAAATTTATTTTACATGTTGGTATCAGATGATTGTGACATATTATTGAAAAATAAGCCCGTAACACAGTCTAGCGCGAGTTTAGTGATGACCTCCCATATCAAGATGGCTGACAATAGGACATTTATATGACCTTATATATTTAAGTCTATAGTGATCCAGTCTATGCTTAGATGCGTCTCTTTCAAGGAATTGATCAAAATTGACATTTGAAACGGGATAGATACTTGAAAGTTTATTAAATACTTTCTTGTCTGATTTTCATTTCCAGTACCGCGAGTTTCGTAATGAGCACGATACAATTAATATTCGTTTAATATCGGCATACAACATATTTTTAAATATGTTTAATTCAGAACATGAATAATGTCATTTAATCAAAACGCAGATGTTGAATTGATAGCTTCGTTAATTTCAATGAAGGATACAATATTATGATTATTATTATTTTCAACGCATATCATATAGAAAACCAATTATCCTGTTTGTCACGAACAGTTATTATTGATAGCAGATGTTGTGATAGCAGAAACGCAAGAACGGTCATTAAAATTTAGAGTCCTGTAACTTCTTTAAAACAATATCGACAAGTCTGCTCTAAAACAGCTTCAGAATAAAGGTGAAAAGCAATTGAGAAAAGAACTGCGGTATTTATATTCAAACGTATATTTGGTCTGTTTCATCATTATTTGTATGGTGTCTGTTATATCATTATTTGTATGGTTTATGTTATATCATTATTTGTATGATGTCTGTTATATCATTATTTGTATGATGTCTGTTATATCATTATTTGTATGGTTTATGTTATATCATTATTTGTATGGTGTCTGTTATATCGTTATTTGTATGGTTTATGTTATATCATTATTTGTATGATGTCTGTTATATCATTATTTGTATGGTTTATGTTATATCATTATTTGTATGATGTCTGTTATATCATTATTTGTATGATGTCTGTTATATCATTATTTGTATGGTTTATGTTATATCATTATTTGTATGGTGTCTGTTATATCGTTATTTGTATGGTTTATGTTATATCATTATTTGTATGATGTCTGTTATATCATTATTTGTATGGTTTCTGTTATATCATTATTTGTATGATGTCTGTCATATCATTATTTGTATGGTTTCTGTTATATCATTATTTGTATGGTTTCTGTTATATCATTATTTGTATGGTTTCTGTTATATCATCATCTGCATGATGTCTGTTATATCATTATTTGTACGATGTCTGTCATATCGTTATTTGTACGATGTCTGTCATATCATTATTTATACGATGTCTGTCATATCGTTATTTGCATGACGAAGACAGACCATTGTTCACAGAGTGGTCGTTAATCTCAGGTGGTCAATCACTCAATTTTGACTATATAGCTATCAAAATCAGAAAACCGGACTTTCGACCGAGTCCGATCACGGTCCACTTTTCTGGACGTCTATGTTTACACGCATCCTATTCCATTACTAATCTTGAGTCTAGTTGCACTATTTTTATCAGACTAAATAGTAATAAGAAAAGTTTTTTTTAATTCCGTCGATCATTGTAAACATAACGTTTAAAAAATGTGAATAAATTAAGTATCCTATCTTCCTAATTGGAATATGTCTGAGGATTAGTTGCGTCGCAAACGTATGTACCACACTCAAAGTGAACAAAAATATCGCCCGTTTTAGAATATGTACGTATGATTCAGCTGATTTTATCAGTTTCGACAGAAGCAACTCATTTATTACGGAATTACATGGTTTTAATATAAAACAAGATGACAGGAACTGTCAAAAACCAGGTTTTCATGAGAAGTTGCACACAATATTGCACGTGCTCAGAATAAACAAATGGCCATAATTCTGCAAATAATGATCAAACCACAAAAACCCGACAATATGCACTGGTGATGTTATTTATATAACAGTTTCGCGGACATCCCGTGTGAAATGTAAGAGGAGTTGCACGCAGAAAAAATTGTGTGCGCTCGCCCGCTGACATTCGCCAATTTAATAACCAGGATTTTTCCTTCGGAAGACCTGGTCAACAATATCGTTTTTATATAGAAGAGTTACATTATGACAGTATAACATTGGTATTGAGGCCACCTTCGGGACAGTAAAAGACAGGTTTTAACAATATCATATTGAAATTTAGGGGAAATATTGAAAAACAGTCCGTAAATGAGTGGCCGTTATATTGAGGTAGTCTTAATTAAGAGGTGGTTGCAAAGTGAGGTTTTACTGTAAATGATTTAAAGTTAAGTTGGCATAGTTTCATAGTTCATTCTGGATATGGTCCGTATTTGGTTTATAAATAAATGAGAATTAGATACCAAGAATTGTTTCATGGCGACGAATTAACGTACACAGAAGTCAGTGGAACTAAACTTCCGGTTTAAAATCGATTCCCGCACGTAATCAATAATTTATATTAGATTGAGAATAGCGATATGAAACAAACGTTTGTACCATGGTTGTTGTTTCATCGGAAAAATATTATGCAAACAAGCAATTTAACAATGACATGTTGATATAAGTTCAGACTTCGTGACGACGACCAATACCGTTGTTAATGCATTTATTGACTCGCAAACAAAAAGCGTTTGTTTCGTGATGTGATATTTAAGTCCCAATTCTTTTTAAGCGCTGATTATAATGGATTCCTTTTGACTCTGTTTGGTCTTTTTTTCACGAAAATGTACAGGCATTTCCCATTATCAGGACTTTTAAACTGAAACGTGGAATACGACTGACTCAAAATGAAAATGGTGTAAAAATAAGGATGTTTCTTTAACACCGAGCATATCAGAAAAAAATGAAATTTGAACACGGTGTAAATTTGAAGCAGTGTTTAAAATTGAACGTAATTGAGCGTACTGAACTGAACATATATACTGCAGATTTAAATACTCTGTTGACAGCTTATAGCTGTAGAAGCCCGGTCTTTCGCTTTTACCATAATAAAAAACCCATCAGAAATGAATTCCAATTCATTGGCAAACGCTAAATATTTTGTATTTTTTATTTGAGTTTTAAATCCGAACTCGTCGTTCCCGTTTTAGAAAATGAAAACGCGGAATTCGCCGCAGGAGGTTTGGCGTAAAAGATGTTAGGTATCTGGCTGATAATTATTTATATTTTCATAAAAACTATATCTCCGGACTTAAATTAAATATCTTTAAAAAAATCTCCCGACCATATAATTTTGGGGAGTGTTAGTGGAACCCAGTTATTTATTTTTAAGCCTGCTAAATGTATGTCGAAATTCCAAGAAATGAACAGCATACTTATGTCTTTTAAGACAGTTTATTTAAGATAGTCTGTGTGGTAAGGTGGGTAGTGTGCGGGTAACATTACCCCGGAGTCCGTTCTGACCATGAAATGTGTTGCCTCTCATCAAACAAAACAATATTAGGAGAACAAACCATCACACATCCATTTTTCTTATCTATAAATTGTTCACAGCAGAGAAACCTGCACGAAACAGAACAGAAATGCTTATTTTATTAATCGTTAATTTATCGATGCTTTATCGGATATCGGATCAAAGGATTATATCGATGACTTCGTAGGTTTGATTGATTCTAATGACAATGGCAAGGATTATCGCCAGCGGTACCAAGATGAAAAATCCAAGTGGTCAATAATTCTGTACCACACGGTATAAACACGGTCAATAATCAAGCGTTTATCGGATATGGCATTGATAAAAAAATAATGCCAGGAAACAACAAACGTTAATATCAATAAATGTCCTTTTAAGTTGGCTGAATAAATGTATTTAATGTTTGTAGCAAATGTTTCATGAGAATTCAGACCTTAAATATTTTCCAATTCCTGTTTAAGAATGTAAATAACATGCCATACAGTCCTTCAGTCATCTTTATGATTAAACATAACCCTCATTAGAACTTAAATAAGACCAACTACGTATACATGAATACTATCAATATTTTAGGACAACATGCAACGTATTATATATCAATACGGTACTGTTCACCCACAAACACGTGTGATGAACAGTCAACAGTTGTCTGTAATGTGACAGTGTTTACGGACAATGAGAACTATGCGCACGTGGGGAAGGGACGTTGATTTCCTGGACACGCTTTGATTAAACCCTTTGCAATTATTACCATTTATAGATATTCATTAAACTTTACAATTACATTAAATGCATGTGGAATAGCAAAATATATGAAAACTGCAATTAAAGCACCATGATCACGTATCGCCCACATCGAAACACAGAAGTAGAAATTTAATCTCTTACCACCATATAGCCAACTGAAAGTTGTGAATTAAAATATCACGTATTGGTAGGACGGTTTTACATGGATATTCATGTTATGAGTAAAAATGAATTTTCTTTGCGTGTGTGCGTTACGTCGATGCGATAACATACAATCCTCAAAATGGTTACTTTTGGTCGTTCACTTCTAAGGAATGGCGTTTGCAAGACATTGACGTACTAAAACATACTAAAACAATGATGTTCTTACGTCATTGCGCCAAAGTACTTCATCTCGAACTGTTTATTCAGAATCACAAGCTATAGAAACGGACTTAAGACGATAAACTTGTAATACGTTTCATTGAAAACAACCAGATTTACTTAAATTAAAAAAATATGATCCCGTTCAGCAGATATAATTGTATACATATCAACGTTTTTTTTTTATATTTTCGAATCAAAATTTTTCACACGAACACTGCCATTACTATCACAAATGGTACGAGATTTCTGATTGGCTAATATTGTTTATAGAGTTATAGCGGTGTAAGATTAAAAAATTCCAAGTCAAAAATAAAGATGTTGATTTCGTGAATATTTGAGTCTTCTGAAATCGGATGTAGGTCCGAGTTGATGAATTGATTCATTCATTTTAAGAATTACTGGACAGTACTACCTATGATAGGCTGATGATTTTGAATTAGTTCATAAAATTAAGCCATTTCGCTGTGACTGCGTCTTTGTCTACAAAGGGAAATCTTGTCGAGTTCTATCGCTTCTTGTTTGATTTCTCAGGAACGGGTTAAGTTAGAAGCTTAGTGCTGGTCTCAAGTTATGATAAATATTTACCGAAAAAAGTGCGAAACTTAAATTAGGAGCATTTGTCCTTTTTATTTTAAAAGGGATGTGCATGATTTTTTTTGAACGAAGGAAATTATACGCCTTCTTGTTGTATATACTAGTATATCAGTTGAACGGGTCATATTATGTGACCTTCCTTCAATTTTAAAGTAATTTTTGGCCAAGTTTGGGCGATTTGAATAAAAATAATTACAATTGTACCACAACAGGCCAGTTACTACTGTTCACCTACCTAAGTTCAAATCATGCGAAACTCAAACCAGACATTTTCAAGTGCTTAGTTAGTTAGGTTTCGCCTTTACTGCCTTTCATCAGCAGTATTTGCAGTCATGCGCTGCTTTCAGTAAGCCAACAAGCGCTACTAGCCCACTAGTACTGACAGACCTACGACCCCAATTTTCAGCTATCAAATGACAATGTCCCCATAAGAGAAGGACGTTTGAGGCAAAATAAAACTATATATTGGGAAGATCAAGTGAAACATCAATTTGGGGTATTGAAACTTTGTACAAATCTGAAATGACCGAAAGCTCCAAAAAATTAATTCGATCGACGAAGAGAAATACTTCTCGCTTTTAACGAAAAGGTTATAATTAACCAGCAACTGAGGTGACCTATCCACAGTAAATGCTTCTTTTGTCAATTTAATTATTTCTAGTTCTTCATCGATTAATTTTATTCTCCTCATCGGTAAATTCATTTCTACCACTGGTTATGTAATATTTACTTCCATTTGAAACACGGTGAGTTCTATTCCATTGGAAAACGCGGGACTAGTTGGCGGAGTCTTAAACACAGTTATGTTTCTTACATAAATTGAACAAAACGCATGCTTCATTCTCATGTTTACCGTATTTCAACGTTTTTACCGCACCAGATCTTTACCACCATTTAAATCAGTACAGATAAACATATACAAATGACATCTTATTTCATCTTAAAATGATTGGAAAAAATAAAATGGCCGAAGTAAAGCACTAGGGTAGAAAATCGAATTTCAGGATACACTTAGATTTTGTCTCCCGCCAAGTGAAACCATAACATTTATCGGTTCCATGAAACTTACTATCCTTCGCATTCCCAGAAAGCCTTTATTGTTTGAGAACAAAGACGTTGCACCTTAAAAACTCTGATATTTTTTTTTATCTTCTTCAGGCAATGACATCGACAACGAAAATAACGGAATAAAAGGGAGAAAAGGTCATCATTCGAAGTGAGTATTGCTCTTTACATTCCCTTATAATGACGTACTTATATAAATATAATGTAATATTCAAATCTAAAAACAACAAAAGCTGTAGTATTAACTTGTTACCATACGATGTGTGAAAATTCCGGCCAGTTGTAGACGTCCTTCGTTCATTATTTCAATTTTGTTTTGATACCGGAATGATACCATTAGTCTGGCGACATGCGATTATATGCCCGATGCCGAAAGATCTGACAAAAAATCCACGTGTACCGCTGAATTACCGCGGTATTAATCTTCTCTCGTGTATAAGCAAATTGCATTCATCTTTACTAAATAATAGGCTATTACCGTGACTTGATTCAAATGATATGCTCGTTGAAGAACAGAACGGTTTTCGTCCAAAATGATCATGCGAAGATCATGTTTTCACAGCTAGTATACTTATTAGGAATTGTCTTCAATCAAAACAATCCACACTTTGTTACGTTTATTGACCTACAGAAAGCGTTTGATTATTTAGACAGTTTGTTACACAAACTTTTATCAAAAAGCATTGACGGTAACTTTTACAACGCAATTAAAACCATGTACACGGATGCAACGTCTAGTGTGAGACTAAATGAGATATACTCGCGTCAGTTCGAGTCAACACCGAGTTCCAAATCCAGCGCACTAACCACTGGATCAAGGTCGCGGCTTGTGCTTACCAATCAAACGAGATTTTTATTTGAAAAAAAAAACCACTAGTTTTTAAGTTCAATATTCATACACATGTAATGTAGCAATAGGAAGCAAGTTGGTAATCATACATAAGACAATTAACGGAAATAGTCTGTCTTAGTTTTTTTATGTAATGATATTTATCCCAACTACTTGCTTCTAAATGGGCACCTTTTGACGGGAAAATGTAAGGGACTAATTTCAATAAAAGGATTACACGCTGATGTAATCTGATTAATTTTAATTACAGTATTTCTATTCATGGGACTTCAAAATAAATAGTTAAAGTAAGGAGGTAGCAATACTTGTTTTCGAGATAATAAAGCAATATTTATCATGTGTATTAATTTTCCAAAACACGAATTTTTCAAATCAATTAATTGAAAATATCTCAATAGTGTATAGATGTATTTTATTTAACCTGAATAATACTTAGACAAACAAAGTTGGGTAGAATTATTACAGTTTTGACCCCCCAAACAAAAATGTCAGGGATGACAAATAATTATTTTTACTCTTTTTACCCTTTTTCTTTTCTCGTCACTATAAGATACAAAAGCATTATTTCTAGCATGTGAAAATCCACGTCCGTCAAGTTTTGTATAAACTTAAACCAAGTTACAATTAATTTAAAGGACCAATAGATACAACTACAAAGTAACATTACAGCAAAACTCTAAAAAGGAATCCATTGAACACGTGATAAGACATTTGACAATTCTTTTTTTCATTCTATAACATGAGATTATGGTTCATCAGTATCGTTATCATCCAGTGAACCGCACTGTCTTAATAGTACATCCCACCCTGTAAACAAAATCACTGACAGGAGACAGGAAATATACTCCTTATACACAGTGGACCTCTATTCACAGGTTCATTCGGACTGTTATAAATATCATTAAATGTATACAGATGAGAAATCGTCTTTTATCGATTAAATATATCTTTGTGTTCTAAACATTGGTCTACATTCGCAGTATAAGAAATACAACAAGAATGGACTCGACTCCCTGACTGATTACTAGAAAAAAAATATGAATAAATATCACGACTATGTAAGAACAAAAATAGAACAAGCTGTTATAACGTAAGCATGTATATCCCAGAGCATCAGGTAAGATAAAAAATCCTCTTTCTTTTGGAACCAATACACATAGTATGATCATTGTTACACTCTTTACTACGTTGAAAGGGACAATGAATTAAAAAGTATAAAATTAATGAAAAAGTATTAATCAATGCCTCGACATTAAAATCACCTTTCGGACAAAAAAGTGGCCTTGATACATTGTGGCAGTCTCATTCTACAGTTGAAATAATGAGGGACTATTAAAAACGGATCCGATAATGCGTGGTCGTTATAATGTGGTGATGTTAAATGGTGTTTTACTGTATTCTTATTTTATATTAACCTCTTCTTCAGAACGGGACGCCGTGTTGATGGAAGCGAAAGAAGTGACTGCACATGCGCTCCATGCATGACAGGAAAATTTTGCAATGAGTCAGGTTAGCAAGACATCATGTGCAAATAACTTTAACAAGTAAATACAGGACTTGAGAGAGAAAATTGAACAGTGCTAATGAATTTTGACGTTGAGTTTATTACCAACGATCCAGTAGTATTTAGATTTGTAAATAAAAATTAGTGCGTGCTAGCAACATAAAGAAGTGACTGCACATGCGCTCCATGCATGACAGGAAAATTTTGCATTGAGTCAGATTAGCAAGACAAAAACCACCCTGATTATTTAGAACAAACTGACCTCCAAATAAAGGCCACCTGTCAATAAATGCCACATTTTGTCTTTCCTATTGAAGGTCTTTGTTCACCGGTTTGACTTCATTTACCATACAACTAACGTTGAAATTAGCAGTAAATTCAACAAATTTAGCATTTAAGAGAATTTTTACAACCATCAGTGGCTTTTTGAAGCTTCCAATCTGAAGCTGATACAATATTGATTGACTCTAAAGTTACATTTAATTGGTCAACTTCTAATTTGTTTAAGTGTAAAACAAACCAATTAGTGCTTTCTAAACAAATGCACGGGTGTTCAATTTTCATTCAATCTTTCAACAGTTCCCGAATATGCACTAAAGCTAATATTAGCTTAATATAAAATTTCATACAAGCGTTAATGTGTTTCTATCTACAGTTTGTTTTAGTGATACAGTAATCTGAGCCTTCTGTTATAATCCCTCTTGCAAAGACTACAGTTCACCGATACCCCTGTTTACACAAAACTTGACGTATAATTACACTCCTTTTTCAGTGGAAAGCAACGATCCAAAGTTCAATCAGAGATTCACGTTCGTTGAAGTTACACAAAAACACCTGATTGATGGCTTACCACTAAGCTATAATCAAACTACCCATCACCACGATCGCATGTGTCAATGTGAAGTATTTGAATATAGCATTACAACAGTTGAAAACGAAAATGACGATAATCCGAGTGAGATGTTTATCATCGACAGGTAAACTTATAAATACTACGTGGTTATTTTGTGAAAATGATACAATAAAATATTCCATATCCCGAGCGGAAAATCGTTTGTTCTTACAAGTGTGGTATAACAAGAACGACAACTCTAATCGTAACAGAATATCCTTTCAAAAAATGTCCGGCAGAAACTCAATAGTTAGACAACCTTTGGGACCAAAGGACAAAAACAAATACATGTACCAACCACCCAACAGCATTGAACAACAGTCTTATATAAACGAAATTCACCTTAATGACGTCATTTTATTAAAATCACGTGACGAATTATGCCCTTTCCATATGTAGTGAATTCAAAAATTTGAGTCATAGCAAGTACAAATGTATGTCAGCTACTACTATTTTATTTTTTAAAAAATAGAAATTGAATATTCCAGAGTGACAGGTGAGATACGTCTTAATAAGAATCGAGCTCAAACATTCACCGCTGATGACATGTATAGATTAGAGGTATCAAGTAGAAATCGCAAAACCGGAAGTTCTGACAGCACCAAGTTAACGGTTGTCTTGTCTCAACCGTCAGAGACAGACCGTATGTATGGGTTTGATCAAGGAGACAAAAACGGATTTTTTGATCATGAGTCCCACAGCAGACAAAAAAGGGTACGCAAGTATAGGGGGCGGTCTCCCCAAATTTTAAAGACCGAAAAATATCTATAAAACATTAATAAGAAATAATTACGAGCAGAAAAATAATCTCGAGCTCGCCCAAGTTATATTCAGTACAAATACCCAAACCTGATAGGCCGAAGACTTATATACGTACATTACTCTATCATCTGTACATTTCTGAACCTTAAAATGAATCCCCTTTTGCACCCAACTTTATAATATAATTACTCCTGTGAGAACGTGAGGTTCTTATTGTCAAATCTCTCTACATGTAATATGAAATATAGTTTTTGCTTTCTTACATCTATACCAGATAAAAATGACGGTATAAGTTGCAACAAAAGCGCACTAGTCAGAACAACCTCACCCAAAAACAAAATTAAACAGGTCAACAGATTTTGTACGGGTAATGCAATGGAAAGCGCTTTCCCCATACGCAATATAATAACAGCAAATATAATGAAGTGAGCACTTTTAATGCGAGCTATTTCGATGTTCAGGCTGCTGTCCCAACCGAAACAACTTTCTCAGTGGTACGCACAGACTTAGGAGACACTAATGTTGAAGTTGGTGAAAGAGTTATACACGAATTATCCATCACATTCCCGAGTGGACCAGTTGACATGCAAGTGGAAATTTTTGCCCCTGACAGCACGTACAACATTATGGTACTTTGTGATGTTGAAATACTATCCGTTGGTTTGGATTTATCACCAGCAGGTACACTTTTCAGGGCTTTCATTTGACCATTAGAACGGCATTTTGACTCATGTAATCAGTGAAATAAAGCTTTGAGAATTGTACCAAAGGGTCAAATTGACAATAAAATTAGAAGGAAATCTTTTGACTCTTCAAATTTTCATCAGTCAAGGGTCATTTTTGACCCTCAACTTTTGGCGTCTAGTGAAATCCATGCAATTATTCAAATTACCCATCTTCTCAATGAACACTATTCTAAAGTCTTACAATTGACCCTCTAAACAAGTGGAAAAAGCACTCTTGAAGGAATATAAGCTTACTAGTTCTGTTGTTTATACCCTTTCTATAACATGATATAACAAAGTGGCGCCGACGATGAAAGTATCTGATATACAGTGCAACCTCTTCAGAGCGACCCTCTATTGAGCATCAACCTCCCTTCAACAACAGCACGATTTTTTCCCACTGTACGATTTAACTATTATTTTAACCACTCTATAGCAACAACCTCTCAACAACAACATAATTTTGCTTCTCCCAAAGGGTGTTGTTTTGGAGAGGTTGCGCTGTACATGTATTTCAAGTGAATGTAATTTATGAAAGAACAATATTTTGCTTGTAAATTCAAACATTGCAGGTCTTATTTCTACCGATATCAATTACATGGCAAAACCAGGTTACAGTAATTTAACTAGGGTAAGGATTTTTGTATAGTTTTTGTGTAAATATTTACAGTAAAACCTCCGAAGTAAGACTACCAGTTGGACTTCATTAGTCATATATAGGATAAGCATATGGATATGTCACCGGCCTATGGTTTGGCTTATAGGCAGTCTCAGAATTGAATACTCAAATATTTAATCATTTGACAATAGAAGAAGTGGGTCAGGTTGAAAACAAGCGTTACAGTAAAACTTACCGAGCGACTGCTTCAGTATCAATAACCACATCACCCTCATATTTCAACTTGAAAATAAAACTACCTCAATATTCGGTTTGGTCTTAATATTGAGGTTTCACTTCACCTGTAAACAAATTAATGTGATAAACAAGGCAAGATTGCATGTTCAAATACAGTCAGTAATCAACATTTAAATACGTTTCCCAAAATATGTATATCGACTTCATCATGTATATGGAATTTTTACCATAACAGTTGGAATTTTGTAAAAATGCGAAAGTTCAATGTTGAAATTTTATGTGATAGATAAGACCCAGATTCAAATGGCTTTCGTCTTGTATTAATATCACAGCTCAAATACTTCCAAAGTAATTACCTAAAGTACAAAGTACGGTATGATGAACTTTTTTTCCTGTCAAGGCTGACTGGGTCGCCATGGATTTTGGAACGGTCACCGGGGGATCTACATCAGCTGAAAGGAACACAATCGTCATAAAATATGAAGCGTTTGTGGTTGAAAATAGCGCACCAGACGGACAATATTGGGTGAGCGTAGGGGCCATGTTCTTAGGTGAAGAATTCATCTGGGTTGGACAGTCGAGTGTCGATACTGTCTCCTCCACAAGCAATGTAAGTGCACGTCATTTTTCTGTTGTAGCTGTTTTTCTATGTGTTGTATACCCAGCATGAATGGTCCTGTTTTTTTTCAATGGGTTTAACGCCGTTTTTTTATGATGTTTCAGTTGTATACGGCGGCCGGTTCAACTAATCAGTTTTCCTGGACTGTATACTATCCAGTACTAACTAACCCTACCAAAAGGAGCCGGCAATCTCTCCAAGGTCTAGCAGTCAACATTTAAAACTTCCCCAAGAATAACAATAAACTGTCATGCAATGCGTGGATAATGCTCATTCATGTATTGTAAAACTTGTAAATATATGCCATATAGGGGAGAGAAGATAAGTAACCTTAATACATGGATGACCATTACTCTAAGTGTCGTTTGTTTTGCTTTATCAATATATGTGTGTGATTAAAAACAACAATTGCTCACAGGAGAGCGTTGTTAAAATCCCACATGAACGTAAGTTTGACCATATTGAAGACGGTCCAGTACAAGGGATCAGTTTTTCAGCTCGAAGATTGCTTAAGTAATTCGAAAATACTTCACTTTGGTACGATTTGCAAAACTGTCACTTATTTGATGTATAATGTCTCGTGTATGATGTTGTCAATTGTACAAAACAGACAAAAGGATTCTAAAGAAATACCAGAAAATCCGCCTCACCATACAGACTCCACAGGCATAAAAGCGACCAACACGATACACAATAATACTCGCACTAACATGTAAACTTGTATTCCATACTTATCAAGGTCTTCCTCTGTTAAATTTTACTCTGTATGCCAACACTACGAGACACCTGTATACTTAGAATGTCTATCAAGGCCCGTATTTGTAAAACTTTTTTATGTAAGATTGTATTAAATTTTGACTTAAGTCCCCTAAATGTTTTCGTTTTTGCTTAAATTTGAGAATTTTCTCCTATTTTATTTAAAAACGATCTTCGTTCTATTTTCAATTAAAGTATCGACCTACTTTAAGTTCGATAAAGAAGTATCGTATAAGTTTTAAGAAATTCTTTAAAAGCACATTTTGTTTACCAAAACACCATCAAGACAGAAGAAGAATACTGTCGGCAAAAGTTGTTACTTCATCTACATGGAAGGCAAGTAACAGTGGGCGCCAGAATCCATATTGTATGTTATTGATACGTCCTGCTATTTTTTGTTCATCATCGAAGCTTCAAAGAAATCAATCTTTTACTAAAATATTTCTTATGAAAGATTTTTTCTTAGTTAAGATGTTCAAGACCGTATTTAAGAAAATGATAAAAAATAAAGGCAAATAAGCTTTGTAAATACGGACCCAGATTTTTTGGATTATAGTCAAAATTTAAGAGAATCGTAAATTAAGAAGCTTTATAAATATGGGACTAGGACCTTAAAAACATGTCAAAACAATCACTTTAACCCTTTACAAAAGAAATCATATCCTGACCCCTTGCCTAACCTTAACGCAAACGATAACACTCTGTAATCCGAACCCTTAAAATTGTCACCTATTTTCGCACCCAAAAAATTTCCTCAGTATGGTAAACCGACCTGCCTGCGCACACACGCGTGCACAAACTCTCAAGAAACACAGATACACAAACCCGCCATCTACATAAAATCTTCAAACAAAAAATGCATAATTACTAATTCTACACTGAATAATTATTTCTTTATCAGACGTTTGAGGAACCGGTAATTAACGTTACCATGCCTTCTTCACTGGCACTGGGAAGTTCCAACTTTATTGGTATCGATATATATCTACCATATCCTGTCAGGGACTACGTTGTCAAGGTAACAACTGATCTACTGAACTTTTACTTAGTAGTCTTTGATAGTAAATCTTACTATTTTATGCACGTAAAAATATTTTCCATTCTTACCAACAATGTTTTTCTGTTTAACGATAAAATATTTTTAGTTGTCGATGAATACAAGTCATACAGTTTACTGGGAGATTTTGTATAAAATGCAACCGTGGGGTATGCATATCAACCTAAGAAGAGACAATCTGTAAATCCAATTCTTAAGCACCTAAGTGTTTACTGAATCACTCGAACACCCAGTCTTAAGTTAGGAATAACTATTAATAAAATTATAGACAAATATAGACGCTGAACTCGATACAAATATAGTATTCAGGAAAAAAACAGAGCTTTATCTAAAATTTTATCTGAATCTGGGACTGGCTACATAGCAACGATAAACATAAATCGGATCCGCATTGACACATTCAGATTACGTCATTCATTTTTAAATCGGTCTTCCTTCCGGATATGACGTCATATTATTTTCTGACCGTTATAAGCAATACGAAAATGTTGAAATACCGCTGTAGTATTGTATGCTATGTAGTAAATATATAACAGAGGATGTATGAAAATGCATTATAACATCAGGCGTTGTAGACTACATAATGTTGGAAAATTTGAAATAAAATGGCTGCGTCCAATATTTCAGGCACTTGTGCGGTCTACGGTCCAAATAATTACGTATGAACCATATGGTTTCCTGTTTGTTCTATTATTTTATCAACGCTTACATTGGACAAACCATTCCTTCTTTAAATACTGTTTACTGTTCGTCGTTAAATAACCACATTCTGCATGTTGGAAGTTATTGACTTAAAGTCATTTTAATTGTTTAACTCGACTGAAAACATTTAAGGCAAATATTTAACTTTTTCATTCCATCGTTATATGTCCTCCATTTAACAAACGTGCTAATGCTTAATTGCAAAATTTAATATAAATATCCTAAACTTAACTTGTCACTTATCGATTGGTCAGCTTGAAAATCAATCATTGGCAGGCATAAAAGTGTCGTTTTAAAATTACCCGACTCGAACATTATTTGCTATACAACTGTGCGTGAAAACCAGCGGATATGAATAAAGGTTTGTTGACAGAACCGAGAGCTTTTAGAAATGTGTACAGTCGATCAATTCTAATATAAATACAGATAAAACGATCACTTTACAGAATTAAACTTTATCAACTTCTCATACAGAATAAAGTAGAACAAACCAAGGCAGGGACACACTTTACTCGAGTACCATTTAAATGTTTAAGATCTATTCAAAGCTACTGAACTTTTTTCAAAGCTGTGAATGCCAGTTAAATATAATTTTCTGCGATATTCGCCGAAGAAAATATTCCTACCAACAAAACCATATTTTATGTATTTGAAAGATCTATCTTTACAGAAATAATGGTCAATACGTGAAGTTTTCGAAGAAGAAGCGCTTTACACAATACCTAAATTACAGATACGCAACTTTAGGAATATTAGTTATGCAGCAACTTCTATCTTTTACTATTTTTGTACTGAAATATAACATATTTGATCATTAATTAGCAGCGCCCAATTGTATAAACATTGATTAACTTTAACCACTGGGATAATCAGAGTTTTGGTTAAAATTTTGGTTAAATTGTCGGTTAGCTGTTGTAGAAAATTTTGTTGAAGTTTAACCAAATGTTGTTTTTGTTAAAGCTCAAATAAATCTAACCCAAGTCTAAGATGCTGGATAAATCTTAACATTAACGGTAACCAGTACCAAAATGGCAGCCCTTTTTAAATGTTTAAATGATTTTTTAATGGTTAGTAGACCAAAATGGTTAAATCTAACCTTGGATTAAATTAACCATTTGGTTAAAGTTAACCAATGTTTATACAATTTGACGCAGCAATACATCATTTCATGATAACTGCTTCACTGTAGATATTTCCACCGGCGGACACTGTAGGTTTAATGTCAATGTGTGACCTGAAATTCGTAGAAGCGGGAGATAATTTCAAATGCGGCAATGATTGGGATGCAGTTATCCCCAGGTGCATGAAGAACACTCAAGGAATCGGAAATACCATAGCTGAAGTGGACTTAGGACGTCTCACTAACAAAGGTGGGTTTTAAGAAGAACAGCTTCCAATAAGAGAAGGCTAGACCGTTGACGAATATATGACGACTCCGTCATTAAATACCACAATACGTAATTCTTTAGAAAATACACTACATGCCTTAATTACTTTACAAAACTGAGCGCTACTCGGGTATTTTTATGCTTTACGCCACTTTTCAACAGTATTTCCATTTACACCGGCGGGGAGTTAACCCACCCAGTGTTTCTGGATTCAGAACCAGCATTAACCGTGTTCTCCGTAAGTAACTGCAGATTTATCCTTATGATTCACTCTGATCAGTAAATGAGGAGGAACGGTTTTAGGCGCAATGCCTTCAAATAAATCGTCACTAAGATAATACGATGCACCCTGGTTCAAACTCACGAAAGCGAGGCCCAAACGCTTACCGCAGCTGAGCAGGAGTGCTCAAGTATTTATAAGTTATACGGTATACATAGTAAGCTTGTGTTGTATGTGAAAGTCTGTGACGTAGGTTATCATCAATATTTCCGTGATCTATGCTCAGCAAGAATGTAACCAGTGCTCATTGGCTCCCGACCAAAATCTCTCAATCGCCATTGACTTTGTGATCCAGTTTTTGCACGTTTAACAGTAACTATACTCGCACGCACATTTCCACACACACATACACTCGTTTTGGATATAATATTAAGTACTAGCAATTGGAACGGTTGAAAATTTCAGGTTCACGAGACATCTCAATGGTCGTTAGCGATAATTTAATTGCGCTTGAAGGAATTGTCCATCTGTACAAAGACCCAGGACTTTCCTACGTGGGTCAAACACTGTCTTTGGGTCTGGCTGTTGAGATCGACACATCGACTGTATTGATCGCCAATGCTGATTTCATAGTGGATTCAGAAGTTACTACTGCCATCATGCTTGTAAGTCATTTGATTACATGTATTCATTTAACCAATTTCGGACGATCTATATGTATATATTCTTGTTCATTTTTACAAGAAGCTACATAATTTATCTCAAACTGGTTGTTTAATCTCCACTGTGAAACTAAACATGAATTCAGTAATGATGTATGGAGATGTTCTTTATCCAGTGGAAGACATTTCATTTCATTATTGCCTTTTAAATCGACAAGTTTTAAGGTTTGTGTCAAAACATAAAATTAAACCGTATTAAACAGATTAGCACAAATTTCTGCTAAGAAGGTGAAGTAAAACATGTGCATTATCTAAAGTAAACAAAAAAATCAAGACGGTTTAATGTATTTCATCATTGTAGAAGGGAAGCTTGTAATGATATATTCGTGGTGTCGGGGTCAAGTACTAGTTTCATAACTGCTGATCAATTAGACGTTTAGGCCGAAAGAAGAGTGCCATAATGGCCCAATATCGATAATCTAAGTGGAGTGCGCTGATGTATTGACAACTTGATAAATAAGGGCAGAATCTATATCTGCCCAGGGAACAATATTTGAACTCATTTTGTAGAGACAATGCTACACAAAAAAGTCAAAGCTCTAGGGCATGTTTTTTTTGGCTGTGTTTTTTTTCGAAGTCTAATGTAAAACTAGTGACCCGAGGCGTGGCTAATTTCAGTCGTAATGATATAATTTTAGTATAGGATTATGCAAGATTCATTCTTATGAAGAATGATTGCAGTTGGTTTTGTGGTTCGTCATTTGAAACAATTGTTGACGACACACAAAACGCGACACACAACTACGGACGACAGACATGATGATCGCTATAAAAGAGTAAATGTTTACAAAATAATCAACTAATCAGACATATTACAGACTGAACCGGAGCTGGTCGGAACGCCATCAACCTCACTGAATCTCAATCTGGACAATGCCGTCATGTTTGAGCCTTTTGACGTAACCTATACCGTCCGAGTTCCAATACCAACTACACCGGGTGTTTCGTCACATTATACTGTGGAAATACTGGCCTTAATGAATGGACAAACTCCTGAATTTTCCGTGTGCCAGTTCAAAGTTATATCTGTTGGTAGCGGCTTGAACTGCCTTCTTCCAGAGGATTTGGAAACCGTTTATTCCTCCAGATCGGGGGGAATTTACCAAGAGTCCGACAAAGCTACAATTGATTTAGGTAAGTTGAAAGAAATGCATAGTTGGTTCAAAATCAGATTAAAGATTAAACGTCCAAAACATTTACAAGCGTACACAGACATGTTAAATGCACTGGTCGCAGAAATGCTGATAAAATTAATGAGTATCATAAAATTCATGAATATCATGGATTGTTAAAGTAAGTAATAAGCTGAACGAGAACACCAGAACGAGGATATGCAAAATCCTTAAAGGAAGAAGATTTATGAACATTTCACTTCAAAAGATGTCACATCTCTATTTTCAGGACACGTGATCAATTTGAAAAACTCATCATCTCCTGACGATGAAATTGTCATTCAAGCCAAGCTGATGCCTTTAAATTACAGTAGCAGCGTCGGAAGCACTTCAAGCATCACATTTGGTATGCTTGTAGCATCACAGTCTGTCACCTTAGCGGTCGTTAATTTCACAATTGGCAGTGAACGACAATACACAGAAGTCACGGTATGTCTTAAGCATTGTAGTTGTGAATATACCACACCTCATCCTCACCGGTTTTGAGAGTATAGTAGCAAACTAGACATACATGAAATGCCTGGGAACAAGTCCTATCTCAGTTTTATTACTACCCAGAGAATGGATATAAATGTAACTCTTATCACGATGGGGAATAATCACAGTAAATAGCAAAATATGCGGTCATAAAACTGAGGAACAGACTATGAACTGTGACTTACAAATAAGAAATTGTGGATCACAAATTTCAAATTGTGGATGATTAAATTATACATTGTTGATAACATATCATAATTATGACTTATAAATTACAAACTGTGGCTCACAAATCATGAACTTTTGTTCACCAACAGTTTTACATGTATTGAGTTTAAAAAATCGTAGTCTGCGGATTTATATTTACATGCATGAATTCTAAAAGAACAATACTAAGTGTTTGACAATCCTTAATTTCAGAACGTAACGAAGCCTATATTTAATATGGCTTTTTATGATGGTAATCCCAACGTAGTCGTTGGCGGCTCAACCAAGGTTAACGTCGACATGGTAACATCTCCTAGCGTTACTTACAACGAGGTAACAACAGAATTTCTGATGCCCCAACTCGCAGACAACTACGCTTATTTCCACATCTGTAAAGTCGAGATTGAGTCCGCCGGACAAAACTTACCATGTACGAACGCCGATTGGTACAACACAGGTTTCACATACATTTCAACGTAAGCTTGTTATTTTAATCATATCTTACCAAATTTAAACAAATATGGTATAAATGAATGTCAGGACATACTGTATAAAGACTGATACATTATAACACTTTACAAAAAAAATGAATTCATGAACTTTCGGTACAGGCTTACATGACTCTCACTAGACTGGTCGCTGGAGTCAAAATTAGTTATTGCTCGAAATGGACAATTAAAATACATGAATGAAACTTCCGAGAGTCGCTATACTGTTACAGATGTATTCTTTTCCACTTCCACTGGGTTTAACGTCGCACCAATAGCCAGAGTCATTAGACGACTTTTCCAGCAATAACGGTGGAGGAAGACCAAGGCGTACCCCTAGGTAGAACCATCGACCTTCCGTAAGCTAACTGGATAACTTCCTCACATGTGAACTTTGTTCCAGGGTGGAATTAGAACACATGTAATACCTGTGACCTTCCATAACATAAAATCTTGGTCAAGCTCATGTTCAGCATTAATTATTGACATATTTCATAATTTTGTATCCAAGGCATTGTTCAATACAAACAGCCATCTTAATTAATAAAGTATTGTTTTGACATCACTGTTTGCAGGTTCGGTGACTATATAAATGATGGAGCAAAATTGTCCATGAATTCTGTTTGTAATATTCAAAATGTAGCAGACACAAATGAAGACAAAGCTGTGTTTGCTGTTTATCTCAAAGTGAGTACATTTATACGTGTATCAAATGTTTAAATGTTCAAAGTGTATGTTTGAATGGAAAATATTATAGCGGTGATGACATATAAATGTGAAAAATATAAATCAAGTCTGAAAACAACCTGATTGGAAACTTTATTGTATGACATACCACTTAAGAATTTCCATTTGTTTTATTATTATTCTATAATGACCTAAGTGTTTTATTGACAATTTCAAAGGTGGATCCTTGATTAGATTTGAATTACTTTGTAAATGTTTCTTGAAATAGTAAAGGTATCATTTAAAGCATTTAGCATAGAGACATAGATTATTTTTCAATTCATGTAGGAGTTACATCCATCATATTGTACTTTTCTGTCGTATCCGCTCACAAAAATGTTAATATCGCAAAAAATTACTGCCCAATTATCGTTATTTGTTAGATATTTCTAAAAGATTATTCAATTTATTTGAAGACAGTTGTAACATTTTGTTAGAGTTGTTTCTTTGTTGAAAAATAGAAATATGTTAATTTCTAAATTGCACAGTGACCTATATTTGTCTTTATTTATTTCATTGATGCTGTGTTCTTGCGTCTTTTGACCATGAGCTTTCATTGAAATAGGTCTTTTTTATTCTTTAACTTTTGAAAATGGGCTGCTGCTTTAGACTTCAATGGAACTTTAAGACTTTTTAAAGACTTCCAAATTCTAAATCTGTCCGCTCCATTTTGAAATAATAATTTTGGGCATTAAGCATGTAACACCTTAATCTCCATTTCAGGTTCTAGATCGGCCAGAGCTCCAAACTGGATCAAGTGAAAATGTTGCCGTGGGTCTCTCATTCTCAAATTATGATTTATGGGTTGGTAACCTACAACTGAATCCACAACGGAACCCTTCGGCTATAAATGGTCCGGTGAGAAATTCTGTCACTTTGAAATCTCATTGAAAATGTATCAAACGGGCGAAATAAATCGTTATTATGATGTAATATATACTGAATAAAAAAAAGAAACTTTCGCGAAACTTTAATGGGACTGTTTCCACATAAGTGTATATTAACAGTTTTGTTCGTATTTATTATTGCACAATAATTCAAAATCAATTCATCAAAGTTCATTTACAGTCTGAAAGTTATCA
The DNA here is from genome assembly GCA_008271625.1 of Lutraria rhynchaena. NCBI lineage: Eukaryota > Metazoa > Mollusca > Bivalvia > Venerida > Mactridae > Lutraria > Lutraria rhynchaena. Next base: position 2,448,905 of record VIBL01000036.1, read on the forward strand.
ATTCAATTGGATTTTTCAATTCCATTTAAGGCATGTGTCGATTCATTTTTTTTGCTTTAGTAACGAGTATGCCAACCGCGAACATTGCTAACAGCTTGGCAGCGACGACGCATTGAGTGCATGAGATTATTAATTTGAGTCTGGGGTATATTATTCCACTCTTCTAGCAAAGCTTCACTGAACTCATTGACATTACCAGGGGGATTTTGACGTTACCGTAAACATGTGTCAAGATTATCCCAAAGGTGCTCAATGGGATTTAGATCCGGGCTTTTTGAGGGCCAGTCGTCTATGAAATCAATATTGTTTCGCAAGAACTGGATATTGTCACGGGCGACGTGAGGTCTGGCGTTGTCTTGCTGAAACACAAAAATAACGCCGTGATTTTGAGAGGAACAACGTGTGGTGCAAGGATGTGCATATAAATTGTTCTCAGCTAAACGATTTCGCACTGTTTGAGCGGAAATCCTGGGGTTATGAGCACCTGGGGTGACAGACGCTGTAGCTGTTAAAAAACGATTTCGTAAATGTTGGTTTAAAATATAGCGGTCTTGCGCCGGCGTGGTCACACGTCGTCTACCGCTGCGTGGAAGATCTTCCGTGCTTCCGCACAGACTGCCGTCTCAGACTCTAACTGACTGCACAGATGATCCAACGTGCTCAGCAATCTCGTCCGTTGAATTTCCTGCCTCCAGCATCCCAACGGCTCTCTCTCTTAAATGTTTCGCAATTCGAGGCATCGAAATTTTGTCCAGATTGTATCGATATAAAGTTGTTTAAGTATTTTTATGACTGTAGTCGTCAAGTGCAATAATTTGCATTAAAAAGTTTACACATGTAAATCATATATGTCCATCCCGTGCATGCACGTGGAAATGGATATCGCATGATATCACATGATATTGTTCGACATGAGGTGATTATCTGACTGGTTCCCTAATTAGGACGTCAGTGTTAACTACTGCATATACACATTTTTCTACATTATGTGTTTAATTTGATAAGTTTAAGACCTACTTTGCGAAAGTTTCTTTTTTGGTTCAGTATATATAATATCGTGCCGCGCCTTGTCGCGGGCGAAAACACGACAAAACGAAGTTATAGGACTATCAAAACGGCGTCCCAATTCGTCGTGTTTTCGTCTTTTTTCGGGCGATAATTATCGACCTTTCGTCATCTCTACTGATACAAATCAGCCACCATACATTTTACTCATTCGTTATAAACGAAATCTAAACTGCCTTTAATAAACTATGAATTACAGTAACTACTTATCTATAACCTGTGAATAACAGCCGCTCAGTAGCACTTTTGTTCATTTAAAAGCTCAAACAGACCTCTGAAAATACCAACTGTTCATGCTCCCTCCCGTAACGTCACCTACAAAGACCGATTCACTCCAAGAAATGACAGTAAAAGACACACGCATACAAATAATAACAACATCTGTCACGAATGTATCAATTCCCCCGAACAACAACTCCCTCCAAAGAGCAACACTTTTTTGCGACTCCGACAAGTGTTGTTCTTCGGAGGGAGCACTGTTTGTCATTTTATCATAATTATATTGATTAATTACAGACTGGTAACAGTTACATTTTTACTAGTCAAGTTTCTGGATTTGGAGTCATACCACAAGGACTAACTAAAGTATATAAAATGCTAATCAAAATACCTAGAGGGGAAGTTGCTGATCTGGCTTTAGTAGTAACAGCAGACGATTCCAATCTTCAAATCTGTTCCGTTCAAGTAAAACGGGCAGGGGATAATCTTCCATGCGTCGCAGATGAGGTAGCGACCAGAATTAATGGTCCTGGAATGATAAGCCTTGATTTCAGTCTTGGAAGAATTCAGAACTATGGTTTGTGTTCAATAAGATTATTTTATCTTTAGTCAGTGACAGGTTTATGGCCTAAAACAGCAGATCGCGATTAAAGTGGTTTTCTAGGAACCCGAATAACTACTTCATTTTATCGATACTTTAAAATTTCCAGATCAGTGAAATAAAGATGGCGTTTTAGAGAAAAATAAAAAAACTTTGCTACATCCGATCCTTTAAAATGTCCGAATTTACTCTAACTGTTATATTGTATCTTGGCCTTCATCTTATATGTTTTCACTTATTATTTGTACTTATTCATCTTCTATAACCAGAGCAACATGTTTGTATTAAAAATAGATGCATGGATGGAATTTGAAAACTTAGATGAAAATTAGTGGTCATTGATTGAGATTTCACTGTACTTGTACTTGGCATGAAGCATATATATATATACGTTTCTAGGCAATCCTTCTTCGGGTAATATGACGGCTAATTCATACTTTGACGATGATTCTATGGAACTGGAATATATAGTTCGAGCAAATCCCGCAGCACCACAAGGTACCTACGGCTTCAACACGAAAGTATACTTCGACACCAATCGACTGAGTTCATCAACAACAACTTTTGATGATTTCGAGGTACAGGAAGGTACTGCGGGAATTGACGAGGTTTGATATTTTGCCTACATTCTACTGGACAACGTCACCTCTGAAAAAGCGCTGGTTCTGTTAAAACATGTCCTACATTCGTTCCCCTGAAAAGCAGCTTGACCGGTCAGGGCGTGTTCATACTGCCCTGAAAGCACACCTTTGAAAAACTTAGTGTACAGGCCAACTAGATACCAGTTAGACATTTTTCACGCGGCTGTCTTGCCAAATTTAATTGTATTTTACAAACTTAAAACAATATATTATGTTTAATATTCTATTTATAGACTGAAATTTTATTTATAGACATAATTCTATTTATAGATATAATTCTATTTATAGACTATTACTGATCCAGTCACAATAGATGCTTCTATTGGAGAGATAACCGGCAATGACAACACAACTTCAATTGTGGAAGGTGAATCGAAGAAAATTCTAGTGTCTATAGTAATACCGGAGGGTTCACTTTACAGGGTAAGGGTGAAGATAAACATCCCAAGCGCGACTGTTGGGAAGTTAGAGATATGTGAAGCAGTAATTCTGAGTGTCGGGGATAATCTGCCCTGCATTTCAAAAACAATGGAAGCTGAGATACGCTCAACGTAAGTACAATTACAATGTGCGTCATTCTGCTAATAATTTAACATTGTACGGGTCTTGATTTTAGAAAAGTCTACAGACTTTAGTATATTACGGGCTCTTGTTTTCGAACCGCGGGTGTAGCACATGATCTGTGTGACGATTTGTGACGATTTGGTTTAAGACATAGCGTTTTGCTGAGATAAATTCTAGAATAAAAATCTGTAATTAAGCATTTTTGTTAAATAAACTTGGTGGTCTTTTATTTCATGTTCAGAATAAATGGCAATTACAACGACGAAGCAGAATTTGATCTCGGCCACGTGTGCAGCAATGTTTTAAGACCAGGGGACGTTGTAGCGAACACGGTACGATGGTCCATAATTATAACATAGCGTATATTCATGGCATCATATCAAAGGTTGAATTTATTTGTCTGATTTATAATACCATCCTACAAGTCTTTGATTAAACTACCGGTTTTTTCATGTTAAACATAATCAACAATACTTCCAGTTCATAACATGACTGGTTAATTTCGATGATAGTCATGAAATACATCATTTCAAAAAAAAGGTATCCAGTATTATACCTACAATCATGTCATTAAGCATTTACCACTAAGATATGAAATGTGGTCTGTATACCTTTACTGTTGATTCCATTTAAGTTCTGTACGAAATGAATCTTTGATAGGATGATATGAGACAATAATCACTTAAGATAAAGTAGACTACGAACGTTCGGTGAATTTTAATGTAAAATGCTTACTTATAACTTATCCATGTCCCTAGTGATGCTTTAAATTCATTTTCAAAATGCGAGCATTAAGTGTTCCCCTAAATCAAATAAACGATTGCATTCTTATCTATGATCATGATAGTATATTAGTACGTCTTAAAATCAATCTAAATTTCTCCAAAGACTTTGACATAGAAACTTAAAAGTAATAGGCATGAAAATTCGGCTTAAATGCATAGAATATGCACAAATGGTATCATTGAAACCAACCCGTTGTTGAACCATCTTTAATAAAGCAATAGGTGATTACAAGATGCAGTGAAATACGGTCAAAGTGTGAAGAATCTGGTGTAAAGAAGTAACTGTTTTCTCCGACCGAGCCATTCCGTGTTTGATCGCAATGGATATAACCAAATATGAAAGTAATGAGATATACCATGTCCTATTGTATAAATTATGATAACAATATCTGCCAAAAGGTCAGGGCGGAATAAAATTTTGGTTTAAGAACTTTTCTGATGGTTTATATTGTGTAAAGTTTTAATATAATGATAATGAAAGAAATATTTGCATTAGTTGTTCGGCGAGTTTGCAGTATCTATTGTTTGATGAAATTCAGGTTGTGTTCGAGGCATATGTACGACTCGTACCAAATGGTTCGACTGTTATTGGCGATGCTCTCAATGTCACGGCAACATTGACTGTATTTTCAACAGCAGATATTACTATCACGTCCGCCACCTTCATTGTTGATGATGGATCAACATTTACAGACCGACATATGGTAAGTAATTATTTATGTTTGTTTGTTTGTTTTATGCGACTTATTAGGCCCCTACCGGTGTTCACACCGGAGGGGACTATACGTTTGCCGTCTATCCGTCCGTCTGTCTGTCCGTCCGCTCAAAACTGGATCCTGCGATAACTCAATAACTAAACAAGTTAGCTTGATGAAAGTTGGTACGTGAATAGGTGGCAATGTGTACATTATGCATGTCATTTTGTTTCTATGTCGCGAGAAAATTGTGGTTGCTATGATAACAGAATTAGTAAAAATGTGACTAGAACATCTGGATCCTATGGTAACTCAATAACTAAACACCCTACGACGATGAAAGTTGGTGCGTGAATAGGCGGCAATGTGTACATTATGCACGTCATTTTGTTTTCCCCATGGGTGAAATTGTGGTTACCATGGTAACAGAAATAGTAAAAATATCCACAAAGTATTGATTCTGTCATAACTTTGTCATTGTTCAAGACAGGTGAATGAAATTTGGTATTTGAGTATGTGAATAAGTGACAATGTTGAGATCATGTACACTATTTTGTTGTCTCCCAGGGTTACAATTCTGGTCGCTATGGTAATGTTAATAGTAAAGAACATGTTGCAAAATCTTGATACTACAATAACAAACTTTATTCAGGCCATGTGAATGAAATTCTGTGTTGATTATTTGATGGTGGTGTATTTAATACATGAGTGATATTTATACAGATTGATTACCATATTGAGTCAATGCGCAACCGGTAGGGGACATTATGTGTTGCGGACAACATCAGTTACTTGTCACTGGGGTTTAACGCCGTTTTTCAAAAATGTTTCAGTTATATACAGCGACCGGTTCACCTAACCAGTTTTCCTGGACTGTACACTAACCAGTAGTAACTTAGTAACTTTATGTCGAGGTTTCGCTGTATTGAATCAGATCCTTTTCAGCAATATGCAAATTACGAATGCTGAATACGAAGCAGTTGTTTTGGGCTTTGGGCTACATTCGTAAACATCCTATTTTTTCATCGTCACCACGCGATAATTCCTAACACGCTATACTTTTGGAAAATGTTTTTAACTCACTGGATACAGATTTGAATGACAAGAACAATAGATAAAAAAACTTTTTTCTAAACAAGAGTTAGATATTCGTGATAAATTTAGATGTCTTTTTCCCGTAATGCAAATCATGGAAACAATAACAATAATTACTCCAAACCGAAATTAATGATTTCGTACAAAATTATGTAAACCCTTAAATACAGCAAATTCCAATTGGCTCGAACTCGTCGGGATTGGCGAAATTAGTTTGAGTAGTTCGGTGTTTTAGAGTGCTGTTTGTAGTGTAGTTTTTACGTATGTGTCAATTTCATGATTGAGTTACAACGGGCCAAATACTGATACACTCAGCTAATTACTAGTTGTAATAATATGTTGACCAGCCGAACAGGTTTTCCTAAAATCGTATTATTATTTAATTAGATTCGAACCGCTATTAAATCTAGAAGGTTTGTTTAGTCAGTTACTAGCAGTGAAATTTAAGTACAATAGATTTAAATTTAAATCTCACCAGTGACTACTCCAATATTAAGACCAGCTAGTTATACACAAGCTTAATTTGAGAAAGGGACCTCTATATTTCTTCTGTATTTCAACGTGTAATATCAATACATGCGCATGTATCGTTATTTTTTTTTGGTCATTGACCTGTTGTTTATATTAAGGTTTGACGGCATCATCTCAGAAAAATAGATTACAATATAGTAAACACAAAAATGACAAAAAGGAGCGGTAAATGGTTCATCAAATGTAAACACAAAAAGGACACATCTATGTGGGGTCGGGAGCAAATGGGCTGTGGTCCAATATAAATATGTATATACATGTTGAAAATGATAGGATTATTTTATTAAATTCGACCAGCTTAACAGGTTGTTCTATTGCTAACCTTGTTCTCCACTAGGAGCAACCAACTTGTCAACATGAATGATGCCTACATACAAAAACTCGGATATCAGTACCACTTTTTGGACAAACGAACAATAGGTCTCAATATTGGGTCGGTCAAAATTTCAAGTTCGAATTAATTATTGAAAACCAGTTCCAAATCATCACCAAAACATCAGTATTATAAAACACTTCCCATGTTCATCAGACATTACATATTTTTTTTTTCTTAAAATGCATAAGTATAAATATTATAAAATGCAACTTACATGCTCCAGAATAATATCCAATGATTCTTATTTAACAGTTAAATATTCATTTTGTATCGCTTATATAATGAATAGAGTAAAAGTAATGTGTTTACAACTAAAACTAATCGAAGTGAATGGAACTTGTTTTCCACGTGCTGCGTAATTTTGCGAAAACATCCCATTTGGGTAATGCCACCCATTTAGTCTCATTTTATTCGGTCAGTCGTGAAGTTTGGACGAATCTATGTGGGGTGTGAGCAAAGGGGCGTGTGGTCCAATATAAATATGTATATACATGTTGAAAATTTATTATTATTTAATTAGATTCGAACCGCAATTAAATCTAGAAGGTTTGTATAGAATAGTCAGTTACCAGTATTACCCATATGGTTTCTGGAATGTTCATCTGAAATATCTGTTTAAAAAATTCACTTTAAAATGTTAATCCTTATTAACTTCACGTATACACATGCATTGTATAAGACACATATTATCGGAGTCGAGGCGCATAGGAGGTATGTTTGGTCAAATATACAGTCTTTTCAGCAACTGGTTTTCTTTGGATTTTTTTTTTGTAATGCGCTCTGTATATATCTTGTTATTTGTAAACCAGTTGTATTATGTAATACGCTACGAATTCTAAAGACATAAATAATTTATTATTTTCCTTTTACATACACACATATGTATAAAAGCAAAATTATATAATAAATTATTTATATTGTATATTTATATATATATATATACAGAAAAAAAAATGTATTTTTCTGTTTAACTTTGATGAACCAATAACCGCTCCTTTACGTCCCTTTTTGTGTTTACTTTATTGTAATCTATTAGTCTGAGATGATGCCATCAAACCTTAATATAAACAACAGGTCAATGACCAAAAAAATAACGATGCATTGCGCATGTATTAATATTAGTCTAAGAATGGTTTCATTAACACGTTGAAATCGTTGAAATACAGAAGAAACGTACACGTTCTTTTTTTTAATTAAGCTTGCGTAAAACGAGCTGGACTTAATATTGAAGTAATCACTAGTGAGATTTAAATATATTTTACTTAAATTTATTGTACTGTATCGCTTTGCATGGTATGACATTGTTAATTATATTTTGTGATTGCGAAGGCCTGGATATTAAGAGCTTTATTCATATGCCGCTAAATTATTAACAGCATTCTCGTTGCCTTTTTCAGGTAATATCCGGGGTTCCAAATAAAACATTGGTATCCATTGACGAAATTGGAGCTATAGTGATGTCCATTGCCGAGACTCGAACAATTCGGGCTAATTTATCTATCCCAAGAAATTCGGTATCCCGACTACTGTTTGACGTAGAACTTCCTGTGACCGACTCTGCTTGTCTCACTGTCTCTGCCGTGAGAGTAATTGGTAAATTCATATTTTTTTTACATTACCATTATCTTGCTCAGTTATGATACGTGCAATTATAATTAGATTTCTTTGGTCGTATGTCTAGATACGCGGGTTAGACACTTGCTTGTCTACAAGACAATTTGACTGGAGATTCATCTGCAGTCTTTGGTAGAAAGACTGGATAGATGGTTTTGATTTTCGTTTCATTCAGCATATCGTCAGAAGCAAACATGATTCTTATATAACCATTATTACATAGTGTATTAAAACAAAAATGCTACAGGAAAAACAGGTCTTCACGAGATGGGTGAAATTCATACTCAATACTTGGGCACCATATTGATTTTTTTTATATTTTTGAGCGTCATATTCTCGGCCATTTCTATGTTAATGTAATGTTCATGATAAAAGTTGGAAAACGCAATTTAAAAGGAATGGAGGCATTGTGGTCTAGAGGTAGAGCGTCCGACCTCTGATCCGAAGGTCCTGAGTTCGAATCCCAGCTTCGACGGGTTTTCGTTCATGAACTTCACAATCCCATTTTTCGGACGTAGTACTGGTGTTGTGTCCAGGAAGCGGACTCGAGCGTGATTAATATAAGCAAAATTGCTTGTTTCACAATCGAGCTAAAATAAATTAGTATAAACTGAAGGAATGGATTGATGTATGAAATTCATTTTTATGATCAGTAATATTATTTATAGCATATTGGCCTTTTGGATGTTGTAATGGTCAAATTTATTAAACAGCACGCCATGTTGCCCCAGCAATTGTATGTTTCACAATTTGTCATAAAAAGAGTCATATCCCTTATCAGTAGCTAATGAATGACACCTCTGACAAAATTGATATGTCAGCCACTGTCATGTGTCAGGTAAACCATGTCTCCATTAACACTAGACTGGTCCCTGTTTCTGTCTGTCTGTAAAAAGACAGCAGGCACGTTAATTAGTCCAAAATCCAGACATAATTCTGCCTGTGTGTTCTTGTAATAATTGTACTGGAAAACAATGCATATCACGCGCGGAATGTAAAATAAACAAAACATGGAATTTGCACGATTATTTTTACATAATTGTTGCGCAAGCACCTGTCTGAATATTTATTTATCTCCCTTGGCCTTCTTAACATTATTTAAAAAGAGAATGGTTAAAAAACAGTGTGAATTCATCTTAAAAATCGAACATTCACTGAAGATGTTGTAGAAATGCAAAATTTTAAATATTTATTGATTTATTGAATAATTGTGTTTTTATTGGTTTATTTTACAATTTGCAGCATCATTATGGTACAAGTTGTAAAATAGAATCATTCACTGAACACCACGTTTCGAGTTCAATGTTAGCATGATTTATTCTAATTATGTGAATATACTAAAAAACTGATTGCATGGGTTTCATACATGTGCAATGGTAATCATAAAATCAACTTGGACCAATCACGTTTAATCTGATTCTACATTAAATTGTTAAACATAAATGATGCATTTAACAAACAATATACACAATAATCAATTAATATTTCATAGTCTCCGTGTTAATCATCAAAACAGTATTTTGATAAAAATCAAAATAAGTCACCAATCAAATATACTACAAAGAGCTGATGCAACATTAATATGTAATACGGCTGTTTTACTATCTGGACCCTTATGAGGAAGAACTATTTTAATGGATCATATCACAGGCGGGACTGTGTTCAGCTAATGTGTTCCTAACAATATGTGACTGATCCATGTCAACAATACTGAACTCCAAATGGGACACTGATTTCTGTTCTGTATTAGTTTAAACATGAGAAATCCAAGTAATAAACATTAAAACAAAACAACATTTATATACTAAAACAAAGGACAAAAAACAAAGAGGCAATTATAATACGTCAATTAATATCAAATAGATAGACAAATAGATTGTATCCGTCATGAATGTACTCTTAGTAACTTCGAACAAACATTCACATTTTTTATTTTAAATAAAGACTTCAGTTTCGTTACTATGAAGAATTCTGGTACAAGTAGCATTTCTGAGAACATTTTATAAATTATATTAACGTTTGCTATACGCTGTATCGAATAGAAAGCATAGAATCGATATAATGAAATGTCAATGAACAACAAATATTCAAATGTTTTCAAAATTGCTAATAAGTAAATGTTGAAGCACACAAACAAACAAAGATGGAAAACAGACGCGGGTAATAAACAAATGTACTGGGGTCATTTGGTTTTTGGGATATGCGTAGTAATATATTTGACAAGAAATAAGAAATTGGTAAATAAAATTGTTCCTTATTTTTTGTCATGGTCTTAAATCATTTATGAAATAATTACTTTTTAAGGAAACAGTGTATGTGTCAAAATTGAAATGGAAACATTGAATCACAGTCATCGGTTACGCAATTATGCACTGCTTATGAAAACACGTGTCAATTCTCGAACAGCATGCACTAATGAACACATTTGTATAAATTGTTTGAAGCAACAAAAGCTTAAATAATTTGGTTCCTTAACACTTTTGCTTATAAAAACACAATCAACAGACCATTATCTGAACTACCGAGTCATTCTAGTTACTAAAAACCCCAATGCACAGTTCGCTGACTTCGAAAAATCTGTCATTTTAAAGGACGCAAATTTTAAAATTATTAATAGGGTATTGCTTGATGTGGCGATACTGTCGGCACTTGCTTATCCCTGTTAGTATACAAGTGCTTGAAACAACGAAGTAAGGTAACAGTTAGGTAAATTCACTAAGTGAAATCAATAGGAACGAAATGGGATATTGAGAAGTGTAAAACCGTTTATGACATGAAAGTATAATGGAACATTACAGAAGGATTATCCATATTCACAACACAAGCATCTAGAATATTTGTAAAATAAAACAAAACCTAGTTGACAAATCGACGAATATATACATTAAATACATATGTATGACTTATGAATTAAGGTAAATCATAGCAGATTTAATTTGTTTTAAGGTTCACCTGGCAGAAACGTTTTATGTGTCGAAGGTTATGATAATGTCAAGAATGTGGTCTACCATACACAATTCGAATCTGCACTTAATACAACTGAAATGAACTATGCTTACATGGATCTGGGAATAGTTACCAATACGGGTAAGGAAAAAGTTTTCAGTTACAATCGTGCATGTCCATTATACACAGTTTACAATATGCACGTACCACTTGACACCATTGAGGATAATGGTTGAATTTAACAACTGAAACAACGGTTCTTTGTGAAATACCGCATGACGAATACAATTATCGGTAAAAAAACTGTTAATTGGGAGTTTTTCTTTTTTTACCCTAGCCAGATACATGTATCTTAGCGACCATAAAATTTTGACTCATAATACATGGTCATTCAAAACATAGTTAAGAAGAAAGTTTTCAGCTATTTGTGGAATGGATAAGGACGGAAAGGTACTGGTTCGAAAACCAAGAAGACATATTAGTTCAACAAAATAAAGATTTTTGTTCCCCAAAATGCTTTCTGAGAATGACTATGCATATAAATTATACACATTTTCTCTAACAGGGCTCACATACCGATGGAATACATTTGCGGACGGAGATGATGACGTTGTCGTGGAGTTTGATATCCAAATGGCAGATTGTAAGGATAACACAGATGGAGCAGTTCACCAATTAAGTATTGGCGAGAAGATTTCTGAACATGTAGTTATTTATGATCATGATGTACAAGTATCCAGGTGAGTTTGGCTCCGTGTGTGTTAAGCTTTAAACGCAACCTACCACTGTTTTAACAGTGCCGAATATTTGGAACGGACAGTCTCTCTCTCTCTCCTCTCTCCTCTCTCTCTCTCTCTCTCGCGCGCGCGGCCAACAAGTATGCAATAACTTTGTGTTTCACTATGTGGCACATGTTGTTGTCTTGAGAATTTATTTTTGACCTTAAGCTTTGATGGACACTGATCAATTTATGCTAAGTATATGTTCATCTTGTGGCTAAGTATATGTTCATCTTGTGGCTAAGTATATGTTCGTTTCTATTTTAGAAATGGAGAAGAACTTGTTGAATTTGAACATGACCTGATGGTTGACTATGCACAGTCTAGCAGGTGAATATAGTGGAAAATCTCTCAAGAGCATCGATCTACTTGCATCCGGACAGTATCTCTGTACTTTCTTATTGTCCAAACAAGTCCGAAATATACCTTATGTAAAGTTTGTACACTTGTCTAAAATTTAAGTTTTTCTCTTCGGGAAACCAAACGAACCTTTCCCTTGGGCCGGCATCAACTAATGACTGGGTCTGAAACCATAGCTTAGTGTTATTGTTATGATGTCTTGCCTTGCCATTGATAGATTTTTTTCGACATCTTTAAATTATTTGAAATTTGATTATGGTCTTAGTACAATTATCTTTTTGAAAATAATAACGTTACACACGCCTACGTTTGCAATTATTCTATAATATAAAAAAACATCTGTCAGAAATCATTAAAACAACGTATGTATTTCTATGTAAATATATTCTGTACAAGAAAATTATAAGTAAACATTGGTTGGAATGCGGATATTTCTCAACCTTCTTGCTTACAGCACGGTGATATATTTAAATGGTACAGTTTACCATTCATCCAACTCCACAGCCGGAGGTCGGAACACCAGTGTTTTCATATTTTTGCCGTTTTATCAAGTAGCACCAACTTCCATAGTGTTTAGCGGCACAACCGGTTGTAATGTTAACGCTGATCCAATGAAACCTTCTTTGCTAGAAATTTTTGTAAGTAGTCATTTCATTAGTTTGGATACTATATATTGCTTTTGCACGTTCAACTCCGTCAATAAGTTATTTAATGGCTTTAATAAAGAGAAAATTTATTTTTATCCTTTATAATTTAACAAGCGTCCTATTAGTTTGTCAGTTCAATATTGAGTCATGATAAAATAAATAAGATAAGATTCATATCGAGACAAAGCTTTGATTTTAAGTATATAGTGTGAAGCCTATATTTAAAATAATGCTGATAAAATCACTAGAACATTTTGGACAGTTTATACACATGAGGAAATCTTGATATCTTTTCAGTGTGAAAGTTTCTTTTTTACCGATGTGCTTACGTATATGGCGGTTGTTCAACTGAATTCCAGCGCCGTGCTCCCGACGGGGTTCTCGACTGACCCCTCTTATGCTTTTTCAATGATAGGATCAGATTTCAACATTTTGTCTCAGTACTACAACACGACAAGTTGGTTCCCGTACTACGTGGATGAGCTACAAACAATTAGCTACCCATTAACAGTTCCGAGCAATCCAGTCGGTACGAACAATTTTTTGTTTCGGAATTTAGGCTAGTTTTCAAGTTTTTTTCTGCTTTATATCGGCAGGCAGTTAAACTAACCAATGCGCCAATTCTATCTTTGTTCTCCTAAGTAAATTCCAAATTCTCATGAATCACACGGATCGTCAATTGAAGACGAATGACATGAGAAGTAAAATCTTCAGCCAAATCGTCACAGAGAACATGTTCCGTGCTCAGGGTTCGAACACCTGAACACTAGGTTTGTATACCAAATTGTCTTCCTAATAAGCAAAGCGGGGAGGCGTCTTGTCGTACACTGATTTAACAATTGCTTTGGTTATTTCTGAAAAAGTTATAAGTTATAATAACATCGGCAAGACGATGACCAGCAATTAAAGGTTTTCATTCACGTTGATCTTTTGGATTGTTGCACAGTGTCGATTGGTACACGAAAAACAATATATTTGCAGTCTGTGGAACCTCTGTAGGAGTGGAGAGTACGGGTGTCGTATTGGATTGTCAGTTCGAAAGTTCAACAGATAATTCAGCATCACCAGCTTATGGTGCAAGATACGGTGCTTCATCAGGTGTGTATCATATCGAAGTTGGCAATAAATAGATAGATAAGGACAGTTAGACGTACGTATGAGGTTATTCCCGCTGATTTTCCTTTGTTGTTTTTAACCCTACATCAGACATTTTCTAACCCCACAGGTAAAAATTAACCCCACGAATGCAGTTTGAACGGAATTAACCAAATAACGTCCATTTGCACGCTAACCCTAACCCCCTGATATATCTCTCGTCTGAACGGACGGATGAACGATGGAACGGACAAACGGACGGACGTATAGAAAATTAATTGGAAAAGAATGCTAAATAAAAGATGGAGAAGCGGGGGCGGAAAGACTTTCCTAAAATGGGGAAAATGTAAATAACGAGTAAGGGAACCAGGAAATTAAAATTATTGAGGCATGAAACTAAAGATGAGAGAGAGAGAAAACACGACAGAACAACAATAAACCGGGGAAAATAGTTGGAAAATTTGGTCAAATCAGATTCAACGCGGTAATGAGACCATCACGTCATCAAAGCATCGTAAAAACCAACAACAACAGAAACTTTTTCTATTTTTCTTCTTTATTTCGAGTTCATGATCAGACTACCTCAATATTTAAGCTGTTTTCTTATTGTCTTAAAAACGTTCTTAATGTCTGAAGTTTATCGCAATCAATAAAAAATACAACATTGTAAATCTACAAAGCAAAGCCAATGCAAATTGATAGCTCTTGTTCCTCATATTAGTTAAATATCAAGGTATCAGATCATCAGATAGCCAGATTTTTTCCTAGTGTTTCAAATACTTTTGTTGTTATTTTAGCATGGGTTTCATTTATCCGAGATGGCGAATGGGCCAAAAATAGGTATGTGGGTGTCTACTTCGGTCATCTTCACACGTTCACCAGTGTTCTCATAAAGAATGATGTTGGAAACCGAGATATGGCTACTGAATTTGAGATTTCCTACACAAACGATGGTACATCATTTTTTGGTGCTGAAAATGTAAGTTCTTTTTGTTTTTGCCTATAAAGTTGTCCTATGACATATGACCTTGAGATAACTAAAGACGTTAGGATCCGTCTACATTGCAACAGTAGCTTGAAAGGAAGCATAAAGAAAACATTTCCGAAAGAAGCTCCCGGAAAATTCAACATAGTCAAATACTCTGCTATTCAGACGTTCACGGAATTTCTTGGCCTTGAAGTCTCAAACAATTCACGGTTTCACTTTCTGCCAAAGATTTATTTGATTTTCTAACGTATCTAACCAGACATAATATCTCAAATGATGTTTTACTTTTAACGGATCGAGAAGTGGATAGTAAATTGAATCATAAAATCACCAAGATCGTGTAAGGCAAACAATCTTGACTATTTTAAACCCAGATAATAAACTGATAAAGAATCTAACTTTCAGGCATTATGATAGGCACAGAAAAGTATACGATATTAGAATAACACAGTCTCGAATATAACATGTTAGCCCCTTTCGCCGACGATTGCTTTAGGCTGCAGCACACCAAAAAGTGATGCTCGGTTCAAAAAAGTAAGTGTGACCCATCTACAGATAAAGCGAGTTTATTTCTCACCAATGACAATCTTTGAGAAAATAATTCAACAGCAATATCCCAAACAGGCGTGAGAATCCGTGAATGTGCCATATAATGTGACCTTTGTTAATCCTTTAATCATGTTATAGGTGAATCTTGGGCCGTCTCCAAACATAGAGGAAACACGTTCACTGAGTGGAACAGTGGCAAGGGGAGTAAGGCTGACTATTACAAATGATACATCGAATTTAGTGAAACCACAAGTTGGCATTCAATTTAAATTATTTGGCTGCAAACAAGCGACGGATCCTGATGGCATTTCAAGCACCGGTATGTGTCCCTTTTCAAGTGTGTCGTGTCGTATGTTGAGTAAACGTTAGAAAAATTAACTCATGTTAATTGTTCAATATTGATATACATACAGTCAATCAAGAGTTTCATGATGATATGTTTCATGATGACGGTCACTCTTTGTCACAAGCGTTTTGATAAAATACACCTAACAAACCTTTGAAAAGTCCGACTGTGCGTAAAGATTATCTTTCCCCTCTCCATTCACAGACCTTTGTTGGGTTAGTGCTTATTGTTTTAACATGTTTTATATCACAAAGCAAGTATATTAACCATCGTAGTCATTAATTAGATCGTGTTTAGCCAAAAATATATGTAGTTTGCTGGAAAAAAGAAAGCAAAATAAAAAAAAATCAGCAAATGCTTTTGCTTCGAGAACATTATACTCATTTTGATATTTGTATTTTTTTTCAGATGCGTGTAACGTCCTATCAGGCACTCCAAGCCCAACAGGTAGTTTGTTTTTACTGTTTTAGAAAGTTGATACTTGATGATAAATATTGTTAATGTGTGTAAAACTTGGATGGGCATTAAAGTGGCTCTAAAACTCACTCTAAATGACACAGGATATACATGTACATATATCGAACAAAAGGCGCCACAATTCCATTGCGTACATGGCAGGTAACTCTAGCACATCTGTATACAACCACATGATAGTTCTTCATATGACAATGTCCTCCCGTGCAAAATGTTGTTTAAAAAAGGCCAATGTAAACTCATTATAGGATGGAAACTAGCAGTAAAACGCTACCCATACATCTGACCGTCTAACGACGTCTACTAGGAATCATACTACGAAAAACGGTGGTTTCTACAGCTAATTGTCAAAATATGAACATTAATGAACATACTTGTCATGTTCGCTTGCTCCTTGTTTTCAGACTTCTACACACGCAGTTTTATTGGTCTCAGCGCATCTGAAGCATACTTCTGTGACAGGGATATAGCGACGTAAGTTGTTATCAATATATACCCAACTGAAAAGAAAAAAAATATATTCAAATTTTGCATAAAGTTGAGGCATAGGCTTTCGCAAAATGTTGGGGTATGTCTGCCAACGTCATGATTTCAATTGTATGACGCGATTGCCGTGATAATCTAGAAACCACAATTTTGTTTCGTTGATAAAGTACCAATTAAGCCGACCCTTCTTATCATGAAGAATCTGGAAGATCCATTGAGAAGGAAGTGTTTATTTCATTATCACCACTCTATCAGTCAGCACCCAATTGTATAAACATTGGTTAACTTTAACCACTGGGTTAAATCAGAGTTTTGGTTAAAATTTTGGTTAAATGTTCGGTTAGCTGTTGTAGAAAATTTTGTTTAACTTAAACCAAATTTTGTTTTTTTAAAGCTCAAATAAATCTAACCCAAGTCTAAGATGCTGGTTAAATCTTAACATAAACGGTAACCAGTACCAAAATGGCAGCCCTTTTTAAATGTTTAAGTGATTTTTTTTAATGATTAGTAAACCAAAATGGTTAAATTTAACCTTGGGTTAATTTAACCATTTGGTAAAAGTTAACCAGTGTTTATAAAATTGGGCACAGTTGTTTTAGGAGATACTTAAAATTGGTACACTATTGTGGCGTTTATTTTTTTTCAGAAAAAAAAGAAGAGGAAAATGTTACTTTTCAGTGGATGGAGGGTCTAAATGGAACAGTAAGTAGTGCATATCATTTATATCGTCACCATCATCATCAACAATGTCAGCTTGATTATCACCAACATTGTAAATATAATCATTATCATCAAAAGTGTCAACATTATCATCAACATTGTAAGCATCATCATCTTCAAAGGTATCATCAACATTGTACACATTATCATCATCATCATCATCATCATCATCATCAAAAGTTTCAACATCAACATGAACATTGACAACATTATTCTCATGGTCAAAATACGAATATTTACACTTGCACTTAATACAAACTGTGTTGTAATTCAGGAGTTGCAGGTAGCGTTGGTAGCTTGATAGGATATGAATCAAGTGCCTACGAAATTTATGCCTACAATAATGACCAGAGCACATTGATGATGATCGATGCCCTAACACATACAGTAGTGACTGTCGCACAGTCAAGACTCGATGTCGCTAAACAAGCTGTTGGTTGGATGGATGCCATTGCCGTACCTGAAACTGATGATATTAGTATAAACCAACCTGGTCCCACTGCTAACTATACCATGAATGATGTAGGAGGTAAGTATAGAACAGCAATTAGGGCTTAAACCGTACACCAGAATAACACGGCATTTTCTGGGATCGGTACGCAAGTCTCATCAACTGGGTCTGTATCAGCAGTCAGTTATATGGTTAAATGGAATTTAAACATCGATTTAATAAACAAAATAACACTAATAACTCTAGAATGGAAATTTATCGCTACCCGGTGATTGTTTGGTGTTTTAATTCAGTTGGTATTCTCCAAAACTATTGATTAATGGCTATGCATTCATGAAAGAATTCTAAAACATATTTGCCAATGGCCATAAAATTTTTATTGAAACAATGTACAACGATAAGTATTAGTATCAGCTTACCCGTACCACGATACGTATCGTATTGCCAATACACGGACTTAATAGTATTATATAGTACATGCATATGATAATAGCAACACACATAGCATTATTGTCTGTTTTAGCTATGAAATTCGAGCACATGTTTACATACAAATAATATACATTCGAAACAGACATTTTTGTTCGTCAATATATATCTCATGATCACGACATTAATATAGAAAAGCGTGTAAAAGTTATAAGAGGTTAACAAACGTCATAAGAAACAGAATGAGTCAGTATATTTATGCGGCGCTCTCTAACATTAGCGTGAGTATTTTAACAATGTAAAGAAAACGTTCACTTAACAACTACTTTAATATCAAAAATACCTCACTACAACGACCACATGTTTTAGACTATTTTTTTAGCTTTTCTCTATATTTTTTTTTTTTTTTTTTTTTGAGGGTCCAAATGTGGTCCGTCCTTGTATTGAGGTTTCACTCTATATAATACTCTATATAATACTCTATATAACACTGACTTTATTTTCGTTATTTCAGCTACATACAACGGTATATTCATGTCAGGAGTACAGAAAGTCGCTTGGTAGTGGCATCAGTGCAGCTTAAAACTCTCAGCATCGAAAGTAGTATTGACAAATAAAAGTTATTTTGTCATATTTGTTCATCCCGTGGTTAATTATGATATACAAATGTTTATTTTAAAGTGTAATTTAAAACATGAGTCAATATTTGTGTTTATATTTGTATACAAACAATTTGTTAGCAGACTTGACATTGATTCAATTTATTCTGTGGATAACAAATTTTACTACACATGTACACGTTTTCGTGAGAATAGTGGGGTTGCAATTGTTTTGTGTCATACTAATTAGAGGTAATGTTAGACTGGTCGGTAGTATTGTTCAACTTCCGTATTTGGACAAAATAGGAGGCCAAAGTACTTGAGTCAGTCATGATTTTTTTTTAAAAATTTTACCAGATTTATCACAATCTCGTTCAAATTCATGTATTTGAAAAAAAAGTTAATTAAAAAAATTATCCTCAGTTTATTTGTTACATTTTTTTTTCTAACAATGACTTATTAGTCTGCTTGTATTTAGTTTCCTGAGAACATTTAAAAATAGATTCTTGGACCATTCTTATAAACAGTGTTAGTTGTCATCTGAAACACTTATTACAGCTGAAAACTTTTTGTAAATGATAATTTCAAAGATTTCATTTTTAAATGGAATTTTAATGATAAGTATGTTCTATTTTTGAAGGCAGCGAAATTGAAATGTATTACAAAACATGTAATTAGTTATGGTCTGTTTCGTTTCAGTTTCAAAATCATCAAATATTAATGCAACTATAACTTTGATGACAGGTGTATGCATGTGTGAATCAATTACTTGGTAGTTCATACTTTCTTGCATAAAAATACCAATGAGGAATAAACCTGCTCGACAGTTTTTTTTTCACATTAAAAACGTAAAAAATATTCTCTGTTTTCCGGATTACTTAATTTGTATTTTAATAAAAAAATCCTAAAGTCTGTGATATCTATGAACTATTCGTTGTTCTGTTAATAAAATAATAAAAAAATGTTTAATAAACTTGTGTAGAAAGTATGTGCGTTTTTTTCTTTCATTCAGTCTCTTTAAGAAGTTATACTCCAGATTCATTCATCAAAATCTGTAAAACTACTTTCTTCAGAGAGTAATTACAAAGTTAGTTTTTGAAATAAAAAGCTGGAAAGCGACTTGCTTGGTCCTTGTCTTCCTTATAAAACGGAGAGAAGGGGTCGAAGAAATGTCAAGGAGGAAACACTTGTGGAGGAAAACTATTATGATATATATCAGACTGAGTAGACCATAGACAGGAAGTATGCATAAATTTCACACAATGGGTGGAGTGTCCGTGAGATATTATATAATACTTGCTTGTGAATCTTGTTAGCTATAATCCGATTAAGGAAAACAAACACAATGAAAACAACCTTGATCCGATCACTAACTTATCAATCACAATATCTCTGGCATCATCAATAAACAACACAAAACAAAACAAGAAACTTCGAAGAAATGGGAGACCTTCCGATGCTCAATTGATACTTAGGCGAACATCTAAGCTGGAACACCTGGGGTAGTAAAATCGCCTTGATTGTCGCCGTTCACAGGTGGTGTTATATACAATTAAAAAGATTTGACCATTTCTTCCATTACACCGCCAGCTCTAAGCCAATCAGAAAGGAGAATGATCAAAACATGGCGGACAAAAAAACTCAAAAGGGTCTCCTACGGGGCACATCATCCGCCATGTTTTTGTCGGGTTTTCTGTTTGTATAATTGACATACCTTTTTAATGTATGAAGCTCGAAACCAGTTTGTAGGCTCCTGCGGGGTAAACAATATTTCGACTATTTCGCTCAAAAACATTAGCTTTTATAGTTCAGAAACGAGTCTATTTCTACAAAAAGGAGGATTTTATTTGATGAATATTAGATAATAAATGCTAGTTTAATTCAGCGTGAAATCCTTTGTTTCCTCTCAATGCGATCCTTCGATATTTTAGTTATTTGTTTTACATATGCTCTTTTGGGGCATTTTTATATCCTAATATTTTACATATGCTCTATTGGGGCAGTTTACCATCGTTAACTGGTTCCATGTTGCAGTTCACCGAAGGAACGTTGTCTCTGTACAACCAGAGTCAACGGGGACCAGTTTAATATAGTCGTAAATATAGAATGTGTTGCAAACTCTCAATAAGAATGAAATATCTAGGAAATCTTGATTCAATATTCTATTCTTAGCTCTTATACCTGGCTGAACGGCGATTCCAAGCATTGTTTGGAAATGCTAATACTTGTTGATCACACTCCATGCGTAAAATTATATGCCTTCATGCATTCAGTATTTTGGTTTTCCAACCTTGTTTTTCCGCAAACTAAGTTTTCGGTCCTTTAAACTAACATCTTTACTTTAAAATCATGCAGCCAATTATAAAGCTGGAAGCTTTATTTTTTTCATTTTCTGAGGTTTATTGCATCATAATTCTCTCAAAACGTTCAAATGCTATCATTGGCCAAATGAAAAACACGGTGAACGGATTGATTAGTATATCTCAATGTGAGATGTCACCAATCTTTATTTAGATGTCCTAATACTCAAACAAAATAAACAGTATATGTCTTGTATAAGACAGAAAGAACTTGAAATACCTGTTCGGAATATTTGTATACAAGTATTAAGCTGGTATGTCAATATCAGCTGAAGTTACGTCCTTATTTCAAACATCCTATCAATAATTCGAGTTACTTCCTTTGACATAAAGCTACACATTAAAAGTCTATAACTGTAAATGTTGAACACCACAATAATGTAACTCCACAGATTATGGAACGGGTCATAAATAATTTTGAAATATTCATTGAAAAAACTGACTTGAGATAAATAAAGTCAAAGATGAAATAGAGATGTGACATAATATGACTTAATTAAAGCACAATGTTTAAAGATTGAAAGATTGAATACCTGATTGAGCGAAAAATACTATTTATTTAAACTGAGGTATCAAAATATTAGTTCGAAATTAACTGGAGTAGTTTCCTATATAAATGATCAAGTCATGAAAATAATACAAATGCTTTATCTAACGTTACATAGAAGTTTACTACAAAACTTAGTATGTAACCTCGACATATCCAAAATAAGATGCATGATAAATAAGGGTAAACATACAAGCCAAATTTTCTTACTTTAGGTCAATACTGTAATGCATAATTTGTTTATATTTTTCGTTTCTAAGACTTTTTTCTGAAGAATTCACTTGAAGAAAAATCAAACCAGAAAGGATAACTGAGAATAAGTCCAAATCAAGGTCATTCAAGGTTTTCCTGCACTTCCAACTTGCATGTATCTGTATTTATTTTTCAATAGATTTGAGCCAGTCTTAAAATACTTTTTATCATTTCACCTACATCATATGTCTTCATTTATCTCACAAATGTATCACAGTTGACTACCCAACATCAAAGTAGTATGGTGTCTCCATGACAACACTTGTTTCTTTTCACAGATAGCTGAATTGTTGAAGTATATTTGTACCAAAAATGAAAGTTTTGAATCATACATTTTGTTATTTTTTTAAAAAATGAAACAGAGAATATTGATTGATATACATCGTAGATACCATACCTCAGAAGGTTATAAAGGTGTGTGAAAAAAAGTGTTGTGACCAACAAAAATGGTAATAAAATGAAAATATGATGTACTACTTTTTATTGAATCACAGAACTATGCTGGCGAATAAAAAATAGACACAAAAAAGTATTTCCTGGATTAGTTTCACATACCATAATAAGCACAGAGAGCTTTAATTAAACAAGGCCTGCATTTCTTGCATTGAGTTCAACTCCAATGAGTAGTTTCAGTACTTTGATTGTGGCCGAGTTATTATATAGAATTAAAGTAAGTTCGATTTAAAACATTCCAATAAAATTTTACGGAAGCATTAATTGAGCTAGTAATAATTTGTTGTACCATATTGATATAAAATACCAGTTTATTAAATCGTATGGGTGTTGTTTGTTAAGAGGTTCATCGGTACTTCCACCATACAGGTCCGGATAACGGAACTTAGATGGCAATTAGTCACCTTCAATTTTAGAAGTGCGATGCATAATATCCCCTTATGTATCTTTTCGTGTTTTTTTTTACATGATTAAAATATGCAGTGCAAAAAATGGAAAATGAGATCTGGTTGAGAACGAATAAAAGTGAATATTGCAGTGGAGAAGAAATATTTGGGTCAGTATTCGTTGCATGTGTAGAAAATTTCATTTGTCATTCATTTCCGCGATGTAAATAAACCTCCAAATGCCCAAGTTCTATCTATCTATTTATATGCTAGTTATGTCAATCCCCTCGCGAGGAAGTAGACATGTATGCGCGTTAAGACAAACGGGGTTAATAAATATGAAGATAAAAGTAAGGATAAAAGCAACAGAAATATGGTTTGGTTTGAGGGTTAATTTATGCACATACAGCTAGGGAGAGACATGTTCAAATTCAATTCGTGAGGCTGCTGCATAATATCAATCCAACCAGTCTTCTCGGTTTATGTTTTTTTTTTACTATTGTCCTCAGGACTATATACCTTATGACAAAAGTTATAGTCCTCATAGTTTTTTTTATAGTCCAAGCTTGTTTGAAAGGCGTCTTTGAATATTTGTTAAATTACTTAGGGATATCTATCCTATATAAATCATTATCCTGGTATTCATGTTGAATGTCTAGAATATGCCATTTAATATCATTTTTAACAATTAGCCAATTAGTCAATTCTTTTTTCAGCCTTAGACCAAAATTCTACTACCTAAGCTTTCATGCCATCATGGCTACATTCATTTAAACTATAGATATGTAACAGTAAGAAACATGGCAATATAATTGATACAGAGAATGGAACAAATTCAATAAATCAGTTAGTTGTATTGCAATGTTTTCTACCAATAGGCAATCTTCAAATTAAGTATTTTGAATTTACTCACCAGTCTGGCCAGTGACTTTACAGAAGTTACTCGCCCGAAACCAGAATTACTCCCCCAGATATTATTAACAGATTTACCGGGCTTCATGCCTTTGACATACCGTAGAAAATCCACTATATCCGATAAATATGTACTGATTCCATTCTATAATTAGTGGTTGCTTCAAGCTTAGTGTTCAACAAATTTACTAATAGTCTTCTACACATAGCATATCCGAATTCAGTTCATGTCCAAAATAAGTACAACTAGAGGGTCAATAAACACTGCACAGATCAATTTCGCAAAAGCTTTAACAAGACAACGTTTTCACAAAATTTAAGTCTGCGAATTAAAACAATAGTCCAAGCCCGAGGCAATAAAAATGGCCAAGACTATAAAATTGCCTTTACATGTAGACTAATCTGTTAATTCTGGGAAACCAAGTAACTGTACTAAAAATAAATTATTTGCAGAGGCATGTGAGAATATAGTAGTCATGTTACCAAGAAACGTGTTACCTCGTCAGCAATTAATTTCATTTCAAAAAGTTACACTCAGCTGATTGACATGCGGGAATGACATCACAAATTGCCGAATGTGTCAATATCATGCTTAGCTAACACTAAGTGTGTAGCATGTGACCTGGATGTACACATTGCACTGATTCATGAAACACAAAAAACGAAACCAAAGCAATATTGGTAAACATTTAATATATTGCTTTCGATGTCTGTTAGTGAAGAAAGCTGAGAAACAGTACTCGTTTGATGTCAGTGGTTTGAACATTTATTATTCTATTTTTTGGTTACAGTGAAGCGACGGAGCTTTTCTACAAAGTTCTCAGTCAAATCTTCTTCACCAACATGTAAGTCAGACTCTGGTGCATAATCCGAGTCGTCTGAAAGATTACTGTCATCAGATACCAAGTCCGTGTCCCTAATGGCATGTTAGCGGAAACGGATGACAAGTTATTTACACTTATGAAAAAACAGCGTTTTGATTAGTTAAAATTCTGACATGATTTTCTCAAACATCATATCACAAGTATTTACAGTAACATGGAAAAACCCATATTTACAACTTCCCAAAACTCTATACTCCAATCGGACTACACTCACAACAGAAGTTTATTGTCCGGGCCAGATTTTTATCGCCTCTGGCTCTGATTATGCACATTTTTTCGCAGACTGAATCCAACAGAGATATATGCAAGTTAATATATGCATGAAATCTTTGTCGTTATATCTTTGCATTCCTTATAATATATAATTCTTCTGTGTATTAAAAGGAAAAGTAAAACAAAAAGAGAAAAGATGTGGAAAGTAAATCAGGAGCGAGAAAAAATTAACGCTGTAGACTGACTCTCAACCACATTGCTAAAGAGTTAACCCAACAGCAAGGTGGTCTATATTCCTGCAACCACTACTTCTGTGTATATAAATATAAAATACAGTCAGTTATATTGATGGATTGGGTTTTTGATCAAATAAGTTGATCATAAGCTTTTAAATGAGCCTAATGTAGTACAAAAACAATTAAATACAAAACTGGCATATATTTCCTTAATATTAATTAATTGCTGGTCGTTTTATTGTATTCATGTTCAAATTTGTTTTCAAATCAACCATTAACAAACCTAAGATAAACACAGTGAGCTGTGACAGCCATATGTCAATTTGACTTATTTCTAATACTTTCCCAATTGAAGAGTAATGAATACAGGTTATACTGGTTAAGTGTCAAGAAAATGAACCAGTCACAGACTGTTTAACTAGTAGGATTTCCATGGTGTACTGACAAATTCTGAAAAAGCAGCAGTGCTGTCTTAATTTTTGAAATTCCTGACAGATCACTTTATCGGCAGGCAAGGCAGTTTTTTAATTGGTCACAAGCCAACAGTCCAACACTGACACAAGCCCTATCATACTAATTTTACACTTCTTAGAGTTTTTTGTCGAACAATATTGTCTATCTGTGATCCAGGATCTACTGTTTAGTTGTAAGATGGTGAATATAAAGGAATTTAGGCTGTAGTTTGGCTTTTTATTGGTGTATTTCACCAGCTGGCATTATTTTCTAGATTGTGCCTGTCCAAAAATGCATCTCAGTCTTAGCAGTTTACATTGTTTCAAGTAAACAATTTATTTGTTGCATTTTTTTAAATTTCAGTGTTATTTACTTAAGAATTGTAACTCCTACTAAAGGTAGAGGCATTGAAGTCCGGTTCCGTGGGTATGAAAAATGTAAGTATCATTCTAAAAGTAACTTAAACGTACATTAGGGACCAGCAGTGAACTATGGCAGTGATTTTTTTTAATTTTGAAAACAACCTGTGTCTTTCTGAGGGGGAAATATAGTGTGATCAATCAGAAAAAAAACGGAGAAAATTTGAAAAACTATCATTTATATAGCATTTTTAGGGGAAAATATAACTTTTTTGGGGGCTAGGGGAAACAACTTCATTGATACATTATGCTGGGATGCAAGCATAGCTCTTTAGCTGACGGAAATGAGACAATACCACTGGTCAACCAAACAGTGCTGTTTTTGTCAACAGTTTGCCCAACATAGCTGAAATACAGTAGATAAATGGTGTAAACAGTGACCCTCCCCCTTTGTTTTGTTGGGTTATTTTTTGTTGTTCCAGGGTTTATTTTGGGCCATTTTGACGACCAATATTTGGTTGCATTCCCAATGGCAAAAAGTTTTTTTTTCCCAATTGCAAGGCAAAAATTCCCAATTCAAATGAAAAAAAAGAAAAAAAATTTACAGCAGTTCAAATGTTCATTGAATTTCTAAATCATTTAAATAACGAAGTTATCAATATCTAAAAACAAAAATAAACATTATTGTAACTGTATTTGTTATTTTTAGTTTTATTTTATAGTGCAGGTCAGGAGTGTTTGTGGTTTTAGTGTTTATTTTAGACTTGTTTTTACTGTAGTTTTTCCTTGACATTTAAGCTTTTTATATTTATGTAGTCTTAGCTGTGTTCAGGGTCTAAAAATAATTTCACAAGGACAAACATGATTTAAAGTCCACCAAAGCCATCTTTTTGTTTTATGACTATTCTTAATGGGTGGATGAAAGTAGAAAATTTCTTAAAACCTAAAAACTTAAGCACAGTGCCACAGAACAGATAAAAACCAGTCCAGACCTATTGGACAAGGAAAACAGAATTTCCAGTACATGTCAAAAACGCTCACTCATATTGATATGCACCAAAGTAGGTAATTAAAGTTTGTATGTATTGTTGATGCTCTTCTTTCAGTTAAATATGAACTCAAGGTAGATCCGCTGTTAGAAGAACCAAAGGTATACTCAGACCATCGCTACTATATCAATTGCAATGAAATTCTATACGAATCAGATGGTATGTAATTCATTATATGGGTGTATGTACCACATTGTACTATCTTTAAAATCCACTGGTCTTATACAATCATGTCTTCTTTGAACAATGATTTTTAAAGGGCCTGGGAGAGATAAATATGCCTTGATG
The DNA here is from genome assembly GCA_008271625.1 of Lutraria rhynchaena. Lineage (NCBI taxonomy): Eukaryota > Metazoa > Mollusca > Bivalvia > Venerida > Mactridae > Lutraria > Lutraria rhynchaena. The sequence continues at coordinate 2,476,352 of VIBL01000036.1, forward strand.
CGCTGCTGACCTTTACCCAGAGAATTTATCTTATTAGTCCATCATGTAATATCTGTATGTTTGTACTGTATAGCAGTCCATGTTAGTATATGTAGTAGCATTTTTTCACAGATGGCTGTTAACTCGGGTTTGTCTGTATTATTGTTTGGTAAATTCTCTTAGATTTGAATCGAGAACGCTTTGAGCTAAATGGATACAACTTGTGTTGCAGGAATTGAGCCTCATTCAATAATTAGGTTCCTTCCGCTCAATTCTAAATTGGCCAATGTTTTTCAGAAAAGTCATTGGATACTGCTTGGAAAATTTAAAAATCTATTCTCGAGGGAAAATGGTCTTTTTTTCTATTCTAGAGGGAAAATGGTCTTTTTTTCTATTCTAGAGGGAAAATGGTCTTTTTTTCTATTCTAGAGGGAAAATGGTCTTTTTTCTATTCTAGAGGGAAAATGGTCTTTTTTTCTATTCTAGAGGGAAAAATGGTCTTTTTTTTCTATTCTGGAGGGAAAATGGTGTTTTTATGATTCTGAATTCACAATCAGTTCCATGAGAACTTGATTCTATATTTCTGTGTTTTGCTTCTGTAGCTCTGAAATTAATATATCAGAGGAATGCTTGTATTTGATTGGTATTTAGAAACTTATTCTGAATAATGTTGTTTGATGATGTGTTTGTTGTTTTGTGTAAGTTGCAAATGAATTAAAGATCAAGGCCTGAGTACAAGCCTTTAATTTTTAACAACATGCAAGTTGTTTGGCATATTCCTGTGAATATGCAAAGTTTTGTGAACTTGTTTGTTGCAGTATACTTGTATGGTTCACTTGTTGCTATGGTGCCTCTGGAGAAACTCTGTTAACTATCCATTCTACTCTTATCAAAATGTATGCTTCAGCATTCGAACACATGGACACTTCTCTGATTTTTTCTAACTGATGCTGCACCATATAAAACGTTACAAATTCAGTTTATAAGTCTATGTTTACATTTTTCAGAACCACTCTGCTTGTGCAGTTCTTTATTTCCATTCAAGATACCACTACCTATTGAAATACCAGGTAAAAATCATGCAGGATTCATTACTTGTACACTCAGATCTAGGCGAATCCTTTCTCGTTCAGTTTGATGCTTTCAGGGAATATGCAGTCTGGACTGCTGTTACAAGTCCCTGGTAATAACAACTCATCGTCTTACGTGACCCTAATTATATTTTACCATAAAATGGACCTTTAGCTAATGACTCCGTGTTGCTTACCCAACCAATGACTGTGAAATGGCACTTCCGTTTCATGCTAGTACTTATTGCTGTGTGAGAACCCATAAAACAACTCTTCAATATTAGCATCAAAATGGCTTCATATACATGCTTTAAAATTGTTACCAAACTAGATTTGTTTCTTTGAATATCCATGTAGTGTGAAATAAATGGTCCTTTTTGACTCCTGTTTTATTTGTCTATATCACCACACTCCTCTTAAGGCATATGAGACTAGTCTTGTCAGTACATTAAATTATATTTTCCAGTCATTTCCTGATTCTGAATCGTTAGTTTGATATTAACCTCATGCTAAATATTGAGGTATTGTGTCTGTTTATGATTGTTAGTCAGTCATTACAATCTTTCCATTGACAGGGACTTTCCAAATAGCAAAGGATGATGATGATGTTACCTGGTTCTCCAAAGTTGAGTATTGTCTAGAAGTGAAGGTTAGGGAGGCCAGTGAATTAAGGGTAGGTGTTATTCTAATACAATCTGCTACATTGACAAATGTATAAAAAAAAGTACAGGAAATGATCCCATACATTCTTCTTTGATGCAAATATTGTTTACTCTTCCATTTTAATCCTAACTGGTAATCATAAAAGTCAATGATGTTTTTATGGCAGTGTAGGGAAATCAAAGAGCCAACTGATGTTGTGCATTCACCTTCCCTTTCCAGTAGGAGACTCTGTAGCTCACCATCCTAAGGTCATCAGAGTACTAAAGTGAGCATTGACTCCTGCCTCCTGGACAGTGTGCTTGACAAAATAATTAGCACCATCTACTTGGTGATACCTATGCTGAGAACCAACTTTCACACAAACAAATTTGTCTGAACACTTATGTTTTAGTTTCAAAAAAAACAATTTTCCACTGTGACTCATATCAGTACATGCGCAACAAGATGTACAGAAGGGAACATGGCCTTAAGCTGAAATACTTGCAAAAACACACAACCTGTACACCCACCAAAACAGCTGATATCAATGTTCACTGTTTCTTCCAGCTCTGATTTTGAGGGGGGGGGGTGTCAATTTGAATCCTCTTTGTCAGAATTTGGGGGTCACTTTCTGACTTTTCCCATAAACTGTGAGTTGTAGTTGATGTATTTGGCAAATTATTGTCTCTTGAAGCCTCCTTTTCAGTAGAGAAATCATTATTTCTGTAATAAATTTGGAGAGAGAAAAATCCATGGTCCTTAGCAGGAATCGAACCCAGGACCCCTAGCACTGTGGGAAGACACTCAACCTCATCGCTAAAGAGTTAACCCAACAGCAAGGCTGTTGAAAGTGGCCCATATTCCTAGAATCACACATTTCTATCAATCTGCATGTTTTCCGTGGACCCACTCCGAAAGAAAACTGCCAATCTACACTGCATTGGAACGGTCATAGTGGACATTCATTTACTATGAATTATGTATAATATGACAAAAAATAAACTCATCCAAGCACTTATTTGCATGCAATAATTAGTGCAAAAAAGACTAAAAACTATTACGGACATGATAATGCACGGCCTTGAATAATCTGGCGACGAATAAAACCTGCATCAAGGAAAACACACTGACTGAATTTCATTGCATAAAAAGTGCATCAAAAAATGCAAAAGCATGCTCTGGAAGAAACATTGAATGTTACAAAACTTTCATTGCCAGCAACCAACCAAACTTAGGTACAAATATTACACACACAAAACTAGAAAAAAAAGATTTCCATGAAACCATCAACTTACTAGTACCAATTTTCACTGATGAACATCGGACATTGGAGATGAAAACTGTAAAGTCACAAGCCATTTGTAAGAACATTGTTCATGACTTAATGGCATCATAACACAATGCATTTTTCTCTGTTATATTACTACAGAAAAGCCAGGTTATACATATTCGACAGCCACTTTCATCACAATCAACTTATCCCTCACCACCATCAGCTTCAAGTATTACTTGTCCTTCTAGTTACTTGTTTTTCTTCAGAAAGAATATCACCATTACTGCCAGGTGAGTGCTAGCATATCAAACACTTTTGAGAGGATATATATCTATCACTTCAATCAACTGTACTTACTCTATGAATGCTGGACTTTTTTAACTCCAACCTCAGAAAGCAGTGATTGTTTTTGCAATTTTGGGAAATGGTACAGGTCCGGTCCAATTGGGAAAAAATGTACGGTGTGGTGCAAAAATTGAGAATTTTTAGATCAGGAATTGGGAAAAAATGTCTTTATTTTCAGTTGGGAAGGGTCTGTCTACCAGACCCAAAGAAAGAAAAAAAATCACAGAAAAGATCTTACTAATTGATGACCATATTTGGGAGTTTGTTGTGTTAACCCTTACAAGTGTTTGTAATGATGAACTAAGCTCCACTCTGCTTATATACCAGAAACATTTTCTGGGACTCTAAGGATATTGTGTGTTTTTTGCCAAATGTCCTGTATCATAATCTAACTACTCAGGCACTGGCCGTTTTAAATAATAAATAACAAATGGCTTCAGAGTGTAAAAATGCTTGAATATTGTTTTTTTGCTTGTACGTGTATACTTCGAATTGATCACTGTCTTTCTTGACTGCCTGAATACTTATCAGGAATTTAGCCTGTTTCTATTCTACAGGATACTAATCAATAGTCAGTAGCATGTGAATACATATACATAGTTCAAAACACTAGCTATATGTAGGGCATAGCAATATCACTAATTACCTGGTAATAGAAATGAATCGAAACAATCAATTAGAATGTACACAGTAATATACAATGTATTAAGAATAAACAATTAGATAGATAGATTTTATTTCTGAAGAATTTAGAGATTAAAGCTAGTTTTGACCTTAGTGTAAGAATTGATAAAAAAATGTCAGAAACTTTATGTTAAGAAAATACAGAAAGGTTCAACATGTAAAAAATACTTAGAATTGTCTTCCAACTGATGTCCTCTTAAGTCATTATCTTATTTATTTTATGGTTTCTAGATTACATGATCACATACATAGAAGTGGAGAGAATATTAAACTTCGTGTAATTATTTCAAATAATGAAGATTCCCATGTCCAAGCCTTGAAAATACAGGTAAGGTATTGCATTAGCAAAAGCCCTAATCTCAGCCCTAATAACAGTCGCTTATCTCTTGACTTAATTTCGATATTCCTATATATTTCAACTTTATAATATGACTACCTTGATGTTAAGGCTGATGTTTTGGGTCCTGACGTTTGTATTGATATCAAGGCTACTGTTTGACCTTTTAACGAGTTCTTTCTCCCCCCTTCCATGATTACCTATTTTTCTCTGTTTTATTATTTCTGACTATGGATCACAAAACACTAGTGAGACAATTTATGTATTATTTCCCTAGATATGATAGACTCAAAATTGTTTTATTGAATGTTTGAGTACAGTAGATTTAACTCACAAATCTTCATTATTACTATTTCAGCTGGAACGTACTATAACATTTATTCAGAGACCAAGAAATCTTGATTCAAATGAAGAAAAAACTATTCTTGCTGTAGAGAATAGAGAAAAGGTTGGAACGGAACTCAGTATTGATATGATTCGTTTTCCCACGTTAGTACAGCAATATATAACTTGAATTTATCCACCATTTTACTCATGAAGTTTGGTTGCATTTTGACCTGTACAAAAGCCTTGATCATTCACTCATGAAGTTTGATCACATTTTGACCTGTACAAAAGCTTTGATCATTACTCATGAAATTTGATCATATTTTGTACCTGTACAAAAGTCTTCATCATGATGAAACCAAACTTCCTGTGTGTTCTAGAAAAATACAGCAAACAGAAACATAATAGGGTTCATGAAAACATCTAAAACATTGGCTTTTCATTGGAAATACTTTGTCGAAGGTACAGCAGTCATGCATTGTTTTATTTAAAATACACACAAATACATGTCACTTCTTATAATTTTATCTAGACATTTCCTAGAGTAAAGCCACACAATTCAAAAAAAGTTATAAACTTTAATTTGATTTTGTATTAAAATACCATATTTACAGGTTTCCTTCTAGTATATAACTGAAATACATTGCACTAAATTTGATTTTCGTTACATTTCCTTACTATATTGGCAATTCTTACTTCATTTATGTCAAGAAAACCTTTTTGTACTGCTTTGTTTTAAGGGGCTTGGATAGCATCCAGATACCTTTGAAAGATGCAGACAATGCTGTACTTTGTCCTAGTGTTCAGGGAGAGCACGTGATAGTATGTAAACAATTATTTTCTAATCAGCTTTTCAATAAAACTGTTCAAACAAAGCTAATCTGGTTTTATTCATGTTTGAAAAGATTCAGGTCTTCAAAACTTGACAAAGAACCTAAAAATGAATATAACTGTGTTCATGTATTCAAAATAGGATACTGGAATGTTTGTATCATGTAGATGGTAAGTTTTTTAACCCTTTTTTCATGCTGTGTTCACTAAAAATAATCATTACATTTAGAAAAATATTCATATTTTAATGAAGGCAACATACAAGATACACAATAACACATCTGTTTTGAGTGTATGACTTCAAAGCTAATATAGCATATTTACATGTGAAGGTTGTTGGAAATTTCAAAAAAACATTTGAATGATACAAAAATTTTCCTTGTTTCATAGTTTGTGCCGTTAAGTACTTATTAAAATGATTTACAGCTGGCTTCAATTTGGAAAATTTTGTTGATAAAATCAGGTAAGTACTTATGAATGCTTTCGTTTGCATAGTATTGTTATTTGACTGATATTTTGCATTTATGTAAGAGAGGAGTGGAATGTGGGAGTGTTAACAACAAAAACAACAAAGAAATGAAACCAACAGAATGAAATATCAGCTTAAGTTTTATTTTCAGTGTTTTTATGAAGTGTTGTTGACTATTTTGCTTGTAAATGGCTACACTTATGAAGTCAGGGTACCTGTTCCAGTGGTAATTGCTGAAAAAAATAAACAAGTAAGCTATGTGTTTTGCTAAAAATTTAATCTAATACTAAAAACTACCATTGTCCTACATCCCTATTATTTCTGATGGACTTGACTAGACTGTAACATGCATTTCTGCTCTAGCTGTATGTGGGAATTTTCAGTTCGGTCAAACTTAAAATTTATTTGTGACAATAACTTCAAAACCAGTCTGTCCCCTGACTTTGTGACAATATGAGGGCAGATATTACATCTAAGATCAGCACCTTTTACCTCTCACACATCACACTGGAAAGTTGTCAATGAAATAATTTTCAGAACAAAAGTTAGGTCTCGTAGATAGACTAGCTGGTCACTGAACACATTAAAATGCTATTAATAGGATGAGAGACATAAATAAAAGCGATTAATTACATATTTCGTGCATTTACAAGCCATTAAATTTTGTCCTTTATTTGTTACAGTGGCATAGGTGGACACCACCAGAGTGGTTGGATTATGACACAGTTGATATTCGGCAGAACTCGGACAGTATTCTTAGAGTCCCTGAAAACATGTTATGTAAGTGCTAGATCCATCCTTAACTCTTTGTCTCATAATACCACATTTCCCGGCATTTGAAGCAGACAACTTTGAAAACATTGTGGCTGAAGAAGCCATTGTTTATTAAACAAAGGGTTAAAAGGGATTGTTGGGTCTACGCTTCCTGCCTCCTGAATCTGACCATAACACAGTTAGAATTTTCAGAGGCCTAAGTGAAAGTTTTTTATTCATAGTGTAAGTACAGTTGATTCAAATGCTAAACTAACCCTACCAGTTGTCCAAATTAACAAATCTATAACCGGGTGTGTATCAGTAAGCGTGCTTATCCCGTGAAAATAGTATAGGAAACTGCTTACAAATGTAGTTATCTACCTATCAGGAGTTTTATAAGCATTAAACTTGAGTCATTCTGACCCCTGATTCAGTCATTCTTAAGTATTCCTTGCATAGGATGATTTGTTTACTTTAAGATGGCTAAAATTGTTTTGTAAAATATAAATTGTAAAATGTCCTCCATGGATTTACCCATTTGGTAAAGAAATGTATGATACTAGGAAATTAAATAATTTGCTGCATTTTTAAATTTAAATTGTTACCTTTGTTTAATATTTTTCAGCAAGTGAAGCATTTTCAAGTCTTCCTGGCTTTCATCCATTATAGTTTGGTGCTTCATATTTACTAGGTATGTTATCCAGAGTTTCCTGCGTCCACATCATGAATGTGATACTATGGCTTCATACTATTTTATTTTTTAAAAACTTTTTGGTTCCTCTAATCCTCTAATGGAAATTTATCTTTTTTATCAGACTACTTTTTTTAAACAGCTTTATTGTCACCCTGCATTAAATACAAGAATTTAATGATCTTTTATGTATTGTCCAAACGAGGGCTGTTCTATAGGTTTTGATACAATTGATGCAGAACTGTTGAGGGTCCAAGTATGAATTTTAATTTTAGACCATTTTTTTAAAGTATTCCCATTTAATTTATGTCCATTTTTGTTACAGAGAAATCCAGGATTTGAATACCTTAGCTATGTATGCTGTTCTTGATGGCGGAAAATGTGACCATTTGATTTTTGAACTTATTGGTTCAAAACTCTTCAATCTCATTTACATATTTTCTTGCTTGGCTACATATAATATAATTCACCAGTTTATGAGTGACTGCATGTTGACCAGATTATAATTTTGTGACTAGTCTTTGCATTGTTCATGTTCATAGATCTACACATTCACATGATGTCTACTTTACTAATTTCATTTGTGCCTGGAAACTTATGTTAGGTTTTGTGGATGCAGAAACCACATATACCGTATATATTCCCCCAGGGGGGGATACATTTTTGAAAATGTGTTTGTGTCATTCCTTGGATTTAAAAAGTCTAATTTTCTGCTAATTACTATTGTTCATCTCAGATTAAAATAGCCTGCTATGGTAAGTCATTTTTGTTTTCTCTTGTCCAAAAAAAGAGGGGCGTTTATTAGGGGAGGGGCGTTTATAAGGGAATATACAGTATAATGTTTTTCAATCTGACTTGTAGACATCATTACTTCCTGCTAATTAAATTCAGCTGCAATGTTAATATAGCTTACTTTAAGGGGGAGACAAGTATGTTGTATCAGTATTCTGAATAAAGAAAATATTCATATAATAATATATATATATGTATTATGCTGCGTATTTGAGTTTCCTAAAACTTTATTTTTACACATTTTAATTACTGTTATCTTAACTGTGATATGCAATGAATTATTGTACATGTATGTGTATATTTGTTAAGGTATTGATTGTGCTGTAGTTTGTGTATTTGACTGCTTTTTTGTATGCACTACATTCTGGTGTGCAACTTTTTTGACATCGCACTGTTTGGTACAAATGATATACACTACTGTTTTGTTATAGATATATGACTGATTTGGCTGTACATGCTTTTGGTTTCATTAATATCATTTTGTCGGTGCTCTATCAAGATTTTACTGATGATGCCCCTGGGGTCAAGATTGGCCCTGCTCTGGGGACACTTGTTAGAATAGGGAAAACCTTTAAAAACCTTTTTGACCAAAACCACATGAAGTGGGGCTAAGATATCTGGTGTGCAGCATTGTCTTATAGTCCTCTACTGAAATTGTACAAATGACGCTCCTAGGATCTAAATTGGTCCTGTCCTAGGAGGTCACTTATTTTATATTGGGAAAATCCATAAAACTCCATTTGGCCAAAATCACTTGGCCTAGAGCTTAGATGTTTGGTTTGTAGCAGTTTCTTGTGGTCCTCTATCAATACAGAGCGAATTATGCCTCTGAAAACCGTATGGCTTAGAGCTTAGATATTTGATTGTTCATATGGAAAAGTAGAACATGTGGTACTTTACAGAAAATCTTCAAATCATTCTCCTGGGCTCATTTTCATATATTGTCTTTTGTTTTTACTATTTTAATTATGACAAAACAATGATATATTAAATCACACAGTGGAGCTGATATTGTTGAATATTTATCTCCCCACATGTGATTAATAATGTTGTTTGTGAAATATGGAGAAAGTGGAGTAGTATGCAGCCCACAATAGCTCTCTTGCTTCGGTTCACAGTAAGGTTGTAAATATTCAATAAACTGTATAAATTATTGTTTTAAGCCTCTCTATCATATTCATGTTTATATCTTACTGTCAAGTTTATTTATTATATTTGTTATTTACTATTCATTATATATGCTTTAAATGCTTATCAAATAAAAAAGAATATCAAAATTCATGAAGCACTTGTTTTCTTATCACAGAAACCTGGAACTAGCATTGTATGAGGATTAATGATGAAATAAGGTTTCTAAAATATAGCCAAACAACTACTTATGAAAAAGCTACTATTCGAACAAATGCCACTTATCACACCTTTATGGGTATACTTAACCCAAGAAATTGAGGAAACAGGGCAAAAACTACATCAAACCACCTTTTTCTCTCTCTCATTAGTTACATTTGTTTAAAATGTCTAAATCCATCATATAGATAGGTAGGAATACAGTCATATGAATAGGTAGTAATACAGTCATATGGATAGGTAGGAATACAATCATATGGATAGGTAGGAATACAGTCATATGGATAGGTAGGAATACAGTCATATGGATAGGTAGGAATACAGTCATATGGATAGGTAGGAATACAGTCATATGGATAGGTAGGAATACAGTCATATGGATAGGTAGAAATACAGTCATATGAATAGGTAGTAATACAATCATATGGATAGGTAGAAATACAGTCATATGGATAGGTAGGAATACAGTCATATGGATAGGTAGTAATACAATCATATGGATAGGTAGGAATACAATCATATGGATAGGTAGGAATACAGTCATATGGATAAGTAGGGATACAGTCATATGGATAGGTTGGAATACAGTCATATGGATAGGTAGGAGTGCAATCATATGGATAGGTAGGAATACAATCATGTGGATAGGTAGGAGTGCAATCATATGGATAGGTAGGAATACAATCATATGGATAGGTAGGAATACAATCATATGGATAGGTAGGAATACAATCATATGGATAGGTAGGAATACAATCATATGGATAGGTAGGAATACAGTCATATGGATAGGTAGGAATGCAGTCATATGGATAAGTAGGAATACAATCATATGGATAGGTATGAATACAATCATATGGATAGGTAGGAATACAATCATATGGATAGGTAGGAATACAATCATATGGATAGGTAGGAATACAATCATATGGATAGGTAGGAATACAATCATATGGATAGGTAGGAATACAATCATGTGGATAGGTAGGAGTGCAATCATATGGATAGGTAGGAATACAGTCATAGTGGAAAAGTAGAGTCATATACATAGGCAAAAATAGAGTAACATGGGCTGGTAGAAAGAGTCAGTTAGGTAGTTAGAGTCATATGGAAAGACAGAAATTGAGTCGTATGTATATGTAGAAATAGAGTTATTTGAGTAGGTGGGAATATTCCATGGTGATTGTTCATTGGGCCGTACAGCTCATAGATTCTACTTGATCTTCACTGGAGTTCGTGAACTGAACTTGCTTAGTATTTTGCCAGATTTACACAGTTGCCAGGAATAAATCATTTTGCCCCGCAATGCTGGGAGCACCACTTTCCTGTGCCTACCCTTGAACAAAAGCTTCGTATGGATTTAAATTTCTATTTATACAAAAAACTATCTCAAAACAATGTGTATCAACTGCATCTATGTATGTAAGGTACATTTACAAAACATCACATGGACAAAAATTCAAGCACAAAAGGGTAAACTATTAATGGACAGGCCAAGAGCTATAACTGAATCAATACTTAATAACTATCTCTCAAACAATATGTTTGCAGTGCCTCAAAAATCCATGAACACACAACTTGTGGTGTATACATAACCTCACAAATAATGCAAACTGATATCTGTACAAACTATTATGGTAATTATATGTTACAATTCTCATCCATTTACTAGTTTTGGCAATTCTAAAATAACAATAAAAAATAGGAGCATACAGTTATATGTGAACCTAATATATAAGTACATATAACATAAGTCTATTTTACAGGACCACAGTAGCCCTGTAAAATGATGCATTTATGCCAAAAATGACCACAAAGAGCAAAATCATAAATGTCATATACACATACATGTGTATATACATATGCTTAAATACACCATTATACAACATCCAACAAATTACCAGGCCCTATATAAAGGCTGATATATATTACATCAATGACCAATGTTGATAATTAGTGGTAAAGAATGGAAGATAAATTAGTAAGAATTAATACTGTACTCACTATTACTATACAAAGTGATGCATATTCTTCAGGTTAAGCAGTACTCTAGCAAATGCCATTTGATAATACAATCAGCCATAACATATATATCCATTCAACCTGAAATTGAAGTAAATGAAAAAAATGAAAACCTAACATCAACACTACAACACAAAATATAAACAAAATGAAGTTCAAAATGGCATTAAATATAAGTACATATACATTGTATATACATATATGTTGGAAGTATTGTCACAAAATTTTATAAAATTTATATTACACTATAAAAACCATATCAAGATCACATATGGTACAAAGAAAATGGTCCTCATATTGAAATGGTTTCACTATCAAGTTGAAATTTAGAGGAAATATTGAAAACCAATCCCAAAGTAAGTATTTATGGTACTTAGGTTGTCACTAACTGCAATTTTTATCAGGAATACATAGTAGTATGCCTTGGTACGATAATAATAACAATCAATTTCATTTCTTTTACTCGATACAATTTCATGCTATTCTTGTCATAAGGGACAACATGTAAACAACCATTCCTTTGTACTCAGATTTTTTTTTGAAATTTCGGTCATCGTTGCTCTGCATGTGGTCGAAATGATGTTTATTTCCAAGGGAATAAGACAGGTACATGTGTACCTGTAAAATGGCGGAAGTACTAAGTGAACTAAATGAGTAAATGTATAACTTAGGGACCTGAAATGCTGTTTATAAATGATGGGTAACTTAAAAGAACTATATGTGTGAAACAATAATGATCTGGTGTTATGCACATGAATTGAAAAAAATGACACAACCGTCACCATTACATTATTAAACCAGTTAATGTAATTGGCGCCCGGAAGCACAACATCATTTTGGATGGGGTTCTGTATTCATGTTTATAAATTATATGGTAGTCGGTACTTCTATATAAAGCGTAATTGTTTTGCTTAATTATCATTGAAGAATTGAGTTATTGGAAAGGTTTAGCGATATGAATTGGTCGGTTGGTATATTGCTATCATCAAAGCATTTAAATACCAATCGATTTATAATGGAAGCAACATACAGCAAACACAGAAAGTAAATGCGCTTTAATTACATATAACATGTGTGTTTGACTATATAATTAACACACGAAGCCAATTTTAAACTCGCATTGATCTGACAGCTACGTCATAGTATTATTGGCTTATCCGACATGCCCTTGCTGTGTTTCCGGATACAAACCTTGGAAACGTCCCACGAAAGCCAATACTTGGCACATTGCCGACCTGTACCAATTGTTTGAAGCTCGATTTCCATTATCGGAATATTTCTAACTTTATGGATTCATAATGCTTCGATAAAAGAGGTAAAATATTGATCAGAATATTTTATTTAAGTCCATTGATTTTACCCGTTAAACCGTCATATCCGAGAGACATATATACACGCTAACAGAAATAATAATTAAAATGGCGGTTTATTACGCGTCTCTTGTTTTGTGACTTCTTATGTTGTTAAAAGATGAAACCCGGAGTGTTTGGATTTGTTGGAACTTTCATATTTATCGTATTTGATGGTAATCTTATTTATATTCTAGCGAAAAACAGCCGATCACTCTCTTTGTATAACATAGCTTTTTGAAACATAGCTGTAACACTTTTAAATTGAACATTTGTTGCAAAATGATCCCTTGCATGAAATAAAGATATGTAATATGTAGTTTTGAATATATAAAAAAAAACTTTTCATTAATTTATTGTCCATAATCAAAACCATATTCAAAGATTATTCCATCATTGTGTTGTGTGTAATAGCAATGTTAGTGTTATTTAAAAAAAAAAACAGGGTCCAGTTTAACAATATCCGCATACTTTTTTATCACAAAAGTAAAATTTCATTAATTTATAAACTACAAGTATGGAAAGCTCTGTTATTTTAACTAACAGAGAACAAATCAAGGATAACAGAAAAGTAATTAACAATATGTCCTTTTCATCGACAAAATTCGTCGCAATTGCGTGTACAGAATAATGATATAGCCGGCTTTTCTGAAGAATCACATGATATATCATTGTGCAAGTTTTCAACGGGGAATATTTAATCGAGGCTTAAACTGTTTCTTGGTATTTGTTGTGTCTTTTGAATTATAATGTTCTTGTTTGTCTGCTCAGAAATATGATATGAGAGGGCCGATGTATATTTATCTTTGTAATGGAATATTTCCTTTGACCTAGTTGCTTTGGGGAGCGCAAAACATAAATGTGACATTCGCCCTTCTGATATATGTATATCATATTACTATGTGGATAAATGTAAAATGATGAAATGTCCAATATGACAGTAATACCTAGCATTTATTACATAGATTTTAGTTTAGAAAACATTTTAATGATAGCAAATGCTAAACATAGAGTGATTTATAGAAAATGGCATATGCAACGATCCCTGGTTATAAATTACACCATAGCCACAAATCAACATATACAATTCATTCCAATAAACACACAACACCATGTACCAAATACAAAATCACAGAACAACAAAAATCATAAAACCGGCCAACCAACAAACATGGACTTGCACCAACCCTCCCCTTAACAACACAATATAAAAACTGTTTCAACGCATTTCTAATGTAATATTATTATTTCCTTTTTAAGCGGTGTATGGGAAGAATTGTTACAATTCTGAAGAACATCCACAAACATTCCGGTGTGAACATGGTTGTTGCGGTAATAAGTACCACGAATATTGTTGTCAAATTACGACGCAGATTATTGGTTCCGTTTTAGGTAAATCAGACAAAAGAAAATTTTCTTTATTGTTACGACCATCTACATGTATTTAGTTTTAGCGCGAATTTCATTCGGAGATCCCTTCCTTTGCTATTCTTTGCAATCAGTTTGTCAGTTGTCAGGAATGTACTGGTTGGTAAACTAGGAACGCTGGTTGTGACAACTGAACGCCGCACGTAACTGAAATACTGCTGATATGAATTAAATTCAAGCCTATGTATTTGTAAAACCTAACCGGTAACGTGTGGCATACATGGCATTTGGAAACACTGTTTACATAACTTCATGTATGTGTGCGACTCACTGATGTGGATCAAAGTCATAGTAATTGGCCCGCGCGCAAACAAAACATCACGATGTCTGAAAGGAAAACAAGGTGCAGTCAATGTACAAAGTAATAATTAATGTTTTTTTTATTTTAACTGTCCCAGACAGTGTTTGACTTTTATAAAGTAATTAATTAACATCACCACTTGATTGCACCAACAGACAGACTGTATGTTTGTCACATCGGCTGATCATGTGGTAACGGGCGATCCTCGTTATGTCTATCAGTAACGTCTGGGAAGATCAAAGTATCGCATTCCAAAAAAAAGATTAATTTTAATGCAAGTCGTGATCAGATAGAAGAGTCAATTACTGACTTCAGCAATAAGCGGTGTTGTCGAGAAAAAGTTGAGTAACCTGCTCCTGCCTCTTGGAAAAAAGATGTTTCACCATTATTAACAAACGTATTAATTTCTATCGAATTAATCATGCTTAATTACCTCGCAAACCAACCTAAATATAACAGTTCGTACTTGAAAAGGCTATACAACCAATGCCTGAAAAATATGAGCTTGTGAACGCCGATAAATGAGCTAATAATGCTGTAATAGTTTGAAAACAGTACTGCACTATGATGCTTCAATGTAGTACAAGTAACGCTCACAGCTTAACTTGTTGTTTTGAAAATGATATTGTGTATGAACATCACACGAACAAAATATTACCAATCACCTGATACTGATCAGCAAAAGATCCAACCATGTGCTGGATTCCTAAGTTACACGAAACCCCTACAAACATCGATTTATTGCTAATTTTAGTATTTGTTTAACTACTAAACTATCTTAATTCTTGACTTCTAGTCTGACAAGTATTAAAGAACATGCTATTAAAATGAATGAGACCGTTTATGAAATACCTGGAAAGAATGTTTTTAATTTCTTTAAAAAACTCCGGTGAAGTCCTTAGAAATTGAAGTCTTCACATTTCATAGCATCTAATATTTCTACGACTTTTTACATTTTATTTTACGTTTCCTTATAATCTTATTAATCAGAAATTCGGCAGACTAATTCCAACTTTTTTTTAAAGATTGAATTATTTTGTTTAGATTATAATGCGAAACAATTTTTATTACTGTCTGTATTTCATGTTGTGAACATATTGAATCTCTTGGTTTCTTCATAAATACTGTTTTTGTGAGACTTGGTAATGTTGCAATACTAGCCTAAACAAAATATTGATATTCCAGTAGTACTTATTGACCTTTTCCTCTACGGCTTACTGAAAGTAAATATGTACAGAACATATCTGATGAAAAAAAAATAAGCTAATGTTATTGAAGCATTTAATAAAACCTGCACGATACGAAATTGCTGTGTTCAATTAAGAAATGCACCTCGAAAGATCTAAAATCTAGAATGTTTCTGTTTATTGTTTTTATGTGACTTATTGTCAGTGGGGCTAAACGCCGTTTTTCAACAATTTTTCTGTTTGATGGAAGGACAGACCGATGGAGCCAAACTGTAGCAGCTATTATTCCAACAATGGAGAGGTGTATGTCTTATTAACAACTTAAGCCAATCATTCCTTTGGAATTTTACCAATGGAGCACTTCCCATGTCGATTCCCTGCTCCAAATCATTAAAAACAACTGGGAAATTCTATTACTGCATTTGCAAGCGCTTATGTTTTTACAAAATCAACATACATGTATATACACATATATCGGCATTGGGTAGAATGCTGTGTTAACCCTTAAACATTGCATACACTTTTATAAAATTTTCTTTGTAAGAAACATATCACCTGACAAAGTTTCTTCACAATTTAACCCGCATATAACAGCATCGCAAAGAATGTATGTTTTGAACTTTAAACATTAAATAATTCAGTTCTTCCAGAAGCTTCAGCTGTAAACATGTACTGTAGAAACAAAATGCTGATAGGTGAAATGGAAGGGCTTTAGATTCAGACGTTTTGCTTTTAAATTATTCATATAACACACATCACTGATTTACTCATACAGAAAATATATATTGATTGCCTTGGGGTGAAATTATAACTTAGGTTTTATACAATGTGCTCAATTCAAAACTTCAGTTGGGGTAAAGCTGAGTGCAATTTCTCGAATATTCATAATTCATAAAACGAACCATTTGGGCGGTTGCCCATGTGGCTCAGTTGGGCTTCGCTACTAATAAGGCTTTTGAAGCACCGTAATTAAATGTATTATAAGTGACATGAAAGTCGCATTTAACAAGCATGGGTTTACAAGTATTACATCATTATGTGTGAATACCATAATGGGTGGCAAGGCAAGGCAAAGCAAACAAGCCAGATCAATTTTAAAACAAACACCCAACAGAATAATACATACCGGATGTCACTATAAGGAATGAATTTCATTCCCGTTTGTTTAAGCCAAGATAAAAGCACCAGTGTAGGGTAAAAGTATTGTACAACATGTGATATTAATCACAAATAACTGGCGACTAAGTGCAATGTGTAGCATTATGTGTATGTAGCGGCAATAAATTACTCACGAATTGATGGGATTAGTTTACACAAATAAGTTTTCTTTCCCCAGGTCTTAACTTAATTACTGTATATTAACGTCGCTACCCCCAGGGCAAACAAAAAGTAATTTAATATTTTATCCGGATGAGAGTTGTTCATACAGTTCCGTGTAGGGCGACAATGATCTGTATTTTATTGAGGTTTCGCTGGCGTTTGAACGTAAGAACTGACGAGGATATGAACTTCCTATACAATCTACGCTTAATTAAATATAATGCTTAAGTATCTTCGGTTTATTGCAACATTACCCAAACATAATTTCCTAATGGGCTTATAACCTGTACGATTGAAAATTAATTCGCAATATTAGAAACCCGGTGAACGAGGCAGATTTTCCGGTAAAAGCACATATATTGTCACCTGTTTGTCCTTACCAAACAAAAAGATATCAAACAACATTAACTGTATCGATATATGATACACCACACGACGGAGTAATGATCGAACATAATTATGTAATTCAAAGCAACAAAAATGAAGGGAAAACACATTGTCAACGTGACTTCAAACACATACATCACGTACTTATAATTGATTTAATTCAATAATTAAACTTAGATGGTTTCCCTTTTTAATAACGCATATTTTATTGTATTCAGGTATGTATGTTATTCATTTATGAAAACAATGCTGTTATTGAATTTGCCTATTAGCATTCATTCCTTTTTTTCATTTTGAAAACTATAAAATCATGCGTTTTTCCCGTCTCTTTTTCTTTATTCTTTATGCATTAAGAAATTTATGTTTGTTTGTTTCTATGTGACTTATTGTCACTGGGGTTTAACGACGTTTTTCAACAATTTTTCAGTTATATACGGCGACCAGTTCACCTAACCAGTTTTCCTGGACTATATACTAACCAGAACTAACTTACCCTTCCACAAGGAGCCGGCAACTTCTCCATACGTGGAGGAAAATCGACATTATTGTCAAATTTTCACAGAAAGGTATGACCTGCCGCGACCGGGATTCAAACCCTGATCTCCGGGCTACAAGTCCAGCGCACTAACCACTGGACTACGGTAGCGGCTCGAAATATAATGTACATGTGTGTTTATGTAGGATAACTCTATTCTGCTCGGTAAACTTAGCCTGGAACGCGTAGAAGCAAGGATTTTATTCATGATTAGAAATCAAATTGTGTGTTAAGGGTTATGAAATTTGATGGTCCTTTTTTGGTAGTTGCCATATGACCTATGTAATCCACTTCTTTCCTAAGTTTTTTTGAAAAATATAAAATTCGCGTCATTGATGGTTGCATAAGTTTGTATTTCTAGAAAAGTTTTGTTTATATTACTAATACTATCAAATCTAATTATTATATCATATAAATTGTTACCAGCTAGGACAGGACAAATTTCATATTTTTGAGGAGGCCTCTAACTAGCTTACGGAAGGTCGGTGGTTCTAACATGGCTACACCAGGGGTCTTAATCCATTAAAATTTAAGCCGTAAAAGTCGTCAAATGACCCCGGTTGTTGGTGGGACATTTAGCCCCAGAGAAGAAACATTAGAAACACAAGCAACAGCTAAATAGTTATTAACCAACAAATGAAGAATTCACCTGTTCACGTAGGCCGGAGACTAACTATAGTTTCAAACATGAACCAATGTGATTTTTATATGAAGAATTTTTTATTCGGCACGTACAAAATGGTTTAGCATTATAAATTTTCAATCTTTTAACAGGTGGTTTAATAGTTATCGGAGTAATTGTTGGTGTTGCGATATTCTGTTGTAAGAAAAAACAAAAACGGCAACCTGGAAGTGGAACCGGGATTTTAGGGAGACTGGGGATGCGTTCCAATAACACAAACTCAGCAGCGGCAACAACAACAGCCCCTCCATTGACGAGGGATCCGGTTACGGGTATGTTTATGCAACAGGGTGACGTTTCTAAAGACGTTTTTAACAAAGGCAGAACTTTTAGAACTAACGAATGCTGCTATTTATTGATTGTTATGATAAAAACTGACCGTTTTATGTCTTATTGCCATAAAAGGTAGTGACAGAATAATGTGTCACGGGTATGATTTACACGTACAGAAAATGCTAACTTAGCAAAATACGTCTTTGAAACGATACCTAATACTCCTTTTATTTATGTGCACCTTATAACTATAGTATATTAATAAGCCTAAGATAACATGGATTGTGTGGATTGAATTAATTATTATAAAACTCCTTACAGCCAAGCTTGTTCCATTGTTATATATATCTAATCCAGATTGCCATCGGCAAAGAGTAATTGCGCGATTTATCTAACATCAAAACTTAGATAGGTACTCTCTGGTAAAAAAATACAACAGCAAAACCTAGGCCAAAGGCTGATTCCCCTTGGTTGCGTCTGTTTACGTGTTTGACCATGCATACTACTACGTTGTAAAGCATTTAACAAATTAATTACAAGTTTTTGACTTCTTAAACAACGGCTTACAACTGTCCACCCTGTCTAAAAATCCTGATGATTCTCAGTAGTTCCAGACGAATACTGGACTGGAAAATTTTATTTTCATGCAGTGCTATATGAATACTTGTTTAAACAAAAATGCATAACTGATGACACCACAGTGTTGCGTCAAGAGTTTGTAAACATAGCTGTGTCAACATATCGCGTAAGACTTTCAGATTGTATTTTACGTTTGGAGGTAAAATATTCCTGTTGATAATTGATTATTTTCCAATGCTTTATTTGCACGTTGGTCATCACAAATATAACCAATGATTTGGAACAATAGTATCAAAAGGTATAATTCCTGTCAATGATAAACACAGGGACACTATTGAAAACTCTTACTTCATGAGTGAACAATCGATTTTGCTTTTAAGTCGAGTATACTGTGTTGTACATAAGTTACAAACGTCATGCTTATTTGATTACATATTTTGTAATTGTTAGGATAAATATACAAATGTACTACTCAAAATCTGACAAGGGCCACTGTTTTCTCCAATGCGTCAGCAATAAGATGTGCAAGGACATAGATTTTATCCAAGATTCATAGTGTTGGCCTTATTGCCATATAAGGACATTATTGATTTGCACACATGCGGCGACACATGAATCACGAGAATTTCGTTAACCTCGAAAATCAAGATTTTGATGGCATGTATACTGAGTGTACATGTCTGAATTTCTGTGTTCTTGATAAAAACTTGATACAATTCAGCGTTTGTGTGAGCATTCAACATAATGAATCAAAACCTACAGGTTACCCGCACCTTGAATGTGTCACACAGTGTTGTTAAGCGCGTATGGAATCATTTCCAAATGTAGCACATTCACGTAATGGTGGCCATTCTAGGTGCACAACACATGCACAAAACCGATATGTTGTTGTTCAGACCTGGCGTAATCGTTTTCAGAACGCTACTTCCTTACAAAACGGTTTGCAGAATGCAACAAATGTACGGGTATCTACCCAAACAATAATGAATTGATTGCATGAATGCCAGACGTCCTGTCATTCGTGTTTGACGAACAATCACTTCAGAAAACGCCTAAATTGGGCCCGTCACCATGTCACAATGGCAGCTTTTGTTCACTGGTGAGTCTAGATTTTGTCTAGACTTCACAGATAGACGTACAAGAGTGTGGTGAAGATCAATTAAAGTTTTACACCTGCTTGCATCTCAAAACACGGCCGATATGGTTGAGTGTCTGCCATGGTACGGGAGTACTGAGTGTCAATTGCAAAACTGACCTCAATAATTTTCATAACGGAACTTAAGAGCAGAAAGGCATCGTAAGATTCTTGACGTACACGTACGACCATATGAAAGTGCAATGGGTCCAGATTTTATTCTAATGCAGAACAATTCTCGCCCATACACCGCCCCCTCTCCAACCGGTACCTTGCACGAAAGACAGTCGAGCTCTTGTCTTGGCCTGTCAGATTCCCAGACCTCAGTCCAATTGAACTTGTCAGGGACATGCTTCAGGGGACCATATCTTGTCGCCCTGTGCTGTCGCAGGACTTCGTGCTTCCTTACATGAGGAGTGGAACAGAATTCCACAATTAAAGATCTACCGGCTAATTCACAGCATG
Source organism: Lutraria rhynchaena (assembly GCA_008271625.1). Taxonomy (NCBI): domain Eukaryota; kingdom Metazoa; phylum Mollusca; class Bivalvia; order Venerida; family Mactridae; genus Lutraria; species Lutraria rhynchaena. The sequence continues at coordinate 2,497,555 of VIBL01000036.1, forward strand.
TCCAGGCGCTGTCAGGCTGGCTGTAATTAACGCTCTAGGACACCATACTAGATAATGAAAGCTATTCCAAAATAACGTTACACCCATTTTCTAGTTCAATAATTCAACTCAGATGACTGCAGAATTGATTTTATGAAATAAACAAAACAAGCAAAACAGTGCAACCTCTCCAAAGCAACACCCTTTGGAAGGAGCAAAATTATGTTGTTGTTGAGAGGTTAAATTAATAATTAGATCGTAAGATGGGAAAAAACTCATGCTGTTGCTGAAGGGAGGTTGTACTGTATATCATACACTGATCAGTGTGTTAACCTAAACAATAAGTTAAAGATCACAAAGTGGCCATTATCAAATTTCAGGTGTATATATTTTGAGAATACAATTTGATGCACGAGGTTTGACCAAGAAATAACAGGATTGCCTCTGAAATTTTTTATACGTTTTATCAATTTCTTGACTTTTTGCGTTAATATAGATCCTTTCTAACGTAATCCTATATACTTGTACTTTCAACTTACGAATTAGTTTCTGTGATTTTTATCATTTTAAGCGTTGATGATATTCATGTTTGTATCTATTTACGGTTATAATGTACATATGTTTGGTTTGATATTTATGTTCGTTTTGTTTGTTTTATGTGACATATTGTCATTGGGGTTCAATGCCGTTTTTTCAACATTTTTTCAGTTATATACGGCGACCGGTTCTCCTAACCAGTTTTCCTGGACTTTATACTAACCAGTAGTAACTTACCCTTATACAACTTCTCCACATATGGAGGAAAATTAACATTTTTTTCAAATTTTCATAGAAGGGTATGATCTGCCGCGACCGGGATTTAAACTCGGATCTCCGGGTTACAAGTCCAGCGCACTAACCACTGGACCACGGCCGCGGCCTTGTTATTTATGTATCTGCGTTTAATGATCAATAATCAATGTTCTAAGTCATGGAATATTTCCAGGAAATTAGTATCAATCATTAGTCATCAACGTAACTTGAAGAAATTCAAACAATGAAACCTAATTCATCTTCGGCACATTAAGATAAAATTTATTATATTTCAGGCCGGCCAATTCCTGTACCCGTTCCACACCGGCGACACGGTCGCATACCACAACCCAGATCACGTCAGCAACCGAATGCTCACTACAACCCAGCATATGTCAGTAACATGCAGATGCAGGACATGCAACCACCTGTATATTATCCACAACCAACTGGACCACTGAACGCCTTTCCAGTTTCTCCTACCGCTCCTATGCCTCCGCCTTACGAAATGACCACAGCACCTCCGCCATATGCTTTTGACAAATCTGTGCCACCACCCCCAGCCTACAATTCTGTGATAACATCTGGATATAAACCTGTGGATTACAATGGTGGTATGCCACCACCAGCTGATTAACTATGTGCATGCCAATTTTCTGGACATTATTGTTTACATGTTATGGCTCAATTCTTGTTCGCTTTCTCGTGTTTTTTTCTTGTTACAATATTGATGAACTGTTTTGGAATCATGCGTAATTTTCAGCATCCTCTTACGGTAATTTGTGGGATAAACGTGATCATTTCGGTGTTTTCTCATTCCAATGGCGAAAAAATCTGCAAAATATATCTGTTGCATGTTTGAACATTAAGCGACGTTCCCCTGACAGATTCGTCAAGTCATGAAAGGCATTACACGTATTTTAATCAACACTTCTTATTCCAAATATTTCCTTAACGAACTGCAAGTTCTCTGATAAATGAGTACATACATTTTTAGATAGCTACATGAAAAGGTATGCATATTACTGAACTAACTACGGTTGTGAACAAGTGCTTTGAATGTCAAGTTGTCGCTTTTTGATATCAACAATGCATGATATATTACCTAAGTTTGAAAATTAACCACATAATCTCCCAGTCTGAAGTACAATATATGTGCTGTAAAATCTTGATATTAAGAGCAGCTATTTGACAATTAAAATATCTTTAATATTGAGATGATCGCAATATCAAGCTGAAACGTGGAGTAAATACTGAAAACTGTTATAAATTTACAGAAAATATTGTTTACAAATTAAAATTCAAAACGTTAAGATCGGACTTTTCTGTTTTGTCTAACATTATGTTAATACCATGTTGATAATGAACAGTTATGCACGAAGTAACCGTGTACGTAAATAAATGAGACTAACAAACATTTTTATATTCTGTTTATTTATTTGCTTGGGTAACGTTTCATTGCACATATGGCACGGGAAGTATTGATATTTTTTTAACATTCTTTAAGCTGAACGATTTTCATTTAGTAATCGGATGAAAACTCAATAGTTCGAAATTATTTACGTTTTTGACGGCCTCTTTTTCAGAACACCGTTACAACATTCAAAGATATCGGCATCAAACATTTTGGTACCACAGCATGATGGAATAACTCCCATCTTTTTTTTCACCACACCGCTGCAACACATCGCTTTATCGGTGTTGAAAGATTTGCAGCCGCAACATTCGGAATTTTTGCCAACGATCGGTTGTATATCCCCTGAACAGCACAAATGTGTTTCGCCATTGTACGGATACGGTCCACAGCACCTTGTATCAGCCCCGAGCTTTTCCTCCACCATTCCATTACAACAAACGTGGGTCGATTCATCGTATATCTCTTCGTCGCAACATGCATTATTCACGCCGGTTCTGTTGTGTAGGAAACCAGAGCAGCACAAAGACACCGCATTGTCATATGCCAAATCTGCGCAACATTTTGGGTCATTTCCTTTGCGATCGAAAATTTCTCCACGACAACATATAGACGTTGTGAGGTCATATATTTCTCTGCGACAACATGACGGATTGGTGAGTCCTGCTATTTCAACAACAGAACCAGCACAACAACAATGTGTGGCTGCATCGTAGCTTTTGAAATTACAACACATCGGCTCTAGACCAAATCTCGGTTGTACGGTACCATCACAACATAAACTGTCAACTGCGTCATAAGACTGAGTACCGCAACACTGGGGACTTCTACCAAAACGCCTCTGTACTTTTCCCATGCAACAGAGTTCAACAGCGGCATCGTAAGATTTTGTTCCGCAACAAAGTGGTTTTGAACCTTGTAGATCGTTTACAACATCATCACAGCATAGCTGTGTAACAGTGTTGTACTGTTCAGCCGCACAGCATGCAGACGAGTTGGTTTTCTTACTTACTGTCATATTTTCACAACAAAGTGACGTAGTCTCGTCAATAAGAACATTGCCACAACACATTGGAACAAGGTAATTTTTGATACTTCTTACTTTGTTATTGCAACACTTAAACTTTGATTTATCGTATGCTTTCCTGCCACAACAGGTTGGTTTGGTTCCTTGTCTTTTTTCTATTCTGCCATCACAACATTGGAAACGAGCCATGTCGTAGGCATCTCTTCCGCAGCATTTTGACATCGAACCAATCTTGTTTCTTACTTTCCCTTCACAACACAATTGATAAGCTCTATCGTAGGCTTTGGTACCGCAACATTTTGGTCTGGCTCCTTTCGCTTTTACAAGCTTGCCATCACAGCATGAATGAGTTGTGGCATCGTACATTTTCGTCCCACAGCACTTGGGTTCTTCTCCCTTCTTATTTTTCACTGTTCCGTTGCAGCATAACTGTGTAAGTGTATCAACCCTTTTGTTTCCGCAACATCGACTATTTGTCCCCTCTTTCATGCGAACTTTTCCCTGGCAACAGAGTTGCTTGGTTGCATCAAATATGGTATCATTACAACATTTTGAATGTGTTTTAGTTTTCTTGAAAACGTTCCCGCGGCAGCATATTTTTATGGTAGCATCGTACGAGGTATCTCCGCAACACTTCGGAAGTAGTCCTACTTTCTTCTCAATATTTCCGTCGCAGCACAGAAATTTATCTTGCTGGTAAGATAATTTGCCACAACATTTAGTATCGCCGTCGATCCGTTTATACAGGGTACCATTGCAACAGATCTGTTTTACTGCATCATAGGACTCGGTTTTACAACACTTTGGTTTGTCTCCTTTCTTGCGACATACAACGCCTTTGCAGCACATTTCTTTCGCTGGATTAAAGATGTCGTTTTTGCAGCATCTCGATTTTGCATTAACACGTCCTATGAGGATCTGTCCACAGCAAACTTCTTCGGTAGCGTCGAAAGCATCAGGTCCACAACACCGGGGGAGTTTCCCTCGTTTTTCTTGTACTGTACCTTTGCAGCACATTTGTTTTGAAGCATCTATGGCAGACATACCACAACACTGTGGTAACTCTCCTGACTTTTTAATTACATTTCCCCTGCAGCACATCGCGTATGCAGCGTCATAGCCTTCATTACCGCAGCATTTAGGCAATGTTCCGATCCTAGGGCTTAGCTTTTTCTTGCAACACATGAATTTTGTGGCGTCGTAGCTCTGTGAACCACAGCAACGGGTCATAATACCCTCTTTCTCCCGAATTGTTTTTCCACAACACAAATGAGTTGTTGGATTGTAATATTGTTTGCCACATTTAACTGATGAAAAATAAAACATATCATTTAGTACAATACAATACAGTATGTTTGTGGATATAAATTGTGGTTTCTGGTGCATTATTTTTCGACATACAACAAGTTTAACTATGGTCAAAATAAACATTTATAATGAACGACGAGCGTTATAGATTACACTTCATGAAAAGCATGTATTTGTAATTATTTGTAAATCGTATTGTCTCTAGCAATTATACTTCATCTATTATAAATAAACAGCACATTTCATGTTATTGTATCCATTAAAACTCTCAAACATTCTGAAGTTATTGTTTCATCTCTTAGCTCAAAAGCATCAAAAAGAAATTTGATTAACGATAAAAAAACTGTCATTAATATCATTTGCCATTAAATCATGGTATCATATACAGTACTTATTTTACGTATTTGATCATTGCTCATCAAAAAATGTAATATCATAAAGAGTATCGTTCAAATTTAAATGGGCATTAACTAAAAGAACTCTCATTGATTTTGAAAAAAAAAACTCATGGTAAATTATTTTCTATCATAGACACCTATAAAGATTATAATGTCTCCCAAAATCTGTCCGCTCCTCATTGGGGTACTAACTTTAGACATAATGGGTATGAAACCTTTATGAATAACTGTCTACACTTGATAACTCAGTTGAGTTTCATTCGGATTTTTCCCTGGTGTTTAATATCGCGCTTACAGCCATGGTCATTTTGCGACTTTCCAGCGTTAACTTAGGATGAAGACCACATGCTTACACCTGGGTAGATACATTGAGCTTCCGTATGCTAGCTGTACAGATTCCTCACATGTAAAATTTAATTCTTGCGGGATTCAAACTCACGGCGATGCGGATCTAGTGATTACATAACCATTCGGGCACGGAAGTCACCATTCTGATTTAAAGTATCATTAGAGTAGCAGTGGAAATTGTTGCTAAAGTTGAAAAAACATGTAGCATTACTGATCAACTACATTTGTATCTTTTATTTATGTACATGTGCAACAATTTAGGTGTCTCTAATTTCAGACATTTGTAATTTCTCTTTTTATGCGACATATTGTCACTGGGTTTTAACGCCGTTTTCCAACTATTTTTCAGTTATATACGGCGACCGGTTCACCTAACCAGTTTTCCTGGACTGTATACTTACCCTTCCACAAGGAGCCGGCAAACTCTCCACATATGAAGGAAAATTGACATTTTGGTCAAATTTTCATAGAAGGGTATAACCTGTCGCGACCGGGATTTGAACCTGGATCTCCGGTTACTAGTCCAGCGCACTGACCACTGGACCACGGCCGCGGCCTGTAATTTCTCTATTTTGTCAACAAGTATATATTCAGTTTGTTATGATTCTGGTGGGGTTTATGACATGTACACATAGGTTTAAAAGCATTGTATTCATAAACAAATAATAATGCAGTTATTTATAAAGATATTAAACAGTGATGGATGTCACTAGTACTATTGGTTTTCAGCATATTTAACGAGCCACACATTCCTTGAATGAAGCATTGAAATATCGATTTTAGAGTACGAAAGATGGCGATGGATAGAACCGAGTTCATTAAGATAATGGCTCCAGTACAACTCTATTCAAATAAGAATTTCATAGATGTAGTATCTTCTCATGACCAAAGTAAAATCTATCTCTAGCTCACGAAAATTTTCACTGAATTATTTCGCTGACATATTGATTGATATGTCAGTTATTTATCTCTACAAAAGTAGTGACTGCAAATAAGTGTAAAAGCAGCTAAGTACAAAGTTATTTGCACACGTCTAACCTCGAAATCACGAAGTTTTTCATAAAAATAAAACCTACTTTCAACCGATTATTCCAAGTACAAATATATAAGTAAAAGGTATGATGAACATAACTTTTCCACTACATGAATTGACTTCATTTAATTAATCTGGTTCATTTATTATGTGTAGGCATCTATTTTTAGTAGTGTTCTTCATATATTTCTTTTTCAAAAAAAAAGTAATAATATATATAAATTGTACTGGTATCTTTAAATCAATGGTCAGGGTTAAAGATTGGTGTTATATCATGTATAAGCTTACACACAATGTTAGAATATTTTATGACATTACATTAATCCTAATCTTGTCTTAGGTTCATTATGCTTTCATTCCAGGTCATTGCATGTTCTCAGCCTTATGACACGTTATGATACTCCTCGCTAACGTTACAATTTATTCTATTTGATGATTTTTTCCAATATGGTTAATCCTCATTCAACTTGTAATGACTGCATGTTTGTTACCGGTGATGTATCAGAGATGTTTACAGATTAGAGATTACAGATAAAAAGATACCAGTGTGTTTAAAACAGTGTCTCAAATATACAATACATGACAATGCTTAGTTATTCCTACTGTTGACGTAGTGTGTGTGCGTCGTCATATCGAAATTTTGTCTGTTATTTTGAAGTTGAAGTTGAAATTGCATGTTAGCTCTTTATTGCTATTATCCAACATGTCTAAACCACTGGATATTCAAGAGGCGAGATATTTTTACAGATATTTTTCAGTTTGTATAGCTGTATAGAGATAAAGTTTGACTGATTTTTAATGCATTGGAGATGCATGTGAATGAAAAAAGAATTGAATAACTTATATGGAGTTACATTTCATCTGTCTTCAACGAAAGGTTTTGTGTGTTTAATAGGGGATGAATGTTTGTTGGAGAATATTCCGCAGTTTTGTGCGGACTTTTTTGTAGTTTTGTCCTATTTGAGGTGTATGAAACTAAAACAAAAACTTGTAAGTAAGTATTTACAAGCACCAATGGTAAATAGCGTACGTGGTAATACAGTAGACCCTTTCCAGAGCAACATCATGAATGTTTTCTCACTGTACGATTTAATTATTAATTTAACCTCTCCAGAGCAACAACCTCTCAACAACATAAATTTGCTTCCCCCAAAATGGTGTTGCTATGGAGAGGTTGCACTATATAACTATAAATAAAGCTGATATTGGAAGTGGTTGTATACATTGGAGTACTAAGCAAGCAATGTCAACCTAGGCCCACGATGATCTAACTAGACCATTTTCACATGTTTTGTATAATTGTCGAGATAAATAGTTTGATGTACATTGTATTTGTTTAAGTACGTTGTCTGTAATATAAACACAAAAATGATAAAATCAGTCAAGCATGGCGATCACCACCAAAGCTGATGGAAAAACACATGAAATGGTCGTTGGGTGCTATTAGCAAGTCATATGTTTGTTATTCTGTTGAATAAAACTTATAATCAATCAACCTCCCATTCAACCAACCAACCGACACCAACCAATCAACTAACCGTTCAACCAACCAACCGACACCAACCAACCAGCTAACCGTTCAACCAACAGACACCAACCAACAGACACCAACCAACCAACCAACCAGCTAACAAACAAACAAATAAATAAATAAATCCTTCCATCCAACAATCAAATATTCGAAATATAAAAAATAAAATCGGTTCATTAAGGGTATTTAGTATCTTACTAAATACGTTAGAGGACAGTGGTCTATCAGAATATATTGATAAGTGTATTCTCTGGGTGCAAAGCATAATAATGTGCATTTAATGGGGAGGGTGAAAAGAAAATGAAAAAAAGTATTTACTTACTTGTCATTACGCCATCTGAAGAAAAGAAATATAATTCATTAGAATTCATTTTGAATATATTGCGTGATAGATTACTACAGCGGAACCTCTATAAATTGGACTTGACCATGACGATAAGGTCGGATAAGGAAAGTTTCTGCATTCCTGAAAAATTGCATCTGACAGATTCGTCAGCTATAAGGGCGTTCTAATGCATACATTCAAATGGTTAATATTCAAGTAATTAATTCATATATGTCAATAATTTATGATACATACAGGTATTAATATGTTGAAGCAGTACTATCAACCTATACAACTATACTTTTCCTACAATGAACATTCCAATTGGTCCCCAAACAATAAATTTGTTCAGCATTTTGCTTTCTCATGCAATTATCTAAAATTCGCTGTTTTTAATATTAAGCCTCTCAAGAAAGGAAATAATAGGTGTTTATTATAATTCATATTAGATAGTAAACATGTGAGGGAAGTATGTGCATGAAAGTGATTATTTTACATAAAAATGATTATTTACATGAATGTGATTATTTACATTGGAGTGATCATTTTACATAAAAGTGATTATTTTACATGAAACTGATTATTTACATGGGAGCTATCATTTTACATGAACGTGACTATGTTGCATGAATGTGATAATTTTACTTAAAAGTGATCAAATTACATGTATTTTTTATATAAATGAAAGTGCTTGATATGCATGAAAGCGATTAGTGAGCACATAACAGACACGTAAAAATTAATGATACACATTCTATACACGTGTCATGTTCAGTAACATCTCACATTCGTTCAAAGGACTTCTAAATACGTATAGTATCATCTGTGAACACATTAAAGTCAACACCAAACAGCAATGTAATGTAACTTGATATGGCTAGGTGATTATCCATTAATCTCGTCTACATTACATAGAAATAAATAGCCCGTAAATACTTATACCATTATCAAGCAGCTGTTTATACTTTCCAGGATGAAAGCAAAGATACACGCCAAAAAGCCCCACAGCTTGTGGCTCGCTTTATGTAACTTATATAACGAGCTTCTCATTATTTTCATTATCGTGTAAAATATACTTTGCACCGATCGCAAATATTAGTTAAGTTAAACTTTTTTTATGATAGACCAGTTTGATCATTCGCTTGCATGTTGAAATCAATAAATATACAGACGCGTTGCTTCACGTAGGCTACATCTCACCATAAGAACGGATGAAATTAGACAATGTTGCACATTAAATATCTAAGCTCTAACCTTTTTGGTCAAGATCTTTATATATTTTCTCGGCATAAAGCTATGTTAAACAATCTAACCCAGGGCAGAACAATTTGACTACATGGAGTCTAATTTGAACAATCCTATTCTATGACCACAAGACAATATAATCTATGCTAAACCCCAGGCAATTCCGACAAAGAAGTTTTTTAATCTATGACATCGGGGCATGGTCGATTCTCACCCCTGGGGTATACTAAGTAATTTGTAAAATGTTGGAAGATGACCATCCAATGATCATTCCGATGAAGATTGATTGAAACCCGTCCTATGGTTTTAAGAGGAGATGCCGATTGAAAGAGTTGTTGATGGCACCGCAACACACAGCGGAGATGGACGGACAGGGCGATCACATTAACTCGCCTGATCACGGGGAAAACTCTGATAACGGTGTTGCTGTACTTTGGTCATGCGTGAATTATTCAATTTCTCATATTTTTCAGATCACATACAAGTATTCGCTCAACTCTAAGACTTTAAAGTTTTCTTCAATATCTTTAATCAGGGCTTCCTACTTAAATATTGCATCTTAAAATTCATAGACTAACGTTTATGTTTATCATTGAGTACACACTGAGGCTGATTTATAACAAAATTCTTACATCGTACAATCAAGCCATTGAACGTTGTATGTTGGCCCAAAACAAAAAAATTCATTTCTCTAAATTATATGCGGTATATTTTTGTTTAAAAACTTAAATGTTTTTTTTAATTTGAAAACAGCGTATCTGTTTTAAGAGATCGAACAGTCATTTTTTTCAAAAGGATTTTCCGCTAAAATTCTGTATTACTATAGAAAACATGAATGCTGAACTTTGCACAATAGGAAATGGACTAATAATTTTTGGTATTTTTGTTTATTGTAAAAATTTCATGAAAAATTAACAGTTTTGCAGCTATAAAATACGACAGCCGCAGTAAATTCAGAAATGCTGGTTTCTTCACATTATTTTCTTCACAAACAATGGTTGGCAAGATTTTTTTTATATTTTAAGTTCAAGTTGTATTATTATAGCTATGGGCTACTGTTCGGTACACGTCGGTAAAATAACGTTTACTTACCGGGTGGACACACGGGACAACATTCTCCCTCCGGTGTATAAAAGTTGGTACAGTTCGGGGCTGCACATCGCACCAAAGCACATTTATCTAAAATAAAATGTTAAAATATTAACATACGACGGAACGTCTCTAACCCGATCATGTACGAGCCCTGAGAAAAGCCCAGATCAGAAGGATTTTAGAAGGGATAGAAAAAACTTTGCTTTTAGACACAAATATCAGAAAGTAGTTTACAAAAGGTACAAAAAATCGAGAGTATCAAATTTGTCCAGATAAGAATAATTACGGGATTTATGGGGTCTAGATTAGAGGAATTCCAGTGTATATAATAATATGATGATGCACAAAACTGCTAAACGAGTTTCAGGAATATTTGTATACACGTACATGTATTATTCAAACAGAATTCTGCATACAAATCAATTGATAAAATATTTACAAATACATATGGGAAACAAACAAAAATGGAAAATTAATTTAAGCTCAAGTTTTATATTCTTGTCTGAAGTGGTTTTGTTTCTTGTACTGCTTGTAATTTCTGAACGTATTTCTTCAGTACATACCTCCGTTTTACTATCCAAAGAGGTTATTATCGATAGGTTTGACCGTAAGATATTTTTAATTAATATGCACTAAAGTACCTTTACCACAATATTGTCTGTATCAAGAAGAGTAACACATTGGTATAAATTAAACAAGCCATATTCCCAAGAAATACAATTTGAAAACAGATTTTAAGTTCACAATCTCAATGCCATTCTGAACGTACACTCAACGAAAATTTCTAACACCCACTAGTACCCTGTTGACTATTTTATCAATTGAAAACAATGAACTGTTAAATTCTACACACGTACACGTTTGTGTAGTGATGTTGTGAAAAGCTGTTTATTAATGTTTTGAAAGGGAGGACAAATAAGACAAGTTGCACGTGCGAATACCACTTTTATTGCGGAATGTCGTCAATGCTTCAGTTATTTGAAAACACCTGTCGGGGCGTTAGGAGTTTCAATTGGTATATTATCATGGTTGAATGAACATAACCTACGCATTGTGCAAACTGATTACGACTTCGAAATACTGTCTAATTGATAAATTCACCACTAATTTAATAAATACAACATGAACTCTTCTTCAAACTGTCATCTCATAGAAGAAAAACAAATAATGTATCAATCAATGATGCTGCTGTTCAAAAAGAGAAAACTGTCCATAAAAGTAATTACTTGGCCTGTATGGAGTGACATATATCGAATTATTGTAGACTCACGAAGATTTCGTGCAATAATATAAGTCGGGCAGTACTTCATTCTTATACTGGTTTGTTCAACTGACACTTAATTGGAAATGATTAGTACATTCTATCTTAAATTTCGCTTTTAAGCACCATTGACAGCAGTAGGTGCAAGTGGAAGTTTACATTTATTTAAAATGTTTTATTACAAACGCAAGAAGGGTGCTTAAGGTGTTTATTTATATATTATGAACTATAAATACCAATTACTGGCGACTGGCATGTATTTCCACAACCATTAGAGCAGCATTTCATCTCCCCATCACAGTCACCATCATTATTGCACATGTTAACACAAATCCCGAAGCCTTTAGGTTCTGGACACCTACCAAACTTTTCTGCCAATATAATATTACATATAATTAAGGATGTTTTAGTCGCTAGAATGACATTATATTTCCTCATTCGTAAGCCCTACTACTATGCTCAATAGATAGAGCTTTAGGACCTTGATTTGTGCGATACAACCAGAGGTGCGGCACTCATTCTGAGTGATGATTTGGTTGAAAACATTACGTCCGAGGCAAATCGCTTTCAACCGGCTTGTAGTTACTTGCGGAGAATAAGGTTAGTACTTGTACAGATTAAGGCAAGCTGGTAAGGTAAAATCAAACTCACGTGAAAGGAAACATAGCTCTCACAAAAGCTAAAAATCCGTCATAAAAATTTCATGAAAATGTACTTGCATATCAATTTATCAGATTTATTTTTCCTGTTATTGTCATATTGATGAACATTAAAATACAGCCAAAATGTAGCACTCTGTGATTGCAAATTTCATATTATATGTCAACAATCATTTATATTTGCAACAACACCATTGTCATGTTAATGTAAAATATATGTAGGTATTGAACTTTAAAAAGGATTTGAAGACAAAACACTTTAAAAAGTACATATCTAATATTGCAACTGAAATAAATAATATGCATATACATCTACTTTTAAAGGAATGTTTCTTTGTCAAAAATAAACAGAAAACAGTGCACAACCATGCCAGCGTTGTCTATGATGACCTACTAAACGCGCTCAACGTTTCTTATTTCCAAAGAGGCAAAGTTACAATTCTGAAAAGAAATACAATTTTTATATAAAAAAGATTAAACTACAAAAAATGATACCTTGACTGTAACACCCTTGTAAAATTAAACACAAGAATGCACTGAAAAATATAACTCTCTCCATTTTCTGTATGTGAAGCTGACACCTCCGTCAGCAACAAGAAAACGGGAGCTAATTTCAACGATATATATATTCAGACTGGGACACGTTTTTGTCGTTTTTGATCAGTGGAAGCTATTGATCAAAAGAAGAGAAAACAACAGACGAAAAGAACCCTAATCTGGATAAGTAGAGATAATGTTCTGGTGACATATGGTTAGATTAATCCTCAAGAGTTTAAAACTCATGATTCACACATGATGCATTATTTCGATGGCCCGTCAATAATTTTCTTAGTTCGGTACAACGTCTAATGTTAATACAATGAAACCTAACTCAGCGACCACTTCAATATGAAGATTTCCTCAATTCAACTTTCTTCACTTATATATTGACTGGTTGTCAATACTGCTGTTCATTCGACTTAATTATGAGACCTCCGCATTAAAACTGAATTTTGGTCCCAAAGATGGTCTTAATATTGATGTTTCACTGTATAAAGCTGAAATGGCTGAAATGGCAGGGAACCTGGACATAATTCGTGCATAGTACAGAAAACCTCCCTCATCCGAAAACCTCTTTATCCGAGCAAATGCTTTAGTCTCAAAATTCATTTTAATATCGTGGTTTCACTGTTCTTACTGATACCAGCATAAAGTTTACATGCGACTTGTAATCACTAGATGAATCTATCACGGTTTATGCTCATTACATGATGTAATATGCTTATTCACATACACAATATTCAAAATTATGTGAGGGTGCTTTAAATGTTAGTGTAGCAAAGGCTTTCTGAAAGCCACATATCAAAGAATCCCAATCACTTTAAGAGTCGCTTGTTTTCAATGAATGAGTAAGCAATGGCTGAAAAACCAGGTACAACTGAAAGACACACAAATGATTGGGGCAAAACAATACAAGCAAACACAAGCATAAAAGAATTGAAGCAGAATTCGCATACAAAATGCTCTGTGCTCATCGATGTTCGTACAAATTCCGACGGTAATATAAACTGTTGAAAGCTGGCATTTATTACTAAACATCTTTTCCCCCAATTCACAGGAGAAAGACAACAGATTTTATTAATTTTGTGGAGTTCATGTCTTTTTCAATAAAACAATTATATCAGTGCAATAAAAACTTAGCTGACCCGCTAAATACAGAGTCAAACCTGTAAACATGGTCACAAGGAGAAAAGAAGAAATATATGTCATATTACACAGTTGGTTTTATTTCACAGGTAGCTGATACTTCCTTTTATCACGACAGCTTTGCGCCATGTTTTGTATTTTGGTTTTATATTGGTTATATCGACGGTTTTTCTGTTTTTTGGTAAATCTTAACCCTTGGTTATACAGGTCACTCGGAATTAACAAATCTTTGTGACAGGAATTGAAGGGAGTTAACTCTTCCATTCTTATCTATAATTATTAAATACTAAGAGTAAAGACGAGATAAAAAAACATCACTTTAATACACTACGACTTTTGTTAAATAGTTACACATAGTTATATGTCGGTGCACACATGTTTGATGACTGAAATGACAATACCACACGAACAAAAATATTTGTATTACATAGTAAGTGAGCAAGCAAGTTTATTGACTGACACATTTTACATTTTCAAACAACAACGGAATAAATTTCATCATATTAGGTCTAAAATAATAATGACGCTTAATGTATTATAAGCGCCTAAGTACACTTCCACAAACAAATCTGTGAACATTCTTGTCCGAAACAATCGACAAGTATTTGTCCTAGTAAAAACATAAATGACAACATATCATGAGTAAAAATATGAATGACTTCACTTCAGTCAACGAAAAATGCGTATAGTCAGAGCCCGAGGCTATAAAAATCTGGCCCGGACTATAGACTTCCGTCGTGAGGGTAGTCCGACCGGAATTTAGAGTTTTGGGAAATCGTAAATATGGGGTTTTCCATGTTACATTAATTATTCGCGCTCAATGAGGTTTGGGAAAATCATACCAGAATTTTAACCAATCAAAACGCTGCTTTTTCGTAAGTGCACACAACTTGTCTTCCGTTTCCGTTAACACGCAATTAACGAAACGGACGTGGTATCTGATGACAGCAGTCTTTCAGACGTCTGGTGTAGATGATGGTGAAGAAAAATTAACAAAGAATTTTTTAGAAAAGCGCCGTCGCCTCACTGTAACTACAAAATAAATGAATGAACATTCAAACCGCTATATGACTTCACACGATTACTGTTTCTCGGCTTTCTTCGCAAATGGACATCCAAAGCGATATATTAAACGGGTACCAATATTGTTTTGGTTCCGTTTTTGTTGTATTTCCTGAATCAGTATAATGTGTAAACCAAAGTCACATGCTACTCACGTATTAGCGTTAGCTAAGCATGATATTGACACATTCCACAATTCATGACGTCATTCCCGCGTGTCATTCAGCTGTGTAATTTTTGAAAGGAAATTCATCGCCGATGACGTAACGCAAGGAATTAATGACGCGTTTCTTGGTCACATGAGTACTACATTCTCGCATGCCTCTGCAAATGATTTATTTTTAGTATAGTTACAAGGTTTCCCAGGAATAACAGATTGGTCATACATATAAAGAAGATTTTACAGACCGGGCCATTTTATAGCCTCGGGCTTTGACTTTTGATGTAAATTCGCAGACTTAAGTGTTGTGAAAACGTTTTCTTGCTAAAGCTTTTGCGAAATCGATCTGCGCAGTGTTTATTGAGCATCTAATCGTTCTTATTTCAGACATGAACTGAATATATATGCTTTGTACGCAAGACTATTAGCACATAGATATGTCATCAGATATATTCTTGTAATTCAGAAAATATAATTATGACATATGTGTAAATTTTGATTTTACTTAAGAAAAAAAAATAGAAAATTCTGAAAGCTTCTGGGCTACCAGAAAATTCTGGTGGCCCACTGGGCTACCACATGCTAAATAACTTTGTTAGACAATGAGCTTGAAACAACCACTAATTATAGAATGGAATAAGTAAATATTTATTGGAATATTATATAATATATATAATATAGTATTATGAATATTCTATGGTTTGTTGAAGGTACCATTCAAACAAGCTCGGACTGTAAAAATTCTATGAGGACTATAACTTTTGTCACAAAGCAGAGTCCTGAGGACTATAGTAAAAAAATTAACCGAGAAGACTGTCACATTATATCTATGAGGAAACAAAAAAGTACGTCATAAAACCAATGTTCCACTTAAATGTTTTTTTTTACTTCAGAAATCCAATATTTGTTACCATTTAAACATAAACGTAACTAATTTGAGTAAACATGATTCGATATAATGCTATCTGTATTTATGACTTTGAAACAGTACTTTATAAACATAATGAATTGATTTACATAAAGAGGATACTTTACTGGTGAAAGGTCAACACCATTGAAATTTCATTTCAACAGATTTAATGCCTTTAGTCGTTTAGCAATAACAAACTGGTTTGTATCACAAATGATCTAGTATAATTGAAAACGACATCTAAATAATTAAAACAATTTACAAATTCTAATAAATCGCTTTTATAGCACTATTTTTTCTTTTCCTTTACATTCATTATATTATTCATTATTTGAACTCTTAATGTTAACCGAGCCCTTACGGCAAGGAGAGGTTAAAAAGTAGTTGAGTCGTACAGTGGGAAAACATCATGCTGTTGTCGAAGGTAGGTTGTTGCTCAAGAGGGCCGCTCTGGAGAGGTTGCACTGTATAGTTAAGTAAATAACGTGGTATTGTTTCTAAGCATTATAAACAACATTATGAATTCCATACAATTTAATGATGCTAGTTCCTTAAGAACTAATAGTATCCGTGGAATATGTGCTACATATTCGTCTTAGACCTTAATGGGTTTAGTGGCAGCTGTGTTGTAGTCGCCTATTAGTGGCTCGCAGAGTTTGCTCAATTCTGCTGTTGCTGATGCTCGTTGATCCTGCTGTTAATGATTGACACTGAATTCTACGTTTCTTTAATAGTATTTATTTTTAAAAAAAAACACACAGATAAGGTTTCAGTTCACAAAGTTTAAAATTAAATACACAAAGTACAAGTTTAAGACCAACATATCGTAAAAAACACTATGTTAAGTAAATTTCAATCAGACAGTATCTAAGTATAATTTATTAACGTCACAGTTTATTGTTGGATTATCAGTAGGGTATGTACAAAACTAATGGCTTGGACGCCTATCACTAGAAATGATGTCCCAGCTGACTTAAATATCTAAAATTACAGCACGATTTAACTGAACAATAGACTGACATTTGGTGAAGCAAACATACTAATTTAACGAATGATATAACAGTGATTGATACAAATTTATCTTCCTACTTTTCATGCGAACAATTTTAATAAAAAAAAAACAGTACAAAATTTCATAAAAACTCAACACAAAGTACTTCAATATTCATGGTTACAAATAGTTGGAAAATCTAGTTATTGAGACCATAACGGAGATCTAAAAGTTATTTCATATTTGAGGTGGTCTTTACTCAAAGAAACTTCATCATAAATTGGCCTTTTAAATAGAAATAACTTTTTTTGTTAACTAACTGAAAAAAAATTGACATGCCGCTCTACATAAATACAATTATACATAAGCTTTTCATCCTATGTGATACATGTATATAGTTCTACTAATAGCATTTTCCTGTTTCTGCAACAACTAATATAATACTAACATAGTAAGAAATACAATTGCATGTTACTAAATTGTCTAAATTTCTGAAATATAGATAAAAAAATCAAATATTATCTGTTGTCGCTATTACAAACTTTAACTGAGTGGGCAAATAACTTAGTAATGCAAAACAGTTAATAGATTTTTTTTAAAAACATATGAGTGTGGTCATGTATATTTTTCCTGTTGTATTAAAGCACTGAGATAGTGGAAATAGGTTGGGAAGCCAGTAAAAAAAGAACTTAAAAATGAAAAGAAATTATGAGTCTGGTTGATGTATAGTCCAGAAGATGGAAAAAATGTGCCATATTTTAAGAAAGAAATAAGGCCTGCTATTAGTTTGAAAAGCATAACATTTTTCACTTGAAATATATGTTTTTAATTATACTTTAAAAACTTCTAGATTGGGTAATTACTTTTTTTATTTACATTTAAATAAATATTGCTTAGCAAATAGAATAATAACATTTGATGGAATACATTTATTTATACTGCCAAACAGCACTTCACATTTTGACCATAATGTATGAATATCTAAAAAAAATGAGAAAGCCAAGTTTGAAGTTGATTCCAAAATTGATTAACAACACTACAGTCATAAAATAAATGAGAAATTGTCTATGGACTTTGATGACAAAAAACAGTCACTGTTCTCTGTTTTACACATTTTGAATAAGAGCTGGTTTGAGCCCAATATTCCATGGTTAATTCTATATTGTAGCCAGTGAAGCTTAGAGCCTTTTGTAAATTTGAAAGAATTTTTGTAAATGAGGTTCCAATTAAAAAATTGAGGTAAACTAAGTTCCTCTATCCATTAATAGATAGAGAATAAATAGAAATAACTTGTAATTCATCATTCACAAATGGTTTCACGCACAGATCTTGTGTATACATGTATATATATGAGCTACCCCAGTTGTTGTTTACAATAACAAAATGGATGTAACACATGATCATCAATGCAATGAGACTGAGTTCCATATTTATTTATTCTATCTATATCTTTAACTATTTCTATAACATCCTCTGTATCAACATACGCCGTGCCATGGAACTGAGCATATCCCGGCACTGTTTCCACAACAACAGTGTATCGCCTAGAAGTATCAGGTAACTGTGGAATAACAATCTCCTTTGACCAGAAATTTCTTTTTATGACTTCGTCTAGTTTCAAAACCTCTATCATAGTTCTTGCTTCTATTATTTTATTGACACTAAGCACGGAACATTCAGACTCATCTTTAAGAAATTCGTTTATCCGCTCTACGAGGGCTGCAGCAATTTTAGGTATATGAGCATCGCTGGAGATGTTTACTGGAGTTGTCTTGTAACATACGCAGTAGTGGTCTGGAATATTTGCATCTGTGTAAAAAAGGACAAGGAGTTATAGCATTTAGTTGATTTGACAGAGGATTTAATAATTTGATAATAACTAATGTATTTTACGACGGACGGTCTGCTTATGTTTTTGTTCAAGGGTTGACTACCACTGCTAACATTCCCCATTACGCCGTTACTTGCGACATTATCAGACCAGAATCATGTATATATTTAAAATTGGAAATTCGGAAAAAGGCATGACTTCATAAATGTTAATTTTATGCAAACTTTAACTGAAACCGTCTGGTTTGCTTAATAAATTGTTGGGTAGTAACCGAATAATGTTGTCTTCACATTTTTACAGAAATACTTTTACTGTGTGGTAAAATATACTAAGCAATACCTGCGCAAGATCGTTGTTGTGGGATTTCACCAAACATGCTTTTGCCTCTTATTTTGTTTCCAATTTTATAGTACGAGGGATTAGCATAGCCGGTATCCAATATCGTCAGCAGCGTGGCGTGCAGGTCAAATGGGCTGGTTAGACGATTTCTGTTAGTTTCCAAGTTTTCGGCAATCCGAGGAAATTTAGCTTTTAAACTCTCTGGAATTACGATATTTAAAAGCGGAAGACTGTTTTCCATGCGTAAAGTATGCTTAAACAGACCACTTCGATAACCATGATCAGAAAATACTACAACAATTGTTCTGTTGAGATGGCCGTTGTCTTTTAACCATTTCAAAAAGTTCACGAAGTCATCATCTGCAGTGCTCAAAACATTTTGATGATAATGAGAGAGTTCTGTCATGAAAGAAAATGCAAAAGTTTTTGTGCGTCTGTACGTATGCAAGAACTGTTTTAAATAATTCAATTGATAGATAAATTTTGGAACGCTTCCCAGGCAGTATGGATATAAATCATTCGAGTTTACAAGTGACGCAATATTGTTAAGAATCGACGATTTAACTTCAACGAGAGAATCGACGACTCCTTCAGAATGAATTTTTTTAATTACAGCAAGCCAAAAAGGTCGCATATAATGGTCGGTTGGCTGGTTTAGGAAGCCTGATTTATTATAGTTGAAAGCATTTATCGTGGGATCATCCTCGGCGTAGAGGGTAGTGTAGCCTTTCTTTGAGAAATTCTTCCAAATTAATGGTAGCACGTCGCAGTAACTTGAAATGCAGTCTTTCTCTGGCAAGTCCGAGCCGTACGCAAACTTCCCAGTTAGAAGTGCAACCAAATTTGGATACGTATTATCTCCTACTTTCATGTAGTTTTTCATGTCATATCCACCTAGAGTATCAGTTAGATATTTTAAAGTTTTCGGTATCGTTCTCATGGCCATAGACCTAGACACACTATCAAGACCGAACATTAAAACACTAAATTCATTTTCGCCGGCATTTCTTGAGTTTTGATTTTTCGCATGTATCCGTGTCAACAGATCATCTGAAAGATGCTTCCCTTTGCTCGTGCACTGAATTCGAAAAAAGTCTGAGTTAACTCTATCAGTTGGACCACATGATTCAGAATTTCCTAAACTCACGCTTGTGTCATACCACCTACTAACACTTGAACACTTGCACTCGACCGAGGATGCCTCGGTATTTAACAATCCTAAAGCTGTTGTGTTGAATTGCAACTCATTATTCGAATCAACATATACAGGACTAACCTTTCTTTCACATTTTATTGGTGGCAACTTTTCGAAGCCTTCCATCACTTCGGGATGAAATGGGTCTAGCTCTGGAAGTTGACATGGTTGATGGTAGAAAGACTTATCAAAGCTTATCCTCAGGTCGTTATGTCCACCAAGAGTTGGCAATATATACATAGCTACGTAAACACAGAGGCAGATTAAGAACACATATATTTTTTTTCTCTCTAAGAAAAAAAATATGATGGATTTCATACTGACGTTCGTCCTTGCTTCTGTCATCACCTAGAAGAAAGGAAGAATGGATACTGACAAGTTAATTGATAGGAATGTCTCGGGTCGAAGAGATTCGACTCCAAAATGACATCAGACATTTAAAATGTTTTAATCTTGTAAAAGCCACATTACGAGTTTAGTGGCACACATATTTTTTTTTATTTTGTTGATATTTACAGGAAATGAACGTACAATGTACTTAATGTATTTGCATCTGTTCGAAGCACATGTAATTACGTTTTCTTCTGACAGGGATTATATTGATAGTCATTTTACAGATGCAAAACACATCCTTCAACAGATTGTCTTAAGTTTTTATCACATCATAAGCACGCTTTGACCATAACTGGGAAACTAACTTACATAACAGTTTTATATGTATTTTTTTTCATCTTTCCTTAAAGGAACGTTCTATCGTAATTGCGAATATTACGAAACATTTACGATTTGCATAATTTTCATTAGATCTTACTAAATCTTATCGTTTGTGCACGAAAATATTGATAAAATGCACCTACAATAGTAGGTCGTACAGAAATTGTTACGAAATACGAACACATGTCATTTACTTTTCATCATTGTAACATATCTAGTTTCCAAAGAAGTTTATAGATTTAAAAAAACTCATAAATCTTTTGTCCAGCCTATTAAAACTGTAGTCCTGTCCCTAAATAGGTACTTACAACAAGATAATATCATAATTACTATTTTAAAAGCACCAATTTCCATATTTTAATAGGAAGAATGCTATTACAAAAGGTATACCATGGATTTAAATTAGGGCTGGAAATGAGTATCAAAAATGTTATTCGAATTTTCATTTGAAGTACATGTATTCGAATAATAGTTTTTGGTCCATTTTGGAATCTATCCAAATCTGTTGTATCCGAAAGCAGGCACAAACAACCTGTAGTTTTCACTCATTATCAAGTCGAATATACGGGATAAATTACAGTCAGTCCGAAAGTAAGCGGTCTTTATAAAAAGTGGTCGTAATATTGAGGTAGTCGCTGTTTGAGGTTTTACTGTTACTGACTAAACTGGTACCTAATCCATGCCTCAGGTCTCCGTACACAGTCAACGGGAACTTGTTTAGTAATTGACCTTGCTTTTTGACTTTGGTCTTGAGGTTTTGTCTGAAGGCTTATCTGAAGACTGTAAGATAATTTTTGATTGGCTGATTAGCAAAGATGCTGACCTATTATATAAACTGAAACATTCTTGAATTAAGCGCCATCTGGTGGAAATATATTCTTATAAATGCGGAGATCCTAGAAATGCAGGTCATTCTGTCGCTGAGCTTTGAAGAGATAACAACTTAAAAACTGGATATTAAACATTTATTAATATATTTATTTTATTAATTTATGATAATTCATTCTTTCACTTTTCACGTAAAGATACATTGTATTTTAAAGTACGTTAAATAAGTTTTGACAAGTTCACACTAAATTTATTTGAGAATTCTAGTATTTTCACCTGATTATCTAATTAAGACATTTTGTGTTCACTGGTGCACATTTTGAATCTTTTAATTGTTTGACAATTTTGGATAATAAGTAAAATCTTGCCATAGAACTAAAGATATAAATCAGAGAATCCTTTTTTTCTCTCTAATGTACAGTTTACTTGATCTAGTGCCATATATTTCTCACTGGTTAAAACGTTTTATTTGATTTGTTTTTCCTGACCTCTATTTTAGTCTTTTTGCAACCATTTCTATACAAGAGCACATTTTTCACACATGGTTTGCAACGTTTAATAATCATTATACATTATTCCACCACAAAGCTTGAATTTAATTTGTTACTTGTTGCTTTAATACAATTTAAATTTGGAAAGTATTGAATTCTAACTAGCATTGGTATTTTATTTTCTCTTTTTACATTTAAAAAGGGTGGTGTCATTCTAACAGTTAGTTACTCTAACATTGTTTATGTAGTTAGTGCTTTATACAATATTACTGCTGCTATGCAAGCTATTTTCGAACATAATACAATACAAACAAATACAACATCACACACAATTCCCTCCTATTCCACAACACCTACCGATATGTCTGCTCGTGGAATGTTATTCCACTCCTGGATTAAGGCTTGTGTTTGTTCTTTGATGTTGGACGGTAGCATAGGGCGACGTCTAACACGCTGGTCCAAATTATCCCACTGGTGTTCGATGGGATTCAGATCTGGACTTTTGACGGGCCAATCATTAATGAATACAATGTTATTCGTCCTGAGGAAATTCACAGTATCTCTAGCTGTATGACTGGTGGCATTATCCTGTTGAAGCAAAGTGATATTGGCATTATTTTGAAACAGTGGGATGACGTGCCTCGCAAGAATCTCATCTCTGTATTCGAATTCCCATCGATCACGACGTAGTGGAAAGTATTACTTTAACTTGATATGTATTTCCATAAAAGTATTACTTTAACTTGATATGTATTTCCATAAATATGATACTTACTAACTATCATTAATACTTTCATAAATGATCTATTCGGATATGATTGCCATTGATCGACATGCATATCCTTTTATGATGATATATTTCTAATTTACCTATCTCTGCATATGTGCATTACTTAATCATGATAGTTCTGGAATAACGAATCATTAATGTTTTATCAAAAATTTGCATACTTGATATGATTATAATTACATAACATGTACATAATTTAACCATGATTTTCCTTCGATCATGTATGTTTATTTCTACAAGGTATGTACATAATTTCATCTATGCAGATTTTGAATTTGTATTTTTCATGACTGTCGCCGTATTATGTAAATTTATGTAAATCACCACTTGGATCTATGACTTAGTGGTTGATATGAAATAGAACATGTCAAATTTGTTAAATTATGTCTTAATGTGAGGTGTAAAAAAATGATATTGTTGCCTTCAATCCTCCTTATTTAAAATATTTCTATATTTCCATGTAATGATTATCATTCTAGCAAAATGATCAGTATGTGTTAAAATATATCTGGATAAGTAGGATCAGGTCAAAATCTCAAATTTTCTTGTCATAGATGTTTTAGCACTTGTAATATATTACATCAGGTTAAACACTAATTTCTACATTCTCCAGTTATACAGCTAAATCACTAGAAGACAGTTTTCTTACATAATCTGACAAATCCACCAGCTTAAACAACTCAAAATCCTTCATTTCTGCCATTTATCAACAATAATGGACACTGTTAACATCAATTCACATACAGTTTATATGAAAACTGTAGGTTTATCAGTTACATCTTGTTCCCAGCTGTACCAGTGGTTACTTAGTGATATGCATGCTTTTAAAAATAGTAACTTTGAAATGGGCCATTTACCTGCCCTGCTTTGATAAAAGGGAATCAATCCAGTAGTAAATATTAAAGTATTTTTGGTTCATAGAGCTAGCCAAAAAAAAACAATTTATTGAGTACGAAACGGCTAGCACCGTACTTTTGTATTAGGAGGCTATTTACGGCGAAATCATAATAAAAACATTATCAAAATTAACATATTAATTTTAATAAGTATTGGATTAAACAAAATTGACTTATTACAAAACTAATAAGTTAAATATTAATGTTCTGAAAATTAACAAAAAATGCTAGCTTTTGATATGTTTAATACATTGTATATGCTGTATTGTGTATACATGTAACTATTAACTTATTACAGATAAAACAATCATGATCAATTAATAAGAAGCCAAAGTAGATTTCACTTAAACTGGTGATAATATTTTCAAAAATTATACTGAAATGTGCAGAAAACATACAAAATGATATCATGAAGAAATACATGCATCAAAAAAAATTGTACGTCTCAACAATTATTGTGGATAATTCTAGATATAAAACAGCAACATAATATTATTTTACAGTAATATAATTAATAAAATTCCACTCACACTTCTTCTGACAAATCTGATTCAAAACGAATGGTAAATTGTTGAGTTTTTATGACTTGCGCAGTGGTTCTGCGCAGTTAAATAATTGATGCCTGCCGTACATACCCGACTATAGGTTATTTGAGGTCTCGTTATGCCCAAAAAAACAGGAACGTATACAACCAACAGGCGATAATACATGACAACCCAAACATTAAAAAATGGATACTCACGTTTTAGATTTTGCGTCATTCAGCTTTTTTTATTAATTTTACGCAAAAACGCATGACCCGTATTGGATGAAATTATGGCTGAGTATATACGGTAGTTGATCAATTTAAAACACCACCTAACTGCAGTCATTGTTGTTCACTTGCTTTTTTTTCGCATGGCTGACTGCGCCAAAAATAGAAACATCTATGTAGCAAATGTAGGTCGCAATTTTGCTTTTTATAGATAGAATGAAATTAAATTGAAGCAGTCCTCGATACAGTTAAAGTCAAATCTGTGTGTGCGACCACCTCTGAATAAAGACCATCCTGTGAATGAAGCCATCCTTTGATAAAACAGTCGCTGATTATTTAGAGCAAACTGACCTCTAAGATTCGATTCTTCTTATTTAAATTAATAATTGACTAAGCAATTAAATATTTATGGCTTGGCCAATTAATTGCGCGATACATGAGAATATAAATTTTTCCACCATGAAATGTACGTAGTAAGAAAAACAATGATTGCTGCTAAAACCAGCAAATTAATCCAAAGTTTTTTTTATTATTTTCTTTATTCAATTTTTATACATACATGCCAAAGTAGTTGAGACCATCAAATTTTGTCCAGATAATTATAATACTGGAATAGGGGTCCAGATTAGGAATTCCAGATTGGAAATGTCCAGATTAGAGAGATTCTATTGTATATGATATAATAAGATGCACAAAACTTACTAATACGTTACAGGAATGTTTATGCACATGTAGTTCTAATTTACAATAAATCATTTATTGAACGCCACCAGTAAATAGTGGTTGTAAAGGCCAGGTCCGAAGTTCTACAACTAGAGATCGGTCTCCCATCTCAAATCTCTATCGTATGATTTCTCAAGTAAATGATTATATTTCTATTCAAATATAAGTCCGCATCAAAAACCAATTGATAAAATCTTTACAAAAAAAA
This sequence comes from Lutraria rhynchaena, assembly GCA_008271625.1. Lineage (NCBI taxonomy): Eukaryota > Metazoa > Mollusca > Bivalvia > Venerida > Mactridae > Lutraria > Lutraria rhynchaena. The sequence goes on from VIBL01000036.1 coordinate 2,523,545, forward strand.
CATTTTAGAAACAACCAAAACAGGAAAATTAAATATGAGCTCAGAGACTAATCTCAAGTTTTATATTCCTGTCTCCAGTAGTTTTGTTCCTCGTACTACTAGTAATTTCTAAACGTAATTCTTCAGTATATACTTTCATATTTACTACACAAAAAGCGTTCATTATTGAAGCTTTTGACTGTAAGATGTCTTTAATTAACATTTAATAAATTACCTTTACAACGTCATCATTTGTATCAAGAAAAGTAACGCCTTGGTACAAGTTACACGAGCCCTTATTCCTAAGAAATACAATTTGGGAACAGACTCAGAACCCAAATTCTCAATGTTGTTCTGAACGAGCACTTAAACGAAACTTCTTACGCCAACTGGTACCGTGTTGAATCTTTTCTTTCAACTGGAAATAATGGACTCTTAAATTCTACACACGTACATGTTTGTGTAGTGATGTTGTGAAGAATTGTTCATGTTTCACCAATGTTTTGAAAGGGAGGGCGAAATAAGGCAAGTTGCACGTGTGAATATCACTTTTCTAGCTTAAATGTCGTCAATGCTTGAATTATTTGAAAACACCTGTTGGAGCCATTAGAAGTTTTCAATTGGTATAATATGTTGGAATAGATATCGCTGTTTTATGTTTTATGTTGCAATGTACAGACTTGTTACGACAACAAAATACTGTCTAATTTATAAATTCGTCACTTATTTAATAAATGCAGCACGATTTTTTTCTTCAAACTGTCATCAGAAGTACAGTAAATAATACATGAATAGAATAAATCGATGGTACTGCAGTTCAAAAGAAAAAAACCTATAAAAATGATTATATGGTCTTTATGCAATGAAGCATTTCGAATAGATTTAATCTCGCGAAATTTTCGATCAATAATTTAAATCGGGCAGTGCTTCAAACTGCAACCGGTTTGCTTAACTGACACGTAATTGGAAATGATTAGTACATTCTATCGTGCGTCTCAACTTGTAAACATCTTTGACAGCGGTAGGTGCAAGTGGAAGTTTACATTTATATAAAATGTCTTAGTACAACCGCAAGAAGACACTTTTTAAATAGCTATACTGAAACTTTACTATTCATATATTCAAGTAAAGTCAAATACCATTTTATTCGCTCATATCATGTACATACATGACAAAATGAGGTGAAAAACATGAATATAATCGAATATGCGATGGTGTTCATGAAGAAAATTATAAATCGAAAATAGTTAACGAATCTTCTTCGACACTGAGAAACTATGTGCAGAGTCAATATATTCTAGATGATAATTAACATTACTTCTTGTATATAGATATATAAATGTATATGTATATATGAACTAAAGAAACAAAAGCGGGAGTATATCACACAGTAGAAAGAATTGTTTGTAGGATTTACTAAGCCTATGCAATATGATGTGTTATTATTAATTGTCTTAAGTTTGATTTAATATGTTTTTAATAAACTTGCATAGCTTCATTGTTTCTTGGTTATTTTTTTGTATTCATAAATTCATTTGTCTTTATAACATTTGGTCTTTTATAGTAGGTAGGTTTTAAAAGTTGTTTACGTTCGTTTTCAAATACAGGGCATTCAAATAGGAAGTGAAATTCATCATCTAACTTGTTGCAAGCATTACATAATTTTTCATTTACTGGGATTCTTGACCAATTTCCGATATACAAATATAAACATTTCCAAGCGAGGGGAGTTAATTGGGCGTGAAAACATTTCCTACTTTTTGTTCTGCCGACCCTAGACTTTTTTCGCTCTCGGTATTTCTCTTGGTAATATTTCCATTTTCATATGAACTACTAGTATATCCTCGGACTGTAAATATGATATGTTGGAAAAATATTCCGCCTAATTACACCCACCAACTGACCCTATATATCCAGTGGATATACGATATCTACTATTGGCCATAGGGTCGTCTGACAGTGGAGGCAATCGAAATTCTATTTATATTTGGTCATAAACTGGACAATGTCTAACACCTCTCTAAGAATAATAATCTTATGACAGATCATTATATATATGTAGATCATAATAGTGTCCCTTTGAGTAAATCGTTAATGCAGAGAAAGAAATACGGGTAACAGATTGACAAATCACAATTTGCTATACAGTGCGACGTAAAGGGTGCTTTAGGTGTTTATCTATATGTTATGAACTATGAATACCAATTACTGGCGGCTGGTATGTTTTTCCACAACCATTAGAACAGCATTTCATATTCCCATCACAGTCTCCATCATTATTGCACATGTTAACACAAATCCCCAAGCCTTTAGGCTCTGGACACCTACCAAACTTTTCTGCCAATATTATAATGATGTACATGTAATTGAGAATGTAATTATCGTCGTCTTTCCCCATTTGTAAGCCCTACTACTGTGTTAGGACATTGGTTTGTGAGATACAACCCTGGGTGCGGCACTCTTTTCGAGTGATGATTGGGTTGAAAATATCACGTCCGAGGCGACTCGCTTTCAACCGACTGGCAGTTACTTGGAAAGAACAAGATAAGTACTTGTACAGATGCCGGGAAAGCTGGTATGGGAAACTTAAATTATGTGAAAGGAAACATAGAATATTTTATCCAAATTAAAAATCTCTTACAAAAGCTAAAAATCCGTCATGTAAATGTCATTAAAATGTACTTGCGTATCATTTTATCCTGTTTTATTCAGTTTTCCTGTAACTGTTACATTGGTGAACATTTGGTTACAGTCAAAATAAAAATATTAAATTACAAAGAAAATCAAAGCACTGAGAGTACTGTCAGAAGCAAAAGTGTGAAGAATTAAGTCGATTTCTTTAATAAGTTTCATGGTATGCATGTAAAAATAAGGGAAGTTTACAAAAAATCTAGTCAGATATATTATTGTTCCTGGTTACTGCACTTCCTTTTATTGGTCTCTCTCAATGGATGAACTACAAACTTGACCTTTCGATACTTCATGAGTCACGTTCAAGAGAAGTATTATTCCAATAGGAAAAGGAAGGTCATTAATAAAGGGACAAGGAAGAATTATGTCTCTTGGTTACTGCACCTATCGATAGCCTCTATTCAGGCGTGAAACTTCAATAGTTTATCAGATATTCTCTAGACAAATATAATGTAAATACAAAACGGGAGATAATTCAAAAACTGATGAGCAATAGTTCTTAGTCTTGGTCAGTACTGTTCCGCTCATTTACCACAATCAATGTTTAAGTTTCAACTGAATACATTCAATACTTCATGGATTTGCTCCAGACAAGTATAATGCCAATAGAAAAGGGGAGAAAATGGGACAAGATAGAGTTATGGTGTTCTTTGTCACTGCACGTCCTATCCATGTGAGAAAAATCGTATCAATCGCTTCAATTGTGCTTAAGATACGCTCTAGACAAGCATAATTTCAACATAAAATGGAGATAATTAAAAAATGAGGCAAGGCAGAGTTATGGTTCTTGGTCACTAATGTTTTGCCTTGGTGTAAAGTATAAACTAAATCCATCAAGTACTTTCAGACTTTTAATGGACAGATGCCAAATCTATATCATTCCGTCTTCGAAAAGAGACACTATAACCATTTCAGACTCAAAACATGGGAATAATCCCATAATGATCTCTATTAAACTGAAACACTTGACAAATGCTTATACCCATATCAAGAGCAACACATAATGCAAATATATTATTTATTTAAGTGGACTGTTAATAAAAAACTAACAAAATCCTGTGACATTTTGAAACTAATACATCATTGCATACAAAGTTTGTCTGAGTGTTGGTTATGGAATTTGGCGCTCTCATTATCTGGGCCGATTGGGTCGGATTGTCCTGAATTGAAACAGCAATCACAATATTTGGCTCAAATTGGATTGGAAGTGGATTGTCCTGAAATAAAAATATTTTATTAAGATCCTAAAGCATTTAACATTAAACATGGTTATTCCAAAATCAACATCACTAATCAATAAATGTTTACCCCTTGTCTAAAGTAGAAATAAAATTATTAAACCCAACGCAAAAATGAGCATGAAAATAAACTAAACAAGCAAATTTAAATCGTAAACATTTGAAAGAAATACAATTTATTACATTCATGGGTGAAGAATCTGATGAACCAATGTCAGTGTCACTGATGATGTGCAAAATATATAATATCGTACTAATTTCGAAATTCAGCTGTAAGATACAATCCACCACACGTTCTTCATATTTTCTCGGTCTGTTTACTTTAGTGATTGTTACACCACGGTAACAACAATGACTAGTAACCCCAGATGATTTTCTTTATTTTCGGGTTTTCTTTCGTGGTCTCTATGATTTTCAATCAAAATAGCGACAATGTTTATCTGATCTTTTCCGCTAGCCGTCGATTCGCTTTCCAGCTGTGCTATTTTAGTAACAAATCGTTAGCGCCGACCTCTCCTATAGATTAATGAATGAAACTTTTGTGCGGATGAATACTGAATTATTAAACTTGTTATCTTCACATTTTGAATGGCCAAAAATTGTAATTATACCCCATGCTTTAAAAAATCAACAGAATCCTGCAATATTTCTCAAGACTGCAATGTAGACTTATACTACCAGTGGTACTATTTTTAACGCGATTGTATGGATAAGAGGCGTCACGCGATTGTACGTAAAAAACCTTTTTCGCTTCTAAGAATGATACCTTGACTATAACATCCTGGTAAAATTAAACACAAGAATACACTGAAAAATAGGTAGACAGAAAGATAAGTAGACATTCTGGTGACATATGGTTTGATTAATCCTCAGGAGTTTAAAACTGATGATTCAAACATGATGCATAATTTCGATGGCCCGCCATTAATTTTCTTACAATAAAACCTCACTCAGCGAACACTTCAATATGAAGATATCCTCATTTTAACTTCTTCACTTCAATATTGACTGGTTTTCTGTATTGCTGCCCATGTAAAATATATAATGAGATCACTGCAAATTTAGGACTCAATTTTTGTCCCAAAGATGGTCTTATTGTTGTACTGTGTATAGCTAAAATGGCTAGAATAAAAGACATAATGCATGTCATAGGACAGAAAAACTCTCTTATTCGAAAATCTCTCCATCCGAACAAATATTATAGTCTCAACATATCATTTTAATATCGAGGCTTCGCTGTATTTACTGATTCGAGCATAAAGTTTGCATGCGACTTGTTATCACTTGATGGATCTTTTACGGTGTATCCTCATTACATGATGTAATATGCTTATTCATGCATAATATTCAAAGTTATGTGGGGGTGATTTAAACGTTTGCGTAGCAAATTTTTTCTTCAGGTAACAAGCTAATTGACTTATATATTTTTAGATTGTAACACTTAAATACATTTCATCATGTTTGTTCTAAAATAATTGTAATACATGAATAGGTCACTCCATGAATTAATTAGAGTGTCTAATAGTATGTGTTAATTGTTCTGGGTCGTTCTGGTAGGGGAGACAATCAACTAACAAAAAATCTGGTTTACATATATTATAACTGACGTCAAAACCAAATATAACTGGGTCTACAGCACTAAAACTCAATTGTAGATTGAACTGGTCCAGCTACATCCGCTCACTAGCTCACAGTGAGGCTACTGAAAAACTGCAGTTATTAATAATTAAACTTGAATAAAGAATGGGTAGAGTGCTTGTTTATAAAATGAATGTGCTGCTGCGCTCAATAATACAATCATCAACCTGGCGAAAACAGGTAAATGACAAAACAAAACTCACCACAGTAGAACATAAGGGTGAAGAAGCCCCTGAAGGCAACCAAATTATCTTAATAAATAACTATAAATATTCTATGACTAAGATCACTAAATGTAACGTATTACAGGGAGTTGACAAAAGCAACCGCACCCTTCGACGAGCAACTTATATCTGACAAACTGACCGGTAAGAACTGACCGAACGGCGGAAAAAAATCACGTGAAACGACACCAAACACAAGGGGAAATAACTTAATACCCACACATCAATAAACTGGTACCCGTTGACACTGGTGCCTTTGGTGCACTGCAACATGGAACGGGGACCAGTTTGACGCATCAATAGACACAATTACGCGCAAGAATAAACACTCGAATACACACCGATAAAAGGTATTATCAGATTTAACAGATAACCAAAATTTTATCGACCGACTACATAATTGTAATATTGGCCACTCTTTGAATTAATTATTGTCTAATATTATGTGATGAAAGTTCTGGGTTCTTGTAGGTAGGGGAGACAATCAATTAGCAACAATCTGGTGTACACGTATATTATGACTGACGTCAAAACCGGATCTAAAACGCTGAAATACATACATATGTCGTAGACTGGTTCTACACCATTTGGAAAAGGGGTAAAAAGGGGTAAAAGGCCTGCAAAGGCACAAACGCAGAAAATAAGAAAACACAACTCAGCAGAATGAAAAGCGTGTTCTAACTGACTAGCGTGTGAACAGTAGTGCGCAAGCGGAACCTACGTATGCTAAATTCCGGTATGTGCAGGGGCTGCAGGTGACATGAATGATGAGTTATGGGTGCAGGAGGGGTGGCTATAAGGTAACACACAGACATGCACAAATGACAAAACAACAATACATATGACAAGTACAGACATAACAAACAATTAATTTACCCTGCGACACATAAATACAGTATCAATGTAATGATTATGACAGATACATAATTGCATCTTATACATACAATGACACACATACATACGTTTATACGTACACTCGTTCAGATAGTGAAACTAGCGGCTTTTTTACTTATCCTGCGTTAAAACGGCTATAAACATACAAACAATAATGCATGTATATACATTACACACATAAATACATACGTTACAATACATCACAAGTACACGAAACCTACCAATTGTATATCGTACTGGTCCGGTTACATCGGCTTACACTACTAGCTCACAGTGAGGTGACGAAGCCCCTGAAGACAACCAAATTATCAAAAAGTCACGTGATACGACACCATACACAAGGGGAGACAACTTAATACCTACGCATCAAGTTACACGCCAGAACAAACACTCTACTACTCTCCCATAAAAGATATTATAGTCCGGCCATGACCTGCGAGTGGTCAAAGATCAGCTAAGTCCATTCTCTAGGGTGAGTGGCATATCGGAACGTTTCGGTAGTTTCCACGGTATATTAATATCAGCTATTTGTCCGTTTTAATTGAGATTTAGCTTATGTTTAGAAAAGTACAGGGTCATTGTATTACTTACCCCTACGTTAAAGAGTGGAACAAATCTTGACTTTTCATCACGCCTCACTGTCCGATTTCTATCTATATCAGGTTTATCAGGTTATCACAATTTTATTCATCAGTTACATAATAATGACGCTTAATGCATTTTAAGTGCTCTAGAATACTACTTCATTGCAACCTCGGGCATGTTCAGACAAAAGCGTTAATACATTGTTGATCTGTGGATTGCACTAGAAAACAAGTGGTTATGACTCTGTGTCTTGTGTCCATCATTGTACCTCCTTCCAACACTTGAAAAGAACATTTTTTTTAGAAAAAAAGATGAAATAAACAAAAATACATTACACAGATGTACACTCATTTATATTCATTGGGATAAAAACACACACACCTGGCTATGTGTTATCTTTCGTTTTATTTGCGTGCAAGAGATTAGTCTAAATTTTGCGTGTAGAAAAAACACTGATTTACATTTTAATGTAATTAAACAAGAATGTTTATCTTTGTGATTTATCTTGATGGCTGTGGTCACAAATTTGCAAATTCGGCGCACTTGTGTTTTTATTTCATCTTAGTAAAATCTACTGCTTTAATATCAGCAAGTTGTCTAATCATAGTCTGGGTGACACGATCCTTACTGATAGCAATTAATTAAGCCGGAAAATCAGTATGCAGTCATATATATTTATACCACCCGTTGTTTCATGAATCTACATTGTTTTTACAGCTGTCTGGTGGTCAAACATGTTCTATATTTAATCAGTCATGGCATGTGTGAAACACTAATTATCATTCTCACAATGTTTTATTAATTTTTTAAACGTGTTGAGAAACACGTATAAAAATAAAATGGCAGTTTCTATAAGCTCAAAACAATTTTTTAAAGAAAGAATTTGTCATTTTAAACTTCGATTCTTTTATACTTTATAAGACCATTCGATCCCTTATCGATTTTTAATGTTGAATATATAATGTGGTCACTTTTTTAAGAGTTATGTAATAAATATCGTTTATTAAATGCATTCTTGTAGATATGTGCACCATTATATTTGTTTGATCTTGTATTTGCTCATATCTGTTTTAGTGTCACAAATATATTATGTGTATAGTAAGAGAGTATTATCATTTAAAACTATTAAATAAATTCTAAATGTGGGTCGAGCATTTATGCATTCATGAAGTACCACTAGGAACTTAACGGAAATTTTAACATAACTGTTTTACATCTCTCTGATATGATGATTGACTTTGTCATTGTTAAATGTTCTTCAAAAACACATTGAACAAGGTAGCATTATTAATTTGACTTCAAACAACCATCAATATCTAACATCATTTTAAATAGTTGATTAATGTGTTAATCAATTATTTTCAATTAATGCCCTCCTTGGTATCTCAACACAGTATATCGATGTTGGTTTTGTAAGTCTCGAGACGCCATTATCAAAAATACTACTCAGTGTCCGAAGGAATCCGAATGAGACAGATTTTTTCAAGGGAGATAACCTACTTTCTGAAAAGGCCTATTGAAAACAGGTCCATAAATATGTAATCATTACAATATGATAGTCGTGTAGTGGGGTTTCACTGTACTTCAGTACAAAATCGAGAGCGATTTCCGAGCTCGGATTAGAGATGATTTCGGATTAAAAGAGTTCTAGTTTATTGTGAGGCCAATGTACCGCCATTATTCTCAATAATACAAGGTTTGTACAGGTCGAAGAAAACTCGAACCTACGTCCGTCCGAGCCAGGAGTTCGGCATTTTACCAAAATGTCTGTCTAAGAAAATGGCCCTGGTATTCGTCATTATGCTCCACTGAAACAAAAAACATGTAATTAGTTTGAAAATGAAAAAAAAAGAAAATCGTATTTTTTTCCGAATAACTTGTTGTTAGGTTTAAGTAAAGGGCAATTGGCAACAAGGGTGACTACTTATGCAGGAGTCAATAGTACGTTCTATGTTGAATATTTGAGATGTAGTTTTGTGTGAACATTTGTCAGTTGAATACATGTTTGTATATATATATATTAATTTGTAGCATATATATTTAGAAAGATATGTGCTTGTGCGTGCGTGCATGCGTGTGTGTGTCTGTGATACACTAAGTTTCTCTAGGCATTTCGTTTCGGTTTAGAGTTACTGTTATAGTGTTTTAGTGGTGTATGTTTTCCGAGAGGAAGCGAGGGTGCAAACATAGTATATTGTACTTACATTTTATGATTGTAAAATGAATGTCGTTATGTCGCATTGTAAATATTTGCCGCATGGGTCAATGACCCTCCGGTATTGATATGAAATAAACTTGTAAACTTGTAAACTAAACGTAATAATTATCAGCCGAAAACTATTCAATATTTAAGCTATCGGATATAATCTGTGTGCCGCATTTGGCTCTGACTGGACAAAAGAATGTTCCCACAAAGATTGATGACACCGATAGTAACGGTGACTTAATGTTCACCTGTTTTGATTAGTCATCTATTTTAAATAAGCAACTATTTTTTCATCAAATCCCATACTCACAAAAATGTTTCCACTTGAGTGTACTTAAAGCAACCGTCTCAACGGTTTGTGTAATTTTACAAGACAAAAAATGTAACAAAAGATTTATTTTCTGTTTGCATATGTTACCGGGCGGAGTTTACTGATGGGTCTTAAGCGATGATAATGGGTAGAAATAAGTGAAGACTGCACACATTCATATATATATATTTAATGAATAATAATCAATCATGTACGATTGATCAAGCGCCAGTAATGCATGTTTAAAACTGCGATGTCATACTTTTCAGTGCGTCATATATGAATTAACACGGGTGGAATCATATTAACGGATGAGGGTAGTGAAGAGAAATACATGTATGTACTTTACTGTACTTTAAAGGTCTGTGAAAAAGCTGGTATTGGAAAAATAAATGATAAAACACGGTATTTGATTGGTTTGATTTATTAAGACATTCATTTTGTGATTTATATCCATGTATTATATACTGCACGGATAGAGATGAAATATAGATGAAAAAGTATAATGGATTTTCACTCTCTTTTATACCTCCAATAATTAGATTTTTCATCATGTACTAGGTTTAAATGATGGACAATGACTCTTTCAAATCTTTGTTCCAGAGCGCGTGTTTTGTCTAGTGAATACTCGTGCTGGTCAACATTTTCTTTTTAAGATTTCAGTCTATCAACGTAATCATAATTTGTTTAACTTTTTATGCCTTTAACTTGTTCTAGCATCGAAAGTATGCAATTTGAATGCTTCGAATCATGTTCTCATGAATTTTATGAGTTAGTTACCTGCAGCACCTGATTGTATAAACATTGGTTAACTTTAACCAAACGGTTAATTTAACCCAAGTTTAATTTGACCATTTTGGTTTACTAACCATTAAAAAAAATCATTGAAACAGTTATAAAGGGCTGACATTTTGGTCCTTGTTACCGTTTATGTTAAGATTTAATCGGCATCTTAGACTTGGGCTAGATTTATTTGAGCTTTAACAAAAACAAAATTTGGTTAAACTTAAACAAAATTTTAACCAAAACCCAGTGGTTAAAGTTTACCAATGTTTACAATTGGGCGCTCCATGACAATCTGGCAAATAATATTGGGTGCTGAACGTCCTGAGATAGCACATTCCCAGGAGTGAAATCGTTCACGACTGAGCCCGATTGTTGTTATTGACCCCTATTTAACATTTACAAGTATTGCTGAGGATTTACGAAGCTCCTACCATTATACCGTTACTAATCATGAAGTAGTCAGACTAAAATATGAATTGGTGATTTTCAAAGGTCTTTTGTTTGACAAAAGAATGGTCTAAACATACAGAATTAAGTTTATTTACTTGTTAAGTCATCAGTAGCAAAAAGAACAACACTAATAGCTTGGATACCTATCATTAGAAAGGATGTCTTAGCCAACCTAAGTACATAAAATTACACAAAAATTTCACTGAACAATAGACTGACATATGGCAAAGCAAACATACTAAAATTTCAAAAAATACAACGGTATTTTTTACAAATCTATCTTCCAACTTTTCATCGGATTAACTTTTGAAATAAATTTCCTACAGTAAAAAACACGACAAAATTTCATAACAACTAAACACAAAATACTTCAATATTTATGGCACAATTAATAATTGGAAGAGCAAAAAGTTATTTCATGCTCGAGGTGGTCGTTACTCAAAGTAACTTCACTGTAAACTGGCCGTTTAAAATAGAAATAACTTGTAATTCATCATTCATAAATAGTTTCACGCACAGATTTTCAATGTACATACTTCTGAGCTACTCCAGTTGTTGTTTACAATAACAAAATGGATGTAACACATGATCATCAATGCAATGGGACTGAGTTCCATATTTATTTATTCTATCTATTTCTTTAACTATTTCAATAACATCCTCACTATCAACATGCGCCGTGCCATGGAACTGAGCATACCCCGGCACTGTTTCCACGACAACAGTGTATCGCCTAGATGTATCAGGTATCTGTGGAATCACAATCTCCTTTGACCAGAAATTTCTTTTTATAACATGATCTAGTTTCAAAGCCTCTGTCATAATTCTTGCTTCTATTACTTTATTGACACTAAGCACAGAACATTCAGGCTCATCTTTAAGAAATTTGTTTATCTGCTCCACAAGGGCTGTAGCAATTTTAGGTATAAGAATATCGCTAGAGATGTTTACTGGAGTTGTCTTGTAACATACGCAGTAATGGTCCGGAATATTTGCGTCTGTAAAAAAGGGACAGAATACGAGTAAAAGAATTTAGCTTATTTGACGGAGGATTTAACAATAGCAATTCAGGTAATCTACGACGGACGGTCTACTTAGGTTTTAGCTCAAGGATTGATCACCAGTGCTAACATTCCGCATATCATTAATGGCGACATTATAATCATCATTTATACTTTTTGTTGGAAATTATGAAAACAATTGCACCATGAATGTTAAATGTATGCAAAATGAAACTGAATCTGTCTGGGTTTACTTAATAAATTGTTGGTCATTTTTACAGCAATATATTTTTACTGAGGGGTAAAAACACAAGCGAACAAAACCGATCATGTACATATACAAAGCCATACCTGCGCACGATCGTTGTTGTGGGATTTCACCCAACATGCTTATGCCTCTTATTTTGTTTCCAACCTTATAGTGCGAGGGATTAGCATAGCCGGTATCCAATATCGTCAGCAACGTGGCGTGCAGGTCAAATGTGCTAGTTAAACGATTTCTGTTAGTTTCTAAGTTTTCAGCAATTTTGGGAAATTCAGCTTTTAAACTCTCTGGAATTACGATATTTAAAAGCGGAAGACTGTTTTCCATGCGTAAAGTATGCTTAAATTGAGCACTCCGTGATCCATGATCAGAAAATACTATAACAACGGTTCTGTTGAGATGGCCGTTGTCTTTTAACCATTTCAAAAAGTTCACGAAGTCATCATCTGCCGTGCTCAAAACATTCTGATTTGAATGAGCGAGTTCTGTCATGAAAGAAAATGCAAATGTTTTTGTGTGTCTGTATGTGCGCAAGAACTGTTTTAAATAATTCACTTGATGCATAAATTTCGGAATGCTACCTAGGCAGTATTGATGCAAATCATTCGAGTTAACAAGTGACGCAACATTGCTTAGAATCGACGATTTAGAATTAACAAAATAATTGACGACCCCTTCTGAATGAATTTTTTTATTTACAGCAAGCCAAAAGGGTCGCATGTAATGATCGGTTGGCTGGTTTAGGAAGCCTGGCTTGAAAAAGTTGAAAGCATTTGTACCGGGTTCATCCTCGGCGAAGAAGGTAATGTACCCCTTCTTTGAGAAATCCTTCCAAATTAATGGTAGCTCGTCGCAGTAATTGGAATTGCAGTCTTTCTCTGGCAAGTCCGTGCCGTACGCAAACTTCCCAGTTAGAAGTGCAACCAAGTTTGGATACGTATTTTCCCCTGCTTTCATGTAGTTTTTCATGTCATATCCACCTAGAGTATCAGTTAGATATTTGAACGTTTTCGGTATCGTTCTCATAGCCATAGACCTAGACACACTATCAAGACCGAACATTAAAACACTAAATTCATTTTCGCCGGCATTTCTTGAGTTTTGATTTTTCACATGTATCCGTGTCAACAGATCATCTGAAAGATGATTCCCTTTGCTCGTACACTGAATTCGAAAAAAGTCTGAGTTAACTCTATCAGTTGGACCACATGATTCAGAATTTCCAAAACTTACGCTTGTGTCATACCACCTACTAACACTTGAACACTTGCACTCGACCGAGGATGCCTCGGTATTTAACAATCCTAAAGCTGTTGTGTTGAATTGCAACTCGTTATTCGAATCAATATAAACAGGTGTAATCTTACTTTCACATTTTATTGGTGGCAACTTTTCGAAGTCTTCCATCACTTCCGGATGAAATGGGTCAAGCTCTGGAAGTTGACATGGTTGATGGTAGAAAGACATATCAAAGCTTCTCCTCACCTTGTTATGTCCACCAAGATTTGGCAATATATAAATGGCTGCGTAAACACAGAGGCAGATTAAGAACACATATATTTTTTTTCTCCGTAAGAAGAAAATCCTGATGGATTCCACGTAATGCATACGGCTCTTTGTCCCTGCTTCAGTCATCACCTAGAAGAAAAGATGAAAAGAAACTGACAAGACAAGTTAGTTGATGGAGATTTCTTGGGTAGAGTAGATTTGAATCCAAGTTGACATAACAAATTTAAACTGTTTCAAACTTACAAAAAGCGACTTTAAGAATTCAGTGTCATAAGTAAATTTTATTTTGATGATATTTTCAGAAAATGAAATTAAATAATGTACATTATATATTTGCATCGGTTTGAAGTACGTGTAATTATTTTGCTTTCTTCTTATGGGAATTATATTTGATATTCTTTATACAGATACAAAACACATTCTTGGGCAGATTATCTCAAATACGAACTATTCATAATCTTCATGATTTTCATTAGATCTTACGAACTCTTAAGACGCGTTTGTGCAAAAACGTCGTCAAAAAGACTTACGACATACAGGCACTTTTTATTAACTTTTTATCAAAATTACTTATCTAGTTTCCAAAGAAGTTTCCACATTAAAAAAAAACATTAGTCTGTAGTCTAGTCCGTTAAATCTGTAGTAAAGTCCATTAAGGGTTTCTTACAACTGGGAAAGATCAGAATTACTACTTTAAACAAACTAAATTCCATATATATTTTAATAAGAATAATATTATTACTAAATATATCACGGATTTAAATTAGGAATGGAAATGAACATCAAAATTGAAATTGGAATATTCGATTAAGATAAACGAATCATTCGAATATTGGTTTTTAGTCCATATTTGAATTTGTTCAAATCTGTTGCACCCGAAAGCAGGTACAGTTTGTAGTTTTTATTCTCTGTGTTTTCGTGTTGTTTATATTCTTTTTATGACTTTTACCTTTTCATGGGTGTAATTAACAAATTGTATAATTTTAAAAGGTGCTGAATTACTTGATATGACATGTATATCAATTAAATCATTTTAAAAATTATTGCTGTTCTTGTAACGCCATTAGTCGTGTTTTAGATGTAGGAACATATCTCTGTCATCTTCCTCTGTTATTCCTCTGAATTTCTCTAGTCATCAAAAATATCCGAGCTACTCTATAGGAAATACTTAATTCATGTTATTTCTTATTAGTGAATTAAGTTTTCGGGTGCTCTTCATATTACGTAAAATAGACAAGCCTAGGTACAAAGAGGTTCTTAAAACTTGATAATCAATTAATAATTGCAGCGGCTTAATCAAGTTGATCAACCAATATTTTACAGACATACTATCAACAGTGGAATATCCCTTTCTAAATCCACTTTGATACTGGTTTATCAAATCATTGTCTTCAAAGAATTTTTGTATATGTAAATTTATAAAATTGGCGTAAATAACTTACCAAAAAACAGCTCAACAAAGCTGTTGGTCAATAATTGCTAGGTTCAGTAACATCATCCTTATTTTTTGATATAGGATTGATAACACCAACTGTCTTACAATCAGGTATAATACCATTATTAAATACAATATCAAATAGTGTATTATATATATCTATCATGAACATTATCAAAACCACTTGCTTTATTATTTTTAATCGATTCCACAGCAAACTCTATTTCTTGAATAAAACTTTGTTAAGTTTATCATTATTTACAGTATGTTCAAAATGAACATCATTATCAATAGGAATATCATGGTTATTACAAGCGTTAACATTTTTAAAGAATTTATACAAATCATTTAATTGCGCAAATCACTTTTATTTACTTTAAACAAATACTTTGCACGATGGAAATTTCGCCGTGCAGTTTTACATTCAGTATTGAACCATCGTGGTATAGAATTAAACTTTTTATCACCACTAGGTGTGCTTTTAACATTAACAATATGTGTAGCAAAACTTTTTCAGCACTATTACTTCATAATTTACAAACATCAGATACGATTTTCTTTAACATTTTCTCGCGTACAAACGTCACTATTTTTCAATTTTACATAAATCTGTATGCATTTTATTTATACTATCTACGTCGATATTAGAAATAAATGAATCAATTCTATTTTCGTCCAATAATTTAGGTTTATTGCTGGCCATATTTGATATATTTAGTAAAATAACATAACCGTACTCATAAATAACTTCAATGAATATCAGAATACATGTGACAAAATTCCAATACCTTTAAGCTTGAAATAAATTTAAATATACTAGTTGTACTGGTATTCAATATAACACGTCCATTTATGTCACCTTTGATCTTTCCATTTAGAATATACACATGTTATTAAATATTAAGAAATCAACTAATTTGTTACCATAATTTTTCAGAGAAGTGTCCTCATTGAATCTTTTATGAACAACATTTGTACCAATAAATAAATGTGAATCACGTTCTAGTTCATCATATAAATCATCCACATCTTTTTCATGCAAAATGTCGAAATATGGTTCCACATTTTGCTGGTGATTCTTAATTCTCGAATTCCAATCACCGAATAAACAGACATGTTCATATTTGTTTGGGGAATAATCTAATTCTGCTTGTATTTCTGCAAACGGATCTTCAACAGCAATTATTGTATTTTCGGGTGGCACATGCACCACACCATACAAAGCATCACCCTTTTGGTAAGTTAATCGGAAATCATGAACCATTGAACAAATAAACAATTTGTGTCAACCCAAGAAATACATGTACAATGTTTGATATCAAGTTTATAGGCCACCAGATTTTTTACGTGCAATATTTTTCCCGTGTTTAAAATGAAGTTCGAAGTTCTCAAATTGAATAGTGCCAAGAGAATCAGTTTTTGTTTCTTGAAATCTGACAACATCGTAATTTTGTAGAAGTGAATTAAATTCAGGAGTGTTTTGTTTAGACACTAAACCACAAACTCCCACACACAAAAAAATATACATACATGTATATGACGGCTTGAAACACCAATTACATATTAATTAACATCGGATCAAATGCATCTTGATATTATTACGAGTTTCCAAACTGTCAACTTTTAAACACTACACCCTTCGTCAGCTATAAACTATTTTCCGATATTGAAATCCAGAATTAGAGATCAATATATCCAACCATGGAGAACTGCTATAGACGGTATGTCAAAATTGTCATATTTTTGTAAGTACAAAGAAAATTATTCATGTTCTAAGTACATAGAAATATTACCGAATATTAAAATAATTAAATTACTTGCTAAATTTCGATTAAGTTCGCACTCTTTGGAAATAGAATTAGGACGCAGAAATAATATCCCGAAAGAAAATAGAATCTGTAAGTTTTGCAATCTTAATCAAATTGAATCTGAGTATCATTTCTTAATGTGCTGTACAAAATATAGTGATATTAGAAGAAAATATCTATCCAACACTTCCTGGCCATCTTTAGGTAAATTTGTTTCTATCATGTCCTCAAATAGTAAAAGAAATCTTTTAAACTTATCATTATACTTAAAGGAAGCTTTTTTATTACGAGATAATTCACTTAATTACACATAACAAATTTACATTATACTCATTTATGAATATGGTCCTATTGACCTATTTTATTTTATATGGATAGTATATAGATTATGTTATTCCTGTTTCATGTCATGTTGTATATGTACAATGGCAAGTACTTGCCGATTTCTGTAAATAAACTGTAAACTGTAAACTGCTATGACAACAAACATTGGAGTCTGTCAAGCATGAAGATGCTAATTGGTGATAGCTGACTGATAGTTCTGCCTAAAACATATGCTCTAGTTATGTGA
Organism: Lutraria rhynchaena; assembly: GCA_008271625.1. Lineage (NCBI taxonomy): Eukaryota > Metazoa > Mollusca > Bivalvia > Venerida > Mactridae > Lutraria > Lutraria rhynchaena. Next base: position 2,541,135 of record VIBL01000036.1, read on the forward strand.
TGTATTTTATATAACAGAAATGGCTCATCCTTAAATGCCACCTTCGTCATTCTTAAAAGACCCTCCTTGGGCGACAATAAGTCTACAATTTCAATTATCTCCCTGTTAAAAAAAATGATATCGCGCGCGATAGCGGTCCAGTCTTTCTAAAAACAATTACTCTGTTTTTTACATTGATTTTTTAACTTCCATCACTTACAATAATTTATGAGTCAACTGATATAATGTCAGCAAATTGCACTAAGAACGTCAAAAGAATTCTACACAGCAAATTTTAAGTAAATCTGACCAGTAGTTTCAGAGGAGAAGAACACTGTTGACATCGGACGCCGGACGCCGGAGCACCCCTTCCCATCCTAACGGCTCACCCTGAACCTGGGGAGCTGAAAACGTATCCTAGACGTTTTATGTTAGCATAGACACTTTTAATGATCGTTAACATTTTGCCTCACATGCCAATAATTTTAAATAATTTATACCAAAGGTACTTTCGTGTAATCGAACGCCTTACTAAAATCAATGAAACCGCCGAGCCATTGCTTCTATTATTGATCATGAATTAAATTAAACATGTAAAGCAGGCATAGAGTATGGATGGATAGACTGATGTTTAGAGGAACACAAAGACTGCCATCTCTGTCTTATATACGTATCTTTGACTGTCTATGCGACTGAGCTTCCTCAGACAGTTAATTATAATCTGTATCATAATGCAAACTTTGATTATTTCTCAACGCATGCCATTCTGTGTTATTTTCAGATCTATCTGAGAAATAGAACTGCAACCCGGTTCTGATTTTGTCAGTATAGTTGAACCGATTCTAAACAAAGCCTAGATGTCTCATAGAGTACTGATGGATAAACTTATGTTAGATGATGGATGAGAACATGAAGTCCCAGACTGCTCTCTGTCTTATACACATATCTTGCACATGTTATTTCGCGTTCAGTTATGACGTACATTGAAATTCTCCCTTTAAAAAGTGTTCACTAAAAATGAACAATGTCCTCATCAGGATAAAAAATGATCGTTTAGATTATTTACGGTTTTAAAGTATTGTTCAAAACAGGGCAATGGTATGTCAGGGGTTTAAACGATATATGTCTCCCATAGAAGTGCCCAGTATAGCTTCGCATCGTCATACTTATATATTTTAAACAGTGTTTTTTATTCATAAAACTTTGTCATCAATAACTATTGTTTATGTACACGTTTTCCAAACATCTCCAATTACACTCGCCCTACCCGAAAGTCAAAAGTGCCCCAACGATATATAAGTGAAATAAAGTCAGAAAAAGGTAATACAAACTACTTACTTGTCTTTGGTAGTCTCCGGAGAAATGTGAGCACCTTATAACAACCAACAAGTCCTACATATAGTTGTTCAATGAATGAATTTAATGACTGTGATAAAAATAGATCCATGTGAATAAAGATACGTTTCGACAAGCATACACATTAGAGACCCAGGGTCGGATTTAACGGTTGAGTAGCAAAAATGATGTTCAATCGAAAAGTCACATTTAGCATCGATAACATTTCCTCCTCAGTCGAAAAAGAAAACAACGCCACATTAAACCGCGTAGTCTACATTACAGTAATTGTAACATTGTAATGGAGAATCCTTGATAAAATTCATGATTTTTCAAACAAAATCTTGTCTCGAAACAAACGTAAGGAGAAAGCGATAACGATTTCAAAAAACGTTTAAAACGGCTGCAAACACGTGTTTTCTTTTACGTATCCAAGCTAATTGTCACTAAATTGTTAGCGAATAAAGAACTTGTCTAAGCAGTGACTGAATTTTAGTAAATAATAGGACAATGTTTACGTTGAAGTAATACAATATAAACCTTGAACATCGACAACGCGTGCAGTGGAGCGTTCTTGTGACACAAAACTTAAACGATATTGTCATAGTGTGAAAACAAAACTATGTCAAGTCCGGGACTAACATACACAGGAATTGGAAATAGTAGCAATAAAATCTATAATTATCGAAATTTGTTGTCGTCAGTTTATGTCAGCGGTTAACAGGCGCAATCGCGGTAAATACTCAATGTTGATTAAAATACGCATTGTTTCAATACCATTGATTAGGATATTATTTATATCCACAACTATTCTTGATTAAATTGTGTCTTTTCCTGTGCTTGTTCTTTATGCGACTGGAAATTTTTTTAAAACATAAAATATACAACAACAAGCTCAGATTATGTGTAAATATCATTTATTTAGTATACAATAAAAGAAGGAAAAACTTATATAAAAGATCATTATAAAAAAGACTAAAATTATATTGGCTGGGGTAATTGCACTGTATCCATTTACTGAAATAATCATATAATTTTGATGAGAAGGGTGCCATTATCCCAGCCATGACATAAACATTTTAACATAAATTAACATTTACATATAGAAAGTGGTACCTAACAAGGCCTTAAAACCAAACCAAGTAGCACATGGTTGATATTTCAAGAATAGAATAAGAATATAACTAATATTAGTCGGTAGGTGGGGTGGCGGTGGTTAAACTCTTTTACTGCACAAGTAAATTTTTGTCTTCATCCAGCCGCGCTTGAAATATAATCTGATTAGACAAAAGGCCCTTTAATTGTATCGTTGTAACAGCCATATAGCTAGTTTTATATCGCGGGAGAATTTGGGAATAGCCAATTAGCTAAATTATTGCTAAGATTATCTCCCGTTGTAGTAACAATAGTTTGTACATAAAACATCTTACAATCTTATAAAATGTTATTAATGTATATATTTTACAGTGTAAAGTTGCACTTTTTGAGATTATGTTGCTATGTTTGGTGTCGTGAATGAAAGTTATTATGAAGTACATGAATTATGTATTGAAACAGATTATATGTCTATTACAGCTCCGGATTTATCTGATGTTAAGAAGTCTGTTTGGTCATCGTATGTATTTGTTATGTTTACAATGAGCATTTATCAATTAAAATGAAACAAGTATAAAAAATGCTGCAAATCGCAGCAAAAGATTGCACCAGCCATTATCCAAGCTGTATGCACCAAAAAAAAAAAAAACAGATGCAGCAACAGTAATAAAACTTGGTTGTAATAACAAGAATAAAGACATAAACATACATGGTATGAATATAAAAAAGAAATGTTAACAAATAGTTTTTACTACATCCATGCACGCTAAGTACAATTTAATTCTCAATGTCATGGTTTGAACTAATCTGTTAGAGATCATGATCATGGCAATGCTTCATGCTAACTATCCTACCTTTAAGTCATATGATTCTGCAGAATTACAACATTTTTAATATACATATTGATGTAAAAACTGATTTGCCAAGGAACAGAACTAATATGACCCTAGTGATATTGGTTTGTACAACTTGGCAATTGTTTACTAAGCAATTGCCGTGTCAAAAATAATTGTAATAAACATCTTCTAATTGATTTTTCATGTGAACATGTCGATGTAGCGCATTAAACCCATTACTAACCTCTTTGATCAGATTTGATAATTTCTTCCCTCACACCGCCTACTCTAAGCCAATCAGAAAGGAGAATTTAATACCACATGATCAAAAATGGCCGTCGGGTCATCTATATGTATAATTGACGTACCTTTTTTAATGTATGAAGCTCGAAACCAGTTTGTAGGCTCAATAGAAACAATATTTCGAACATTTCACTCAAAAACATTAGCTTTTATTGTTCAGAAACGAGTATATTTCCACACAAAAAGATTTTATGTGATGAATATTTAGATATGAATGCTAGCTTAATTCATTATGAAATCCTTTGTTTCGTCTGAATGCGATATTTTGATATTTTAGCTATGTGTTTTGCATATGCTCTTTTGGGACAGTTTTATATCGTCGGAAATAGAACGTGTTGCAAACTCTCACTAAGAAATGAAATCAGAAATGAAATCTCAAAGAAATCTTTATTCAATATTCTATTCTTAGCTCTTATAATTGGCTAAACGGCGAATCCAAGCATGTTTGCTTGTACTTGTCCTGAAATAGCCTTTTAAATCGCTTGAATCATCCATCGAGTCGCAGGGAGTTAAATGTGAGCATATTGTTGTTGTAGAAGTTAAATAAATAGAGTTTAAATAAACATTTCGCAATAACAAATTAATTCGTCGTAAAATACATTATTGACCAATATCGAACTGATCGAGGTAAAGAGAAACAACTGCTTTTGGAAAATGGTCATATCGGTCAAGGGCATGTCACTCGCCAGAATATTGATTAAAAGTTGCCTATGGCTAGAAAATCAAAGCACTGAGAGTACTGTCAGAAGAGAAAGTGAAGACTTAAATCAATTTCTTTAATAAGTTTTATGATGTTCATGCAAAAATAAGGGAAGTTAGCAAAAAATCTAGTCAGATATATTATTGTTCCTGGTCACTGCACTTCCTTTTATTGGTCTCTCTCAATGTATGAAGTACCAACTTGACTTTTCGATACTTCGTGAGTTATATTCAGGAGAAGTATTATTTTAATAGGAAAAGGAAGGTCATTAATAAAGGAACAAGGAAGAATTACGTCTCTTGGTTACTGCAGCTATCGATAGCCTCTATTCAGATGTGAAACTTCAATAGTTTATCAGATATTCCCTAGACAAATATAATGTAAATACAAAACGGGAGATAATTCAAAAAATGGTGAGCAATATTTCTTAGTCTTGGTCAGTACTGTTCCACTCATTTACCACAATCAACGTATTAAGTTTCAACTCAATACCTTCAATACTTCAGGGATTTGCTCCAGACAAGTATAATGCCAATAGAAAAGGGGAGAAAATGGGACAAGATAGAGTTATGGTTGTTCTTTGTCACTGCACGTCCTATCCATATAAGAAGAATCGTATCAATTCCTTCAATAGTGTTTAAGATATGCTCTAGACCGGCATGATTTTAATATAAAATGGAGATAACTAAAAAACGAGGCAAGGCAGAGTTATGGTTCGTATCTACTAATGTTTTGCCATGGTGTAAAGCAGGCCTGGTGTAAAATATAAACCAAATCCTTCAAGTACTCTCTGACTTGTGATTGAAAGACAAATCTATATCCCTCTGTCTTCGAAAATAGACACTATAACCATTTGAGACTCTAAAAACAGGAATAATCCCATAATGATCTCTATTAAACTGAAACACTTGACAAATGCTTATACCCATATCAAGAGAAACACAAAATGCAAATATATTATTCATTTAAGTGGACTGTTAATAAAAGCTAACAAAATCCTGTGAACATTTTGGAGCTAATACATAATTGCATGTTAAGTTTGTCTGAGTGTTGGTTATTTGGCACTCTCATTACCTGGGCCAATTGTCCTGAATTGAAACAGCAATCACTGCATTTGGCTCAAATTGGATTGCCCTGAAATAAAAACATTTTATTAAGATCCTAAAGCATAATAACATTAAATAAGTAAACATGATTATTTCAAAATCTAAATCACTAATCAATAAATATTTACCCACTGTCTATAAAGTAGAAATAAAATTGTATACTAGGAAAAATTATTAGATCCAACGCAATAACAAAACTGAACATGCAAGTTTAAATCATAACCTTTGAGAGGAATAAAAATTATTACATTCATGGGTGAAGAATCTGATGAAGCAATGTCTGTGTTCTGGAGACATTGTTTAGTTTGATTTATTTTAATTTATTGTTTATTAATCTTTTTGTACATATTAAATTAAAAAATAATGATTGTAATGTTAAATGAGAAACATCAACTTTCTGTACTGTTCTCTTCTCTTTACATAACAATTCTATATTAAATATAAGTATAATACTTTAAATAATAGTATGATGAATATAATTAATAACCACTGACTATTTGAATTACAAATTAAAATTTAAATGAATTAATTAAATCAAATTTAATGTACTCTAAATAACAGTAATTAGCAACAAAAAAAATATTTAAAAAAAACATCAGTATATGATGGAAATGCATGCAAAATATTTATCTAAAAAAATTATATTTACTAAAGTGATTTATGGTGACTTTAAATTTAAATTCTGATAAATAAACCTGTATTCAAACTCAAAGTTAAAAAGTAAAAGATATTCATTACTGAATATATTTTTCATAACATTTTTTAAATATTTCAGGCTGACTTTATTTTTAAAAAATCTTATTGAAAATATTTATTGATAGATATTAAACTTTCTAAAGTATTAAAGATTGACTTCAATTTTTCATAAATCATATTGAAACAACTCTAACTCTACACAATAGATGCTAATTGCTATTAACCAGGTGTTAATAAATAAACGGATCTGACTCAATTATTAAATTTATACATGGCTTGTCAGAAAACTTTGCCCGAAGTCTTATGGAAAATATAATGGTACTCCACCCACTTGAGTAACAGTAAAGCAAAGATTCAATATTATTTTGGGCAAAATCAACGATACTAAGGCATAGAAACATGATAGATTACAAACCTTCGTACAAATATGTATTGATTCGAGTTGATTCTATCACAGTATCAGCAATAGGCCTCCCGCATAATTTTATCCATCGTACTCGAAGATTTTCACAGTTCGTCAAGGGTTTTGGAAATGGGACGAAATTCACACCGTTTTCTACTGTCTCATGATACCAGCGGTTGGAATCACACATTCTGTAGCTACTACGTTTCACAATTGTCACACCATTGTCTCACATGAACATAAAATATCGCTAATACAAAGCACTGCAACATTGACGGGGACCAGTTTACAGCTGTTGCCCAACTGCGTCAGAAGGTGTGTTGAAATCCCGTAATCTGATTGACCACTTAACTGCCAGTCAAGTGATTCGTTCGCGCATTGATGGTGTTTACGACTAACTTATGAATGAACAGAAACAAATTAATCATATTTTTCTGAAATGTTTTGAATTAATTATAACTATGTAAATTTTCAAACAAAATAACAAACAGTACCGAATGCATAACAATTCTTCTTTAGTGCCTGACAATACGATTTACTTACTTTTGATTGAATATACGGAACTACTCGCTAAGCGTAGGGCCTATGTACTCGTTCTGGCTAAAATTCGTTTTCTAATAGCGGAGTGTGTCCTAGTTAACATTGGATCAATTGCGAGACAATCGAACAAAAAAAAACAGAGATTTTATCGCCGTGGTACCATATACAGTTTTATTACCCCTAATTTGCACGATGAAAATCGATTCGGCCCGAGTTTATCCGGTAATTTTCGTAATTGTCCGTATGATACACGAACTCAAAAGTAAAATGATGCTTTCATTATTAAACTCAAAATTTCCTCGCCTAAATTTTATTTAATATTTTATTAAATAACATCATTGGATAGCTCAAGATGGGACGGGTGGGACATTTATTGCTTCATTTGTCAGATTTGAGAAAAACGGACTTAAATCAGACTTTTTCAGAAAGTTTTATATCAATTACTCTATATTCAATGTAGAAATGGTAAGTTTTTAAGTGCTAATTATCAAATTATAAAACATCAAAATAAAATAAATATTTTTGCATCTAAATAAAGCTTAATAATTAAACTTAATGAATATGATAGAACATTGTTTGTAAAATGATAAATAAAAAAAATTAAACAAAATGTCCAGTACTCCTTCTATATTCTATAGCGCCGATCTAAGCATAAAGCGATAATCTGATAAGCGAAATGGTTTCAAATGGAAAATCGTCGCGGACCAAGGACTCTACATTACATTGTGCAATGTAATGTAGAGCCCCTGGCTAAACTATCCATAATGTTAAAATTTCAACGACATTGATAAGAACATAAATCTATGAAAAATCTATAGTATTGTTCTTGTCTAGTTATAAATTTATGCATCTTCAATGCAAACTGTGAAGCCATCAATACGATAATAGAAGCAACAATTTCACATTTTCTAGGAATATAATCAGTTTTGAATCGTATGTTTGGCCATTTAATTTGTTTTGAAAATTATGATTTTACGGGTGACAAAAACCCTTGTACACATCTCAACTACTAAGTGATCGTTTTGTTTTAAAATAAACTGATTTGACTTAATTATAACTACATAAAAGACAGACTTGATTGTTAAAATTTCTGCGTGTTTCTCGAGAGAATAATATTGCATGAATAAAGATGGCAATACTTTTATTTTGAACATATTCAAGTTGATTTTTGCAGTTATATACAAGTTTACATTGTAATGGAAAGTCGGTCTACATTAGCTATAACATAAAATTTTATAAATACTTCATAACGTAGGTTTTGAATGGTTTTTCTTTGCATGAATCATTTTTAAAAATCCTGCATTCAAATGAAATGTGACGCTTATCCATTCAAAACATGAATAATAAAACCGATTTTATTTATTTACGGTTGAATACTCAACTACATAACCGTTTGGCCATCCCTTTATACCGGTGTCAATTCCGCTTTCTGAATGAAAATTTATATCAAGCTAATATCATTTTACTAAAATTGCAATCTAACACTATCAGAGTTGGAGAATATCACGGGTGAGACTGGAGAATGTTAAAAAGTATTTCAGGCAATGCATGCTTAATAAAATTAAATGACAAATCTAGGAATGATAGAAACCGATCCGGGCGAATGTATTTTTGCAACATAAAAATAAAATACTTAAATGTCAAAAACATCGTTTTTTATGTATGACATCCCTACTACAGTAATTTTCTGACGTACTTGCTCAATTCTACAAAAAATGTTAATGTTACAAAAATGTATAGCCCAATTAGTATTTGTAGGTATTTCATGGTGACCTATATTTTTCTTTATCAAATTAGATTTGACGCTAGTGAGATACCCTGTAAGATAATGGGTCCCTAAAATCTAAGATGAGTGATATGGGTAAAGAATAACAATACGGTAGACCAAATAGACGGTACAATATCACTATTAAAACATATATCAAACAAAGAATGAAAAAAGGGAAATTGAAGCATCATTCTTAAAAACCTCCGAAGGTGTAGTATCGGCATTAACTGCTTTAACATTTTTGCCTTAAAAATATTTTTTCTTATCATTACATGGTAACTCCACATTATAATAGATTTGCGGTGTACCATATCGCGGTGAATTAACATTATCAAACGCAGAACTAAAACAGTTTCTTTTCCATTTGAAAAGTATAGTACATACGATGCATACATAGAAATAAATTACATAGTTTTATCACTAAAACAACACTAAAATATAGATAAATAATTATAAACAAAGTTATTGTACTACTACACATTAAATATAAACAAGGGTGACACACACAAAAAAAATGAAGATAATATTCCCTTTTTCCATTGTGGTCATTAAAAGAGTTTAAGATATAATGTCTGATCTTATATTTAAAATTGCCTGAAAGGTCATCTATCAAATTGTTAATTTGCATAAAATTACACATCAAAGATTCTGGAACATCTGGTAAACTAAAAATCACCGACAGAATCAACTGACTCAGTAGCACGCATTACCTAAAAATCAAAAGACATTGCCCTGATACTTTTCGTATGAAGTCAATCTTTTTGCAAAAAGATTACGATACGCCATCATTGACACCTTGCCGCTGCTCTGAAATTTCACGGCATGCAACATGGAGAAAACGGCCGAAATTGAGAAAGAAACTGAGTTTGAAGAGAAATGTAAGGATGACAAAGATAAAGTTGAAGGTGTAGATCCCGAAGGTGAAGAGACACAAAAGAAGAAGAAAAAGAAACGAAAGAAGAAGAAAGGTTTTGCATTTATTTACTTAAGTGTATTATTTTTCGGATGGTATTTTCGGATATGCATTCATCAGTTATGTATTGCGTTGCTTTATTGTCTTAGCGTATCCTTATCCAATATAAGGTACTGTTTATATCAACGAAATCATACGGTTTCTGAATATTTTTGTGCCAAGTGTGGGTCCCAGACTATCGTGTTGTATTCAGGTGCGGAATGTTTTACTCTATAGTACAGGTAAGATGGTCATTTTTTTTCTGAGTGGTCTCAGGACTATATGGCCCAAGACTTTATAGCCCAGGTACTTTTTTGCCATATTTTGATGTTACGGCCCACATATAATAATATATATATTATGGTGGTAATTGTTAACCTATAATAATATATATATTATGGTGGTAATTGTTAACCCCGGGAGGTGCTAATAACTCCTAGATAATAGCAATTAGCATCTATTGTGTGAATTTTTTTCAATTTGATTTATAAAAAATGAAGTCAGTCTTTAATATTTTAAAAAGTTTAATATTTATCAATAAATAGTTTCAATAAGATTTGTAAAATATGAAGTCAACCTGAAATACATTAAAAAAATAATTTTCAGTAATGGATACTTTTCACTTTTTAACTTTGAGTTTGAATACAGGTTTATTAATCAGAATTTAATTCAATTTAAAGTCACCATTAAGTTGCCAAAATACAGTGAGTCAATGGCCATGTATCTTATCTTCATTTGTGTTCTGTTAATCAAACTTTACTCAGGTTTTTTAACTACGCTTGTTTTTCATCAGCACTTATCAGAAGACTGATTCACTGAATTGACCAAATTTTACATCAGTAAACATTTTTATTATCTGAGCCCAGATAGCATACACAGTTTATAAATAGGAGCAATCTGGATATAGATAAAATATCGTATGGACTGATTTTCATTACACATTGGTGCTATTTGACTGGTTTTCTATGTCATAATGATAAGCATTTAAAGTGCATAATGTGGAACAAATACAAATGTGTATGGAACTGGAATACATTTCATTCAAATAAATGTATTGCTAGTCATTTCAAAACAATGAAGAACAGATATTAAACAAATACAATATGTGGTGACAGCCATTATGACAAATTGACTTATTTTCTATACCTCCCCATGTGGGGAGTAATTTGTAGAGATGGTCTTAAGTACCAGATAACACCAAGTTATATGGAAATCTTGCTCTGTGAATATCACCTGTCATACACTGCTCAATCCTTTTACTTTTATTTGCTAAATTGTATGTGTTTAAAAATGACAGAAAAATTAGACTTGGAACTTACTGAGAGTTATGTAATCTGTCTTACTCTTTTTTCACTTGGTTAAATGCCATTTTTTCAACAATTTTTCAGTAATATATGGCGGCCGGTTCCACCTTACCAGTTTTCCTGGACTGTATACTAATTATTACTAACTTAGCCTTCCACAAGGAACCAACAACTTCACATATGGAGCAAAATAGACATTTTGTCAAATTTTCATTGAAGGGTATGATCTGCAGTGACTGGGACTTGAACCCAGATCGCCAAATTACAAGTCCAGCACGTTATCATTGGACCATGGTCACCGCTTTATCTTACTTTTAGTATTATTTTCAATACAATGGATAAGTGAATATCATAGAAGTGTACTGTCTTCCTGTTCCTGAAGTTGAGTTGGTAGAGTTGTATCCTACTTTTCATGTTTCATGTTAGATGTACTAACAGGGTACTCGCTACATTTTTGAGGAATGGGGTCAGGGTCCTTACAAAGGGGAATTTTAATGGCGTCTTTGAAAAAAAGGGGGGATATTTGTACGGTCTTGTTACAATTTAAGCAATACTGAAACTCAGGTGATTTCGAGTTATGTGACATGTTTATTTCCTCAACTGCAATTAAAGCAACTTATTGTTATATTTTGTTAATTCTGAATTTTATTCTCACATCAGAGGTTAGATATAGCTACAACTATATGTGTGGCAAGGTTTTTTCTTGGTTCATATTTTTTTCTAGGAGGGATTTTTTCATTGTTTTGGGGGAAAAATGAACTGTTTGCGTGGATTATTGGGCTGAATTTCTGCCCCAAAAATGGGCAAACAAGGGCCCTAATACTGGTAATGCATTTTGAGAAAAATCTTAACATATAATATACGAAATTATATTTTCCAAACACCCTGGATAGGAAAGACAATTGTAGAATGTTGGTCAAGTGATTTTTGTAGCAGACAAAGCAAATTCCTGGTTTCCATCAAAGTATTTTCTCAGCTTTCTTGTTTCAGTTTTTCTTGATATTGGTATAAAAATGATAAAAAGACATACCTGTAGTATGCATGATTATTTGATATATTACATGTATGCTTAAAATTGATTATTCACTTAGTTTTTACAGCATAGTTTGAAAATATTTTATGCAGATCTTAAAATTTCCAGGATGGGAGCATTACATGGGCCAAAAATGATGTCTTGTAATTATTCTATTTCCTGTCAAAATTTTAGATGCAGAAAACAGGGAAGTTTTCAGTGATCGGGAAAGAAATTTTTTTAATGGGACAATGGCCCTTTCGGATGCAAAATCAATGTGACATTTTCATGTGGCGATAACTGAGTAGCAATTAAAACAGTTTTCGTTACTATTTATAAGTGTCTATCTGCTAGGCACTTGTTGCATAAAGAAAAGGCTAGAATAAAGTGTCAGATGGCACAGAGCATCTATCATTATTCATTAGGCACTTGCTTTTGCTAGAGGAAAGAATTGCATTAAGTGTCGGATGATGCAGAGCGACAGTATTTACATCATACTCACTTCATTTCGTACACGAAAGGATCAAAAACATGTGAATGTGCCACGGATGCATTAGTTGCCGAAGACAATGTGACATTTTAAATTTTAATGTGACTTTGGCGCATGGCGCATGCCTTTCCTGATCACTGAGTATTGAAAACATGTTTCAAAAACAGGCTGAAATGCGATGCATTATTTTGTTTGAGCAAGATTGTCTAGTAAGTTGATTTATTTTACAGATGTTAGGAAGTTAGTATGGTTAAATGGTTTCTCAGTTGTTTATATATCTATTGCTGTAACCATTTCACTTTTCTAAATTCAAAATCATCTATTAATTGATTGAAGGTGGTGATGAAGAGGGGAACTCTGGAGACAAGGCAGATGTTGATAATTTGACAGAACAGCTTGATGAACAGAAATTAAATGAAACAGGAGATGGCAAAGGTGCAGGTTTGTAAACTTTGTATATGGATGCTTTGTTTAGCTATTGTCAGTGCTTCTTGGAACCTAACTCAGCTATTTTTAACTAGGATTTCCGAAAGAAAAAATCTGGTTATTAGATTGGTGAATGTCGGTGGGCAGGCAGGGGCATGTCCACAATTTCTTTTGCATACAACTCCTACGTTTCTAAAGGAATTTCAACAAAACTTTCATCGCATAATTAACATCACCAAGTACCACAACACACGTTGTTGGGGGTTTTCTGATTCGATCATTTTTTGCAGAATTATTGCTTTTTGTTTATTTTGTCATTATTGGAAAGGCAAAGCATTTCCAAACTGGTGACTTTAAACTCACCATTGATTCACTTTCTTCAGCCATTTTGTTACTAAACAAAAGTGGTGGAATGAATGACTTGCAGAAGGCTGATTGGTCAAAATAGTGCTGCGCAGGCTAGTGACCATATTTAAATGTACCAAACCAAAATTTTGGAAAGGCAAACAGAATCTGAACATCCGTATATATCCAAAAGTTATGTGAACCATTGAACTACTACTCTTTTCATCCAATTTATTGGGTTTTGTTTCATTTACGGGTTTCATTTGTGATTTATTGTGACGTTTGTGACCAAATATTTTATGTTTCTTTCACAGAAGGAGAAGATGGAGAAAAGAAGAAGAAAAAAAAGAAAAAGAAAAAGGGAGGTAAGTCATGTTTACTTGTTAGTAATATTTGAAATTTTTAAAGATACATTCATTTATAAAATCCATTCAATTTTTTGCAGGGTTGTCATAAGCAAGCAGGAATTAAAAAGTTGGGATCTATTGTATTTTATAAAAAAGCGAATATGAAATAAAGAATGGATTTTATCGATTTTATGATATTGAACTGTGAGTCATTTTTTCTTATTTATGTGAATGCACTGTTTTTATCTTATGAAATATTTTTCAAGGTGGCCTGAAGCAACAAACAGTTCCTCCATCAATTGCTGTCGCAGATTTGTTTCCTGATGGACAATTTCCTGAGGGGGAGATTATGGACCATCCAATTGCTGCCAATGAGTAAGTTGTTAAAAATGATTCATGCAAAAGAAACCTATCGTATTTCGCAAAATTCTATTTGGTTAATGAGAAATTCAGATTTTATGTATATTATAATGTAACAAAAATTTTAATTTATTTGGCTAAATTCTATCTTGTTAAAGAGAATTTCAGATATTATGTATATTATTACGTAACAAAAATTGAACTGGCTTAGTATTGAATGCATCAAGATAAATATGACATCAGGTATACAGAAAATTACGTTTACTAATTAAAACATGCTTGGATGCAAAACATTGAATACAACTTGAAATGAATAAGTCGAAAAATGAATAAGCATTATTGTTATTTATGGTGGTTAGTTTGTACTTAAATGATTTACGTAAAGTGAATCTGGTGTTCTCAGTGTTAAAACTGACTCAACCTTCTTATTGCAGTCAGACTGCTAAAGACAGATTTACAAGTGAAGAGAAAAGAGCGTTAGATAGAGCTAACAATTACTTGTATCAAGAGGTTAGACAGGCATCAGAAGCACACAGACAGGTAGGTTTTGACATCTGCAGGCTTCTGGAAACTACTGGAATACTTGACTAACATTTGGTCGGGCAAAAATAGAATTTCTGTCTGACCAAGTGAAAATTTGTCTGACGGAATATAGTATAAATAAGTGATAGATGTGTAAATCATGTTTGACAGCCATTTGGTCAGTACTCACTGAATAGTTATTTGACCTGCTTGAAACTTGCCTGACATGTCCAACAGTCTGGCTTTTCTGGTAGCCTTGATCTGATGTAATTTATTTTACATTCCTCAGGAGATTTCTGGACTGATGTTCAGCTGAGAACTTGAAAATACAGGTTCAGAAATGCTTTCCACTTCAAACGAAATTAAAAACAAACCGTTTTACATTATCTTTACAGTGATGCAGAAATGTACTTTATTCTCTCTCTTTGTTTTACCTTCAGGTTGGATTTCCCATCCCTATGTTTACAATTTTTATCTCCACATCAAATTCTTTATTTTGAATGGTAATAAACTGATCAATTGGCTAATTAAGAGAATATCAAGTGTTTTAACATTTTTAGAGGGAAGATTATGTTTTGGGTTTTACGAAATACTGAGTAGTTTTTTGTGTGTCTTTGTAGACTAGACAGTATATGCAGAGTATCATCAAGCCAGGTATGACCATGATAGAGATATGTGAAACATTAGAAGGTATATCTAGAAAGATGATTGGTGAGAAGGGATTAGACGCTGGTTTGGCATTCCCTACTGGCTGCTCCCTAAACCACTGTGCTGCTCACTACACACCAAATGCTGGAGACCCTACAGTGCTGCAGTATGATGATGTTTGTAAAATTGACTTTGGGACTCATATAAATGGTATGTTGTCTTCATGTACCTTTCTAATAGAATTTCTTATCTAATTTTCTCACTATTTTATGATAATTATTCGTGTAATTAATTTGTTAGTTTTACTGATCATTAGATAGAATTGTATGATTGTATGACAATGTCGTATTGTTTGATATTGTGTTTATATAGATGTTTATAATTATTCATGTGAAGCATTTTTTAACGTATATATTTATAAATAAGGCCTAAACAAAAAAAATTTGTTTCCAGTTACATGCCAAAAAAATATGGGTCATTGGGCAAGGATTTTTTGGTTCTTTTTTTGCATATATCGACAACACTGTTGTGAAAATTACAATGTAGCACCACGATTTGGATGCCGTAAAAACTTATGAGTTGGTAGGTTAAAGATGGGTCGGTTGGATTAACGGAAACAAACATTTCTTCAGGCCTAATTAGCATTGACAAAGTGATACCCTACATTCTGTTTGAAAACAGTTTGCAAAAATATGCACCAAATGTCATTTTGAGAATTTAAGATTACTATAACAAATTTGTCATGTTTTGTATCTTTCCTTGCAGGGCATATAATAGATTGTGCGTTTACTCTTACATTTAATCCTAAGTATGACAAGTTATTGGAAGCTGTGAAAGCAGCCACAAATACTGGAATAAAGGTAGGTGTTGAAATCTGTGTTAAATCTCCTTATGATACAATACTTTTAACCTTACCAGCCTGGTGAAAAAGACATGGGAACTTTTAAGAAAAATACTTATGAACATACGGCCTTAAAGATTATTTTGTTTGCTGCATTTAGCCCATTGCCTTTTGCATAAACCAAGGAAGGATCTAAATAGCTTTTGCTTCAAAGTAAAGGATGACAAATTTTATGGATGTTTTGTGTAGTGTGTCTAAATCTTTATGCTGATTATGTATATGGTATGTCGTGTCTACATTTTGTAGGAAGCAGGTATTGACGCTAGACTTGGTGAAATTGGGTCAGCTATACAGGAGGTTATGGAATCGTACGAGGTTGAACTAGACGGCAAAACGTACCAAGTAAAGTCTATACGTAATCTTAATGGTCATTCTATCGGCCCGTACAGGATACATGCAGGAAAAACTGTCCCTATAGTTAAAGGTGGAGAGCAGACTAGAATGGAGGTATGCTGTATTTATTAAATAATGATTTACTGCATAATGATTACTGTTGTAAATTATTTCATGCTTAAAGATAGCACTGAATAAAAAATTATCGGCTTAAAATAGAATGATTTACTCATTGTATCAGTTGATTTCGAGCCAGCCTACGGGAGTGATAGCACAATTATATCATATAACAATTTTTTATGATTAATAATATTGACCAGAATAGACATTAAACACTTAATCAATGTGTGCTGTCTGAGTATTGATTAAAAAAGTGGAAATCAACAAAGACTGTGAAATTCTTAAGCCAGTTTAGCCGTATGCCAATTTTTTACACTTTTCAAGAATAGAATATAATATTGTTAATGAGCTGTTGACCAAGATTTGTGAAAGGTAACTGTGGATAGAAATTATATTAAATGTATTTTGTGAATATCATTTCTATTTGGTTTTATTGTTAGATAGCGTTTTATCTGAATTTTATCCGAACTTTTACCAGGAAATGGAATTTTATGCCATCGAGACTTTTGGTAGTACAGGTCGTGGTGTTGTTCACGATGATATGGAGACATCCCATTACATGAAAAATTTTGAAGTTGGACATGTTCCATTAAGGTGATAAGATATTTTTGATGTATCTGTGAAAGGATATTTTTATCTGTGTAGTTGTATCAATTTTTTACAACCCCTTGCTATCTGCAACTTAAGATTCTTGCTGGATGAATAGAAAATACCATTACAGAGCAACCTTATCAGAGCGACCCTCTCTTGAGCAACAACCTCCCTTCAACAACAGCATGATTTTTTCCCACTGTACGATTTAACTATTAATTCAACCTCTCTAGAGCAACAACCTCTCAACAACAACATAATTTTGCTTCTCCAAAAGGCCATTGCTTCAGAGAGGTTGCACCATATTTACATAAGAATTTTACAATTTAGGACAACCAGTATAAAAACTCGCTAAGTTGCTCTCTGCTTTAGTTCAAGCAGTGTAGTTTTAACTTTGTCAGTATGTAATTAATGATAGACATTGATTAAATTATTCTCATAGATATGTATGAAGTGACTAACTTTGTTGATATATTCATGCTCTTTAGCTTGTCTGAGCACTAGGTGCTATAGTTGTTTTGCTTAGCTTTTGTAGACCCTCATTCTATGCAACGTGATAGACACATCACGTGTTATGATTTCTTAAAACGGCACATGAATTTACGCATGTGTTTAATTTACAAGAGGGATGCTGACAGTGTACAGTGATAGACAATTTCACATACAAAAAAATGCAGTTACTTTTTAATTTACTTTCCACTGCCCTTCTGTCAGTTATTATTGTTTTAATCAATTATTGGTCCTGTGGGTAGGATTGTCTAAATTCATTACTTGTGATCACCAACATTGCAGTTTCATTTTTTCTTTAAGAAGGGTGAGGGTGTTAATTAGGGAGCATTTGGTGTGCAGAGCCCCTAAGTATTGAAAGTTAATCCTGAATATAGTCTTCTGTTCATCAAGTGGTGGTCACCTGCTGTTAGTTATCAAATATAAAATGACCACTCATGTATACCAACTTCTTAATGAATATTTAAGGAGACTGAATTTTTGTTGAAAACATAAGCCCAGAAAGTGTTAACATCCAGTCTTCAAATCAGTCAGAATCAATATGTTTATTTGTATCAGTACAAAATGATTGATATTTGATGTATGTCATATTTTTGTAATATCAATATATTAAAGGGTTCATAAGAACAGCAAAATTGCTTTATTTGCTGCAGTAAATGCCTGTTATATACAGTAAAGTCAGGTGTTAGAATTCTTTTTCGAAAACACCACATCGGAAGAATCTGCATTTAACATTATCTTTTTTCTTCAAAACAGCTCTTCACCTTATTTTTTGGAGGTGATAAAGTTGTTACATATGTTTTCATGAAAAATATTTCATGATTCTGTGTACCGTTATGTGTAGACATGATTTTCATGCTGCTGTGCTTGATTCATGTTTGTTACGTAAACCAATCATCAAGCTCTGTCAGGGTCCATTGTTTGCAAAATGAATTAGGAATTTGATATGGAACCATTGTAACTGATATAACAGTCATACCTACAATACAGGTATTTACAGTGAATACCAGTATTGAGTACAATTAATATGACCTTAGAAATATTTAAGTTCATTTGTATGTCTATCTTTCTAGCTTGGTTTAATTAAAAGTTACTATCAACAATTCTTATGTACACATGGTAAAAAGATTTTCGCAATTTTTCCGGGCCCTCCAGTTTTTCCCCAAGTCTATTGGATTTTATTGTTTCTGCGGCCCTGAGGTTTAAGATTTTCGAGGGGGGGTTGAAAATTTTCAACTTTCATCCATGCGTACAACACCACAATAAAGAGGCCCTACCGCTACTGCAGTGCTACTAATCTGTACTAATTAACTGCAACAAACAGATGAAAATAAAATTCATTATATACCTACAAGATCAAACCCAATTTGTATGATACTGAATTTATCCTAAACTATGAAGTTGATAATTTAGGGTGTTCTGTTATATTTTCTGTTTTGTGAACTATTTCAGGTTACAACGTGCAAAACAACTTTTGAATGTCATTAATCAGAACTTTGGCACATTAGCTTTCTGTCGACGTTGGTTGGATCGTTTGGGTGAGAGTAAATACCTGATGGGACTGAAGAACCTCTGTGATGTCGGCATTTTGGACCCTTACCCACCATTGTGTGATATTAAAGGATGTTACACAGCGCAGTTTGAGCATACGCTATTGCTACGCCCGACGTGTAAGGAAATCTTAAGTCGTGGTGATGATTATTAACAGTCCGTGTAATACTTTGCACTACATTAAGGATGAATTTTTCTGTCTTGTCATCTACACTTTGTGTTTATGTAATTGTTTTTTACCTTGATTAATGCACTATAAAACCATGATGTTAAGACCAATTTTTGAAGCAAGCATATATTTAGGATATCTTATTATAAAGTTCAACTGTTAAAATGGTGGTCTTAATATTAAAGTGGTCACTACGTAAGGTATACTGTATGACAAAGAGTCATTTGTATGATTTGCTTTTGCTTAAGGAGGTATAATTAAGCTACCCCTTTCATAATTATGAGTAATTTGTAATACATTCAAAAAGCTGTTATTTAAGACTTAATGAATTGTATGTATAGACGCGAAATTTATGCGTACTGGAAGTGTTCAGAGTTGTTGTCAAATTAATTGTAAAAGTTAAGTGTTAACAGCTGTTTTATTTTTGTCAGTTCAGGATCTTTTGGTTATATCCTTGACATAGCAAATAAGATACTTTTTAACTGTAAATACATGAATCTTGAATAAATGCCGGGCATTCACTTTTCTGGGCATGCAATTGGATAAAGAACAATTACAAGAATGTAACCTTTTTTTTTCAAATAAGTGGAAGCATAATTTTTATGTTGAAGTGCTACCTTACATAATATTCGATGATTCAACCCATGATATGTACTGTAAACTTGAGATGAGTCCTGTTTGAGGTTGCTCTCAAATGTCAACTGCAGGGCATTTTTCACAGGTGGGGAAGGGGGCTTTTTGTTAAATTTAGGTAAAATAACACAGTGTTTTTTTTTTGCAAAAAGGGGAAAAATAATGTAAACTGAATTTTAGGGGAAAACTGCATGATTTTAAAGATAATCGGCCTCTGCTATAGAAGGAAAACCTGTATTGTAAAAATGATAGTTGTGATACAGTAATGTCAAATGGTCAGTGATATCATAATTGCCTATATAATGTATCTGTTATCATTTTGTGGTAGACTTGCTTAAGTCACACTTTGAGAATATTTTCAAAAAGTCTGGGATTTCATGTATACTGGTACTTATTTCTTATTTCTGTAAAAAAGAGAATTTTCATTAAGGGATAATGATCATTATTTTTATGAATAAAAAATTACATAAGAATTGCTGGATTCTAATGGTGGATTAATAATTGTACCGTTAAACCAAATATCCTGATGAACGTAAATTCACGAAATATTGGCAAATATCAGATGCAAAAGATGGCAGTTTTTACTTGTTCAAGTGTTTAAAAAATTGATAAAATGGCTAATTGCATGTTAACATATATTTTGATGTTAACAAAATACGAATTCTAGTACTGTATGTAATCATATTTATTCACCAGAAAATGTCAAGAGCTTTGTTCCTATTTATCACAAAACAAAATAACAGACCCAGGTCTCTCAACGTTTAAATTGAGATCATTCTCAAATCAAATATTTCTTTTTTGTAAATGAAAAAAACGAAATAATAAATACTTGCTATGTTAACAGTTATACCTTCTTTGTCTAAAAAAAATAAGTTCTTAAATTTTGACATTGAACCTGATCTCAGTTGAGATATATTTGTGGAATTGGAACCAGGATTGTCTTTTGGTAAATCAAACACATTGGGCTTCATTGTTCAGGCACTTACGTCAGTTTCTGAAACATGTTTCTACTTCCATAAATCTTTGTCAGAATCTATCGGAAGATTTGTGTTATAACCTCAATAGTGTCACATCTTCAACAGACCTTTTGAATGGGGCCAATTATAACATAAGATAGTTTCTTTAGTTGAAAAAAAATCATGTAATTTAGTTTTATGGACTTTCTCTTACATTTTTGCATATAACGTCTGCATTTGGCATGCCACGCCCCTCCCAGTATTCTTTCAGTGCTGAAAAGATTGATATTAAATACTTGTTATTAATGGTTTTCTTTTTGTTCAAGTATTGATGAAATTATACATTAATGTATTCATAACCATGCAAAATAAACTATAGACTTTGTTTGTTCATTCCTTTCTTTTTAAAGTAAACAATACTTTATTTTCATAACTGCATTTGTAAAATGTAGACAGAACTATTAGTCTTACCAATATTTCATTACAAGAATTGGATGTATACTCAAATTTGTATGTTAGTTTTATTCAATGTAAAAACACAGAAGTCACTCGTACATGTTTTTTTTTACTTAAACTCATTTTGATTAACAGTTAGGAATGTTGATTTCTAAAGGTGTTAGAATACCTGATAACTGTTAGTAACTGTTAATTACCTGTCAGCAGAAAATTGACCTCTGAGATAACATTTTGACAAGTAAATTTATGCCGACACGTTTCAAAACAGGGAATGTGCCCACCAAAACTATAAAACTAGGACTTCTGTATTTAGATAATTGCTTCATGGAAAATTTGAACTCCACAGAAATGTTTTTCAAGCTTTTCATTTTTATATCTGTTCTCAACAGAACTTCAGTGAACACACCAGTGAGCAATTAACCTGATCAGTGTTCCTGGATTCTGTACCAGTAATAACCTTGTTCTCTAATTAATTGCCAACTTCTCAACTTGAGACACTCAAAACAACAGTGTAGGGTACATGGTTAAAAGTTTTCTGGAATTTTCCAGAACCTCCATTTTTTTTCCAGGTCCGGACCCTTCAGGCTTTTCTGCGGCACCAAGATTTCCGGTTTTTTTCCAGGTCCAGCTCCTTCTGGCGTTTAATGTTTCCGCGGCACCAAGATTAAGATTTCCGTTTTTTTCTTCACACATGAGGGTATACATACTACATCCACACTCAAATCATAACAGAGAAGCTGCATCCAGGCTTCCAACTCACAAACACAAGATCCATAGACCTAATACTCACCCAACTGAGCTGAGCAAGCAGGTTCAGGACTCTTGCCTAGTAAAAACAACATCATCAGTAAAATGATGCAGTGAAACATTTCATACAGAGCCAACTATTACATCTTGTACAGAAAGAATACAGAAACGATATACAGTATTATGATTTTATCATGAAATTTAAAATACATATCCAAAATAAAATGGCCAGATTTCTAGATACAGACTTCACCAAGATAACAAACTTGAATTCCTCCCAAGATATGTACTGCCATCCCATGACAGAACTTCAATAAATATTCATCATAGAAAGATTAGAATATTTCTAATGGCTAAAAAAACTTATGACTTAACAACATCCTGAGGAAGTCTGACAGTTCACATAAAAGAATAAAATGAAAGACACAAAGATATGTGACTTTAAACAGAATTATCTCCAATTTATCATGTACTGTCATTTTCACTTCACAATTTGTTCTAAGATAAAAATATACAGTTAGCGGAAACCTTTCACTGTATCACAGAACTGTACAGCATGACCTTACAACCATTATAATAATATAATCCTCAAGTATCAGCTTAGCATTAGGTGTAGGACAGAAGATTAATCTCATAACAGCCATCGACCTGAAATTTATAGAAAGGCTCTATTGTCACGGCAACAACTATTCAATTTTTTCTGAATAATTCTGGTATTTTCCAGCGTTGAAATGCCAAACAAGCTAAGATTTCCAACAATATTTGGTCAGTATTGCTTCGGAGGAAGTTCATTTGAGAATTGCTATTTCAATGACTTATGTCTACATGGTATATTTCTTGGCTAAAATTTTTTTTAAGGTTTTCCTGTAGACTTATCCACATAGTATCTTTCACCACAGCTTGGAGCAAAAACCTCAAAAGTCAACGAAAAAGAAAGTTAATTAATATTGCAGACCAGTTTACCCCATTCAAAGCCTGTCAGTAGTTTTGGAATCATTTATCAGTAATTTTCATTGTCTGTCAGTAGTTTTTTTACAAATTTGCATACATTCCTCATAAATCACATAAATAACCAACATTTTCAATGTCACAATCATTTGGATGACATTTTTAGCTTCGCATCCAAGCTTCTACAAACTGAAGAGAGGCAACATTTAATAACGTTTAAGTAGGATACACATTGTCTCCCTATGCTGTGAAACACGTCATGACTAAAAATGAACCATTTTACTGATTTCAGCAGAAATTTTGTCCACGAAAGTTCGTAATTTTTTGTTCCCCGTCCATACTGCGGAATTCTAGGCATAAACAGGTCTAGTATTGATATTTCGTAAGACTTAAAAAAAATTCTGATTGTAACAGAATGATAAACACTGACAGTTTCTGTTCAGTTCAATTGGTATAGTCTTACCTCATATCTGCCAAGAGCTTTATTAGTTTGTTGGGCAGATACCTCTTCAGATAAAGCCCACAGCTGTTGTAAAGTGGTTGACAGAGACTCTAAGTTAGTTACGCCCTGGAGAATAAATAAAATCAACATGTAGGAAACAAAGCAATATTGATAAATCTGTCATCAATTGAACTAACTAACAACATGGTGGCTTTTACGGTACATTATCTTTTGACAAAATATAAATACAGTCACTTCTGTTCCCTAATTGGCATAAATAAATTCTTACAATGAAATGTAATTCGAAATTGATTTAAATAAGTCTAAATCATTAATATTTTACATATAAAATGATGAATCATTTTGCTCTAAAAATATACAATGCCAACTATCATAATAACATAATTATTAATTCCATCAATTAACTAAGGCCTAAAAAAAGGTTTGTTTTGGCTGGTTACATGCCTAAAACAATATGGGTCGGTAGGTAGGGATAGAGATTTTTTCCTTTTATGTTTTTTTACATATATTGGCAACACCTTTGTGAAAATTACAATTTGGCACTAAGAGTTTAATGCCATAAAAACTTATGAGTTGGCAGGTAAAAGATGGGTTGGTCAGGTGACCGGAAACCAACCTTTTTTTTCGGCCTAAGTAAACTCCTAGTATTATTTGTTAGACTTATCAGTACCTATGTTTTATTATAACCTAAAGAATGCCATCCTTTGTTTCAACCTAAAAATACATATTCTATCAATTGTACAAAGATCCATCATGCTGTCAGCTGACATGGGTAAAAGTTTGAAGTATGTAACATTGAAATGATTTATACTTCTGTGAGTACTTTCTCAAGATAAATATTCATACAATATACACAGAAACAAAACCATTGTTGATATTTGAAGCTAAAAATTAATGGAAGCATTTTGAACTAAGCTAGTGTTGAAATGAATCAACCAGATTTTCCAATTAAAAGAACTGAATATACTCTAATACATGCATGTTATATTTTACCTTCTTTTCCCACCTTACAAGTTAGTGTTTAGAAGTTTTTAGATGTACTGGATGTAATATACAGGATACTACATGTATTAAGTACTGATGAAGAGTCACAATTTCATTTTTTTCTCAACAAGGGTAGGAAGTAAATAAAGGGGAGGACACTTATAAGGGAATATTTGACCATGCATGAAATCAGCAAAACAACAGTATAATTAGTACAAAATTAAACTATGACAATGCTTTAAGATTTCAATACAATGTAATTCACAGATTATTGCTGCTTAATAAAGTATAAAAACTGTGTTAGAAGTTCACTCCTTTACACGTGAAAACCTCCCATATTACATGTATATATTTGTTTATGTACAATTAGTCAATATATATGTATGTTACTCAAGACAAATAAATTGAGTCAGTCAGAGTAATTTGTAATAGATATAAGGAGTAAAAAGTAAATATTCTTGCATACCAGACAGGAATTTCCAGCATTTGGCACCAGATAATCATGCAAAACCGAAAGTATACAATGAGTCACATACTAAAAATGACATCATCTATTAATGGCAATATTACATGTAATGAATGAACACATCAATTCATTACCTACTTCAGAGAAAGAGTGCCTTTATATACACCAGTAACTTTGATTTTTGTATTAAAACACTGCATACGGGGAAAGGAATCATACATCAGCTGAAAAATGGTATGCAAGAACAATAACCTTTCACTCTAAGTTTTGATGGTAATATTCAGCTTTCAAATCTTAGAAAGAGCTTCATTACCATCAGTACAGCTGAACCTAAACTGGATATTTTTATCAACTATAAGGTAGTGATAGATTTTATAATAAAATCAAAATAAATATGTCTCTGCAAAAATGAATGGCATGCTATCAACCCTAAAAATATATAAAAAACATGGTACCAGCTATTAAATTTATGAATGCTAACCAACCCTAGAAATATATAAAACCATGGAACCAGCTAATAAATTTACAACATAACAAAGACATGCCATACAAGAATATTGTAAACACTGTAACTAAGCACCAGTTACATAAAGCGCTGAAAACAAACAATAAGTTTTTCCTACAAGTCACATGTATTAAGCATGCATATAACCAATCTGATAAAACTAATTACAGTTTTTCACAGCTAGTAAGAAACTTGAAGGCATTTTTCAACACTGCAACTTCAAAATATCCTTCAATTCTATGACACTATTATCATCTTAGTGATGGTTGTTTCATTCAGGTACCTGCCAATATTTACTAAGCTTTATTGCTAAAATAGCTTCGATTCCTCTCAGTCCTTTAAAATTGCAAAATCTACATACTAGTACAAAAACGATATCTATTTATAGTAACATGCATGAGCACCTCTTCTACTTGCACCTAATTTCACTTTCACAACACTAACTTCTATCATAAATACATTTACAATCATTTCCCACAAATTTCTTTCTTGAAATAACACAACTCTTCATAATACAGTAAAATTGTGAAATTAAGACTGCCCAAGGGATTAAATATCATAGTCACTTAAGCCCAAGGGACTAAATATCATAGTCACTTAAGCCCAAGGGACTAAATATCATAGTCACTTAAGCCCAAGGGACTAAATATCATAGTCACTTAAGCCCAAGGGACTAAATATCATAGTCACTTAAGCCCAAGGGACTAAATATCAAAATCACTTTAAGTATAACATACATGTTTTTACATCCAAATTCAGGTCCTAAATTGTGTGCATCAATATGAAGTTCAAAACAGGCAGAAAGGAATTCTTTATAATCAGGTCCCCAAGAACTAGTCAGGGCTCAAAATATATCAACACTTAACAATGATGAGCTAAATTTACCTATGCAGATATTACGAGAAATATAAATCACGAACAAGAGAAAATCCTTTTTTCGATTTTAGTGCATTTTTATGTATTTTCAAGTTATTCTGACTGGTATTTCGGAGCTAATACTTAAAAGCAATCAATCATAATGCTGCATTATGGGGACTTTTCTCAAACCAATCATAATGCTGCATTACAGGGATTTCTCTAACTAATCATAATGCTGCTGCATCATGGGAACTTTTCTCTAACCAATCATAATGCTGCATTATGGGGACTTTTCTCAAAACAATCATAATGCTGCATTACAGGGATTTCTCTAACTAATCATAATGCAGCTGAATCATGGGAACTTTTCTCTAACCAATCAGAATGATGCATTATGGGGACTTTTCTCTAACCATTCATAATGATGCATTATGGGGACTTATCTCTAGTTCTACATCCCATGCATCCTCGTGAGAAAATTGAAAATGTATTTGTTCCTTATATGTGTTGTTCAAGTGAATACAGGAAGATAAAACCTTACCAGATCCCAGGCATCCTGCAGAAAACAGAATATAACTTATAAACTCAATCTGATAAGCTTAAGAAACCTGAATGATCACTAAATAAATCAGATTTTTACAATTGTTGTCTCTTAGGAAATTTCAGGCTTAAACTTTTTCTCAATGCAGTAGGATTCAAAGTCTCATTCTGACTAAAGATATACACATATTAAGACGATAAAAATAAAACGTGTGTCAAATCCACTTTCTAGTTTACCTTGAATGGTCACAAAAACTACGTATTTACTGACTTCAATAGACTGTTATGCTCTAATTATACAATGTTTTGACAACTGAATCATTGATAATTCCATATTGTGCTATATAATATTCATGTTTTATAAACATGGTAAAGAGTATATCATCTACATTGTATGTGACTGTGCATGAATAAATAGAATTATAACATAAACATGGTAAGTAAAACTTCAGTATTATGACCACCTATAGGACAAAGACAAAAGTTTCCTCATTATCTAGTTAAAATACAGTCTGGACTGTTTTAATGACTCCCTGTCTTGTGTAACCATATTTTTCTTCCTTTTACATTTTACCATAATAGACCTGTTGTGAATGACCCCCTGGTTTACCTAACCAAAAGAGACCCTTAACCCCTCCCTTCAGGTGAGTACTGGTCACTTATCATTGATCTTGGCATGAGCCTGCAAAAACAACACTTAAACAGAAAGGAATAATAAGTTGTTTTGCATCAAAATGGCTTTATAGGCAGCTATAAAACGATGCAAATTACTTACCAGTACATCAGAGGAAAAAAATAAAGCACAGATGCTCTTTAATTGTGCCTTAATTATACTTGCTCTTTAATGTCTATGTCGTGAGAAAAAAAGAAGTTTGTCTTATGTGACTCCCAGTTTTATGTGATCTTATTTTCATACTCCCCATGGAGGTCACATAAGACAGTCCAGACTGCATAAAACTGGTAAAATATAGGGGTCATTACAATGAGGTGGTCGTAATATTGAGGGGGTCACTAAATATACATATACATGTATAAGCTCAATTTTCTTCCTTAAAAACACATTAGGCAACAAAAAATTACTAGATAGATTCTCATCCAAATTTTGGAAACAACCGACAGTATACTACTACTATCAATTGAACTAGTGATTTCATTATTTAACTCCTAGTATACAAACATAGTGTTTATTTGGAGCAGGCCTCTCGAAACTGCTGGGATACTTGCCTTGCATTTGGTCAGGAAAAATTAGAATTTCTCTCTGACCAAATGAAAATCTGTCTGATGGAATGTATTATAAATAAGTGATAAATGCTGTAAATTGTGCCCAACTACCGGACATCTGGTCTGGTACTCGCGGATAAGTTTTTGGACCTGCTAGAAATTTGCCTGACATATCCGATGGTCCAGCAACTTTCAGGAAGCCTGTTGGAGAATGCATCTCAGAATTGAAACAACTAAAGGATTTGCACAAAGTAATTTTGAATACCTTTTCACCTTTGATACTTAGAATAAAAACTTTTGATGTATGATTTTTTCGAAATAATGTTTTGGGGGCCGACAAATTTTCAAGAGACAGAAAGAGATGAGAACCTAGATATTAATTTTATGTTGCTATAGCTACCTAATATAAACAGTGTGCATTAATACAGAATAAGGCAAGTTAAATCTGAAAATAATAAATAACAACAAAGTTAAAACTGATAAATAATTGCATACTATTCGAAAAATAAGCGTGTAACATAATATACACAAATTAGTTTCCATATACATGTACTTCAGTCTTGCCGAGCGTGAAGTAAAAGTTCTACCGTAATATTTCCAGCAGTTTACAATCAAGTGTACCAAAACAACATGTCAACTAAGCCTGTGGTGTTTTTCAGGCTGGGATTTGAAAGTTATGCTTCCAAAATCATTTTTTTTTGGGGGGGGGGTACATGAGTATTAAAAAATTATTTCAGTTAAATGCTACCAACAGTTAACCCAACCAGGTTTCCTGGATTCTGTACCAGTATTAATCAAGTTCTCAAGTAATTGCCAATTTATCTTCATAAAAAATCAGTAGTGGAGAAAGAATGGCCAAATACATAATATCACAGAGAACATATCACTAGAGTTTGAACTCCATGGTCTGAACTCCATGGTCTGAACTCCATGGTCTGAACTCCAGGGTTTAATTCACCACACTGAGGTCCAAAGACCTGATATTCTACCTATTGAGTTCAACACATGCTTTTTTATACATGTCTTTCTTGCATTATGTACCCCTCGTGCAGTGAAATAGTATTTTGAACACTCTTTGTCAAGCAGGTATGAAATAAGGAGTGGAAACAAAATAGTCAACCAAGGCAATGGGGCCGAGGATGGTCAAGGGATGACCACAGCTTTCATTTTTGTCTTCAAAAATCAGACTGCTATAAATGGTCAACAACAATACATCAATGTACTTTGCAATTTTGCAAATTGTCTGCGATAGTTCTTGGATATTCTAGGGAAGGTTGAATAAGGTTGAATTGTGAACAATACATGAAAAAAACACATTTTCCGCGACTTTTCAACGTTGCTGGCAACCCTGAACATGACAAAACCTTGTTTTTTTTTTGTACTGATTTTACAACTTTCAGTAATAAGGATGGTCCATCTATCAGTACTACAGTGTAACATAGACATATCATAGCTAAGATTTTTAACATAAAAGTCATATTCATAGTATTCTGCATGGTTTCCAATTAGCAATTCCCCTCTCATTTATAGCAGCTCCCAGTTTTAATGAAAGAATATCTTATCAGAATGAATTGTTTACTTGTCAAAAGTTTATAAAATCCAAAATAGACGAAGTCAATTCAGTGCCCCTCACTCTTTTGAAAACAGTCATATCCCAAGGCACTAATTGGAACCAGTGTGGTATACCAAAGGCATTTACGTTTATCAGCTAAGAAGTTGACCCTAAATGTTAGTACATGCAAGTTATAAAAAAGCTCTGGTTAACCACCTGCGCTCAATTGCATAAACATTGGTTAACTTTAACCAAATGGTTAATTTAACCCAAGGTTAAATTTAACCATTTTGGTTTACTAATCATTAAAAAAATCATATAAAACATTTAAAAAGGGCTGCCATTTTGGTACTGGTTACCATTTATGTTAAGATTTAACCAGCATCTTAGACTTGGATTAGATTTATTTGAGCTTTACAAAAACAAAATTTAGTTAAACTTAAAGAAAATTTTCTACAACAGCTAACCTAACATTTAACCAAAACTCTTGATTTAACCCAGTGGTTAAAATTAACCAATGTTTATATAATTGGGCGCTGCTGTACATTAATGATAAGTAGGAGCTTTTAAACTGTTGCAATGTCAGGCAAATTCATGTTTAACTGATAACCCTAGGTGCAGACATGGGACAAATCATTAAGCACGAATGAAAGTGATTATAAAGATCTATATAATCAGCAAAGTTATAGAACCTACTGTAAATATTATTAAAATATAGGGCAGTGGATTGGTTGGACACATGCAATACAATACATAACGCAAAACCACTTAACATAACATCACACATTGTTTCAATAAAACAACCATCAATAATCATTGAGAAAATGCATTTAAGAACCTTGAAACACCAAAATTCATTCACTCATAATTCAACAGTTTTTATGGAGCATACTAATTTGAACATTGCACTGGCTGCTGATACAGGCCTGGGAGATACAATTCACATACCAGTAATGTACTGTAGTACACAGGCCTAATGCCTCTAGGCTAACAAAAGGTAAATATATTATTCTATCACTGGTGACATTAAGGTAAGTATAGGCCAGCTAAGATACATTCTTTTATGTTACACAATACAAATACAGTCAAACCAGTGAAAATACTTCAACGTAGTGAGAAACATGAATGGCTGTATGCACAGTGGCACATCACCAAGAGAGATACTTCGTTTGATTGTATAAATTATATGCAGCTGTTCACATTGTGGCCAACATTCAGAATAGAGCATTAACTCAGGTTTGACTGTACATGAAGTTACTAATTAAAGGAATGCAGGAGTGTTAAATAATATTCATATGGTGTTTTTTGCACCATCACCAGTGCATGTTCCCTCAAGTCCTCACTCCATAATCACAATCAAGGATAAAACTGTAGGTTTTTCAAACTTTGGAAGTTCAAAAAAATACCACAAGACTACGGAGTAGAGGTAAGACAACCTTTAGAGAGTGTTTGCTTGCAGTGTCCAGAACAGCAAATCAAGATTGTAGACAATTTCGCTAACAAACAGAAGCCCATAGCAAATTTTAGTTCACAGGGTACTCAAGACACATTAAGTGATAGAATAAAGTAGAGAGTTTTCTGTTTATACATTTTCAAAAGTAATTGTCACAGTAGGAAAGGTTTTCATCAAAAGCTATTAGCATTTGCTGAACTGAAAAACTTAAAAAATAACATGTAATACATGCACCATACTAATCTAAAAATATAAAGTGCCAGAATTCAAAACATCAATTCACATTTTAATGTCTTTGACACACTCACAAGGACATGCCTTCCCCATTCCCAACACCATAAATCACAGAAAAGCTACAAAAACCGAACTAAACAACAGCTACATTAACCATGGCAAAGTTAAAATAAATAAATAATGACAAGTCACAAGACAGTTATTTGAGGCATAAATTATGCAAATCATGTTAGTATCAACCTTACCACAACATCAGGATCCTTTTTGATGACTGGTGGCGGAAGCCAGTCTTCCCCACTAGACTGGAGGCCAGCAAAAAGTCATGAATATTAATTAATTTATGAATAAGTCATGAATATTGATCACTTTACAATGAGTTATGAATAATAATTAATTTAGAAATAAATAAGTCATGAATACTCAATAATTCAAAAATATGCATACTGCCGGGCAAAAAGTGAAAGTACCACAGCTGCTGAAATTTGAACAACTGACATATCTCTTTCATTTTTTTCACTTCCATTTTTTTATATAGTTTAATTCCAAAAGAATTTCAGGCGTTTAAACAGAATATTAATAATGTCTAACCACCATCAGATTTCTAATATAATACAGAAACCAGACAAAAAATACTAAGATAAAAATGGATTAAAAGATATCCTTATTTTACCAATACACCAAATATTGCATAGTTCTACTTCAAATGAGAAGGAAGAATATACAGTGCAACCTCTCCAAAGCAACACCCTTTGGAAGAAGCAAATTTATGTTGTTAGTGAGAGGCTGTTGCTCTAGAGAGGTTAAATTAATAATTAAATCATACAGTGGGAAAGAAAGTCATGCTGTTGTTGAAGGAAGGTTGTTGCTCAAGAGGGGGTCACTCTGGAGAGGTTGCACTGTACAGACGTTGAGAGCAAAGAGATACAAAATTATAATAAAAGTATTAATCTGAGGAGATTCCACATAATTTCATTGCACCACTTAATTATATCACTTAATTTAAATACCCGGTACATATTCAAATATCAATCATACCGACAAAAATACATAGCTTTGTTTAAGTACATGGGATAAAATTTAATTGCTATTTGCAAAAAGAATGGATAGGTAATTATAAAATTTTAATGATGCAAAATAGTGAAAAAAAGGTGTCATGTGATCACTCAACATCAAAGTGAGACAAGTTAACATTTTAATTAAACTGTAACTAATGTGTTTATTATAAAAAAGTGACAAATTATCATTTATCATTTTTTTAGAAAATTAATTCATATATATATGCACTAATAACCACAACATGAAATTCTGGAAAAAAACTAATTTTGACTATGATATAATATGATAGAACTTATTACAAGACATTATACTGAGACATGAAGTTGAAAATATCTTATTGAGACATTTGGCACTTTTGTAAGGATGTAAGCACCATATATACTCGGGTAACTCATAAGTCACGGCAATATTTCAGTGCAAGAAGCGGGTATTTAAGTTTAACCCGTCACTAAGTCAAAAGCAAACTTTTGCTGCGACTCAAATCAAAATTTAATCAGTCTCGGCAAAGTGAAAGTAGATTTTAACGAAAGGAAGTAACTAATTGTTAAATAGCATAAATCCCATACAAGACATTGCATTTATCGGGTACTACAGGTGAGGACTTCATATTGATCCTTTTGACATGATTTTTCAACATGTCAACACCCATTCAAACTTGTCATTATATTCTCAGGATTCTTGTAATTTTCAGTACATACAGTAAACATCATAGTCAATAGTAGACGCTAACTTTGTAATGTGTTTTTACCTTAAATCTTAGCAAGTAGTAGAAACCATATTGTTATTTTTTTGGCCTTAAGTTCTATCGGAGATTTTTAAGAGTTTCCAATCAGATAATTTGTCAGATACAAAAAATTATATATATACATATTTCATGGACCAGTAAGCTTACCTCAATTTTCTTTTTTCCTGATTTACTGGGTGAATCTGTAAGCCATGCTGGTAATGGATTTGGTCTGCTAGACTGAAACATGAATTTTTATTTGCATAAAACAAATCATAAGCTCATAAAAAGCCCATCATATTTAGTTGAAAAATTTCTAAGTGATTAAAAAGGCAAGCTCTGTAAAAGAATTTTTAATCTTTTAGTCATGTAATTCCGTATGTTAACTTTTTTTACCTCAGAAAATAAAAAGTTGTCCAACTCACTTCTGAAGATCTGAATATTTTTAATTCTTCAATTTTGAATTCCTTCCACACAGGGGAAGGTTGCTGTAATATGATTCTCAATGCAGACACATTGATCAACTCAAACTGCATCTGTAAAGAAAAAAAATTGATACAAAAAACACAGGTTCACCACTTAAAACTGGCATTACAGTCAAATCTCACTTAGCAAGCATTTTAACAATAACTTTAAAACCATTGTTTTAAACTAGAGCTGCGCAGAGCAGAAACAACACTCTTCTGTTTTACATCATTCTATTTAATAAACAATTTGTTCAAAATTCTAAGTTAAAACGGGCATAACTCCTCAAATATAGCTTTCAGAATAATGCCCCTTGTTATGAAACTGTATCTTGTCCTGAGAATCAAGTATTCCAAGTGTCGTGTTGATACATTTAAAAGTGTTTGAGTAATGGGCTACATTAAAGTTTTTTCACAACAACAATGAAAATTGACACCACAGCGATCATAATAGCTCAACCTTTTCTTCGAAATAGACGGGCTAAAAACTTCTTACATTTTTACGTGTTATAACAAAATAATCCTGTGCCCCCGCTTCAACGTGTGGGTTCGACATTAATTTCATTTTCTTTACACAAGTTCGCCATCGTATCTCATTACCTGCAATAAAGACTACTTATAGTACACAACGTAACTAATCCTCTTAAGAAACATCTCAAACACACCCTGAGGCCAGAATATTTATTTTTGTTTCTCGTAAGATTTCTGGCATGAACATTGGCAGGAGGCCATGGAAATTGAGATAAAAATTTCAGATATACATGAGTGGAAACTAAAATAAAGTTCAGTACAGTAAACACATTAGAATTCAGTAAAAGTACCTGTCACTGTCAGGGGTATAGATTTTTTTTGTGTGTAGCCAGTAAACTACTAAAAGTAGAAGGGTGGTCTGCGGTTCCCCTAGTAGGGGCAAGGAGTCAGCACCCCTGTGGGGAAAAAGTAGGCGGCAAATATACTCAAATAGCATGTTGATTTTCTGGCTTCCGGCTCATTTTTACATCCCTGACAGTGTGAACAGAGGCCCTTCTTAAGCAAACATTTATTAATACCATAGACTATTAAATTCCTAAATAAAGGCCAATGTTTCATTAAAATCATGCTACCTCCCTTCAATTTAAGGCATATGCTCATGGAGTTGACTACAGCTCATTAAACACAACAAAACAAAACAAAGATTTAAGCATTACATGCAGTGATTATTAACTTTTAACAGCCAAATATTTAATAAATTGTGTGTATATACACTGTACAACATACTTTAATATCCAGAAAGCATTGTCAAAATCATTCTTTATCAGCCAAACTTCCTTCTATTTTGAAATGCAA
This sequence comes from Lutraria rhynchaena, assembly GCA_008271625.1. Lineage (NCBI taxonomy): Eukaryota > Metazoa > Mollusca > Bivalvia > Venerida > Mactridae > Lutraria > Lutraria rhynchaena. The sequence goes on from VIBL01000036.1 coordinate 2,576,060, forward strand.
AACTTATTAAACCACTCTACATTTCATGGATGTCTTTTGTATAAAAAAATACAACATCGATATATACCACACAAAGCATTTCAAAAATGTTTCTATCTGCCAACCTTCATTACATTTTTCTGTGTTCATAATGCCAAACAAACTATATTGTCCATATAACATATAACTTACCATCTTTTGCATCAGGGATTCGACATTTTGCCTTCAAAGTTAAGTATGCAGTGTAACTGTTCTTGAAATGGATCTCACCAACCTGAGAAAATACAACTTACTTTACACATAAGTCACAAATTTCCACTAATGTACTCAGGGTTTCCACTAGACATTATATTTTTTCCACCACATGTACCGAGGGGAGGATCCAGGCATACAAAAAAGTATGCTTAATATGATTTTTTTTCGTCACTTGCAGATTTGTTTTTGCCATTTGCGAAACTGGTGAATGGCAGCGGAAACCCTGATGTACTTGTCCTCCTTGCAATGAGAACAATTAGGACCAGTCCATTTTGATGAACAGGGTTGCCTAGTTGGTAAAAGTGAAAAGTAGCAAAAAAAGGCTGATCACAAGTACACCAAAATTTGCCTCAGACTACCTTGCATGTCAAATAGTGTTTGCACATAAGTTACAACATGCCTCCATTGTACCTTAGGATGTGTTAGCCAATTAATTACTGGTAGTTGAATCAACTGTGAATTGCCATTTGCAAGGCATCTATTTACATTTTATTCATCCTTTCCACAACGTGTAAGTAATAAACATGAATTAAAAATCAAGCATAATATGAGGATAATGTAGATTTTGTTTTCTATTTTGCTTTTGGACTTACACAGAATTAAATTACAGTCAAACCTGTGTTTCCAGCCACCTCCAAATATAGACCACCCTCTGAATAAAGGCCATCTGTCAATAAAGGCCACATTTTGTTTTTCCCAAGGGTGGCCTTTAGTCACAGGTTTGACTGTATTCCTAAAATAGTTGGTTAATTGTACATAATCACACACATATACCAGTTACTGATTATATGGTCTACTTTGTGTTCATAAATCTTTACGTATTAACCATTTGCTTCATAAGCATATGTTGGACTCTTCAAAATTCAAAGCTAATAGAGAAAACATCAATTTATTTAAGGAAATTGAGTATTTTTGCGCTGACAGAGAGGAAAACATTGTAGCAAAAGAAGTTATTACTTATTACAAGCAAAGTCTCCATTTGCCGCAATGTTTTCAAAAGTCATCTGCTTTAGATGTGGGGAAATGCAGTATTATGAGGCAAAGGGTTAATATCACATTTCAACTTCATTATTTTGAAAAGCGATATATGTTCGCTTTGTTCTCATGAGAGATAGAGCAGATAGAAAACAATATCAAAAAGCAAAGAAAGGTAAGTTTTCAAAGAGTAACAAAAAAGAGAATCAAAGATATTTTATGGCATTTTTACAAAGTCTGCAATATAAAGTCACTCACCAGACCATCACAAAAAAGACATAAACAACATTCAATGTTTTCAAACAGCATGAATTATGTGTGAACGTGGTCTATGTGATGCTATTTCCTCTATTTCTCACCTCCCACTCAGTTCAACACATAGCTACAACCCAAACATTAAATACTAGTAACTAATAACTAAATAAAGTGTGAGTACAAACAAAAAAACAATGTAACCATTAACTGAGGCCACGATGTACTACCACAATCAGAATGTAGAACCACTACTGGTCCAAGTGTGAAACTTTCCAACAACACATAAATGATCAAATGCACGTGACAACAGTGCAGCTGTGCAAGTTCTTACCCTTTCAACTTCATCACTATCATTAGAACTGCTTTTAGGTGACTTCAGTGATAGTTGAGTTTTCTATTACATGGATAACACATCTCTCTTATTACAGTATCAACATGTTTCTCAATTAAGCATTTTTATTTATTAATACACATAAAAAACAGTGTCTTCAACCCAATCATCACCAAGTCCATTAGCCATGCTCAGAGCTTGAATTCAGAAACTTGAGGTCTGTATAGGCCTTTTTAAAAGCATGATTTATCTGCCCTGGATAGCTCTCCATTAACAGATCAGAAACTTGAGGTGTGCCTACTAAACACTCTCCCTATTTAGCAGTGCAGGCAGGCACTTCAGTGTAAAAGATACATAAATGAATTTAACAAAATCAATCATGAATGTACAGCAAAATTAACGTAATATCTGCCTTCTACTTAATCAAAATTATAAAAATGATAGTTTTATCAGGTGTTTTTTTTATCTATTTAAAAAGAAAATACTCACAGAGTCTAAGGGAGACAATTCAATAGAGATTTATCTTCAAAAATGATTTACAATAACTGGCACATTCTGGAAGTGTGGCCAATGAATAATAATTATAGGTTAGAAACTTAACAAACATTAATTGAATACATCTATGGCAGAATAATTTGTACCTGAAAGAAACTACTTAACATCCAAATTCACATGAAGTTTGTGAGAAATGCTACATAGGTGTCAGTAATACTGAAACAAAATTTTTTATTCTGACCATTGGAGATGGATAAAGTCATATCTGAGTTAATGATTAAAGGTACAGCAAACCAGAAAGAAGTTTCCATTATACAAGGTCTGATATCAGCTAAAATATTCAGAATCGATTCTAAATCCTCTCTGGCAGGTTAACTCCTATGCCAACTAATTAGACTGTTTGTGATAGCTGGACATTCTTTTATTTGGCCCTGTTCCTCTTGAGTGGATGGCCCTTCTGAATTCATTTATGAAATTGGCCGACCGGAAAGCCGAATAATTAAGGTTAGATTACTCCAGTCCTCATGATAAACTTAATTCTGTTTAGCCCCATTAATCAGACTATGACATACCAAAATGTATAATATATATATATATATATACTGGTATTTTGATTATGGCCAGTAGCAAAAATGTTATCATCTCATCATATTCATCATTATTACTAACATTTGTCCATCCGGTATAATACTCTTAGTGCATTGTCATTATTTGTTACAGTATCCCCGAAGAGAGCCACATTCAACCTTTGGTGAATTTCATCATTTAGATGGTGAAATCAAATCTACAGTCTTACTCATTCACCAATGGGAATTGGGTGGTTCCTTCATTTTTCTGTCGAATTTGATGAAGTACATAAATTACAATTATAATGTGAATTAGACAGACATGCAATAGGTAATTAATTTGAATGTATAAATATATAAGTAAACAAAGTTGCTATTTACAGTCAGAGGTTCCGTTAAAAGCAAACTTGAAAAATAAACTGAACGCGAAGGAAATGGTATCAAAAGATGACAATACGAAAACTCCACTTACCTCCGGGTTTACGATGTTAGACAATGATACGTCGATTATTCGACAGCCAGAATGAAAGTCGGATTTTAAATCTGCTAAATTTATTGTGACTGGATTCTTTATTGTACAATGCAATGGTCTTTCTGACATTGTGAGGCTATAAAATGAAACTAATTCACATCTTAGTTGTCAACCAAGCGGTTTGATGAACATTCGGAATATTTCGAGACTATTCCATATTCGGCGCTCCTCGGCCGATTCAGAACATCGGATATTCCGAATATCGTAATCAAGTGGTGTAAGGGAAGTAACTGCTACAAGAAAATGTTGGACACAGTTCGGTCCAATACATTTCGCTCCAAAATTAAATGTTTGTAGGCAATTAGACCTAAAACATTTAGTCTTAAACCATTGATATCACATTGGCTACAGTGTTTTATTGAATGTGTTTCTATATAAGATAAATTACATCAATGGGAATTTTTCACTCATAAATATGATAAAAATTACTCCCTTTTGTACCAGTTGTTGACACCAAATAAGACAATCAGGACCACATTTCATTTAAAAACCCTGAATATGTATTAATGTACACCCATGTTTCATGATGGTAGCCATTTTATTTCTACACATATATTTCAATTGCATTTTATTTTCACTATAAAGTTTCATTTCATCAATCAGAAAATAGTCAACAAAAAAGCCTCATAGAGAACTATTTCTCAATATTTGATGGTCTGTATTTTAGAAGTGTTTCATCATTAGGGGGTTAGTACGTTTTTGGGGAGCATATAGTACTTAAGTGGCTACATTTCTTGCCCTCTTCAAACCTGGCAATATAGCAGGACTTGGTGTATGTAGGTATATACATAAATATTTCTGTTACAAAAACAATGTGAAGACTAGTTGGTCCAGCATAAAAATGAATGGGCTTACAGCATGGTATCACAATTTAACATGGTAATTCCATATCTGCAATGTGCAGGCACCATTTGTGTACTGTATGTATATGACTAAAATATCATGGGTGGGTCTAAAACAAACGCAAAGCACACCTAAAACCATTATGTTGAAGATGAATTATAACTACAACATTTAAAAATCCATACATTTTATTTATATCCATTATTGAGTAATATAGTTTTGGTTGTGTTAGTATTTTTAACATACAATAGACGTGTGGTTATGTAGTTTTAAATATGAATTAACATTGTTCAAGTATTCATTCTTACATTTACATACAGTCAAACCTGTGAAAAAAGCCACCCTTGAGAAAGACCATATGTGGCCTTTACTGACAGGTTGTCTTTATTTGAATGTCAGTTTGTTCTAAATAATCAATGACGGTTATTCAATGAATGGCTTTATTCACAGGATGGTCTTTATTTGGAGGTGGCTGCAAACACAGGTCAGACTGTATATATACTATATATATACAGCAGACTGTATATATATATATATACAGTGAAAGCAGACATATATATATATATATATATATATATATATATATATATATAGACCACCTGAAAACAGAAGCCATCACTCTATACTCAAAGAATGGTGGCTTGATTTCATATTTTAGATACCTGCATTAGCATTTTATTTCAAGCTCAGAATATGGACCTCTTTCAGATATAAACTGCATTTCAACTCTCAAAATAGCACACATATAGTGGTCTTTAAAGCCAGGTTTAATTGTGTCTTAATCTAATTCATACGTTCCAGTTTCTTTAAGGAGGTTCATCTCCTTCTGTAGGGAAGGTCTTTCTGACATCACTGACGATGCCGGATATGAACCAAACAGATTATAATACAACAGATCTTTAAATGTTCGGTCCTCATAATATTTTCTCTGTTGTACGAATGTCCCAGCATATATACTCTCACATGGACCCCAGGATTCCAATGGTTTAAATTGTTGTCTAACATTCTGGAAAATAGCAAATTATTCTTTTACGCAAATCATTCACCAATTGTGCTGATTCTATTATACGTCAAAGATTTTGGAATGGAATATCATAAAAGATTACATCAAAAAAAACTTTTATCACAATAAGAAAGAGAATCTCATTTGATCTTATACAAAATTACCAAAGCACATTACATCTTTCTGCCACCAACGTGCTTTAAGTTGCTCAATAAACAAAGAACAAAAGAAAACTCACTACATTTTTCATTCAAACATAAATTCGTAATCAATAAAAAAATCATTATGCAATAAAAAGTTAATACATTTTCCATGTACATAACCAAACAAAATTCATTTCAGTTCTGACATACATGTATATTCTGAGCAGGAGACTTCAAATAACAAAATGTAAATTCCCTGGCTGAGAAGTACCAAACATACCCTTAAGAATGACCCACTCGACCTTGACCTCCAGACTGTAAGGAGAACATTTGCAATTATCGGCATCATGATAAGGCCTACCAAAATCCATCCACATACCCGAGCACCAACAGGGTAGATGTAAGAACCATACTTAGGTGGAACGTATTCTGATATGCTTGTGAAAAATATCACCTAAATACAAATACATGCATGTATACATTTACAGTCAAACATGGGAACAAAGACAAAAAATAAGGAGAAAAGTAATAATTATGCTCTTTATGCACAGATGGTCTTTACAAAGAGGTTTATATGGTCAATTATTTCAATAAAAGACACCCTGTCACATTTCATTTGTTCTCAATCACAGTAGATGCATGGGAAGAAGTTGGCAGTAAATTGTGGAGAACAAGGTTAGGTCTGGTACATAACTCAGGAAACCTCTTGCTGGTATGTAACTGAAATACTGTTGAAAACAGGCATAAAACTTAACAACATGATTTTTTTATTATTATTTGTTTATTTTTTCATTTAATTTTATTTCACTTACTGCTATTATAACTGGTGAGATAAAGGCCAATGCAACACGAAGAACTGCTGGAACTGATTTACCAATCATCATGTTCATATCGGCATCAAAACGATCCAATCCTAAAATATACGCATTCAATAAAACTTCACAACCCCATTTCAATGACCTCTTATTTTCAGACTGTTTTTCAATATTTCTTCAATAATTTGACTCTATTCTGAGGCCTCCTCAATATTAAGACTGATTTATGTAGTACCAAAGGTTGTGTGAACGTCAAAGTTTACTAAACATATACATGCATACAAAATGACAATTTTAGGCTGACTTCTGTACGGAATACATTATAATTCTAAAAAATACACCAGCTCAATCAATCAATTGATTGATCGATCGATCGATCAATCAATCAATCAATTTTTTAAACCTATGGTTGAAATAAAAGAAAACATACCATATATCCAGGCAACAACAAGAACTTCTATAAAGGCAACTATTGGTCCAAGCCAAGCACCACCATACCAGTCCATCCAGAGAAATATGTATCCACCAGCCTAAAATATACAGTCAAGCCTGAGTTAAAACCACGACCATGATCCTGTGGCTAGTGCGCTGGCATTGTAACCCAGTGATTCGGGTTCTTATCCCTGTCGCGGCAGGTCACATCCTTCTAAGAAAATTTGACAAAAATGTCAATTTTCCTCCATACCTGGAGAAGTTGCTATCTATGCATAAATATATGCATAAAGGTTATAGTTCTTACCCCCCCCCTTTTTAATAATTCTGATATTTCAACAGAAATTTTTATTACAAATGAAACAATAAATAAACTATACATGTTCAAGTAACAAAGACTTATTTTATGCCCTTGCACAAATGCTAAACAGAACCAAACTCCAAGCATTGATTTGTCTCCCTTGACAATATGGTGAAGAGTACCAGCAGGGGAGATAATAACTACAAGGATTTTGAACCAGTCTTTGCACTTATTAATTTTTGTTACAGGCTAAGCACGGACGGTACTCAGATTGTCAACCTCTGGAGCTGGAGGTGGGCTCTCTTCTATATTAAAAACATTTGATGATAGGTTTTGTTGTACATACCCCAGTGCAGGTGATCAGGGACATGAAAAACATAATTATTGAGAGTGTTGCTAGGCGACGAACACGTTGACCAGCTTTAACTGATGGAAATAAGTCTTCTGCTAACTGCATTAACATACTTATTGGTATCAGCTGTAAAAAATATTCAAAAACATACTGCAAATGCCATCTTTAAAAAAAAATGTCGGTTTGCTGTAGCACGACCCAAATTCAAACAAACAGTAGGTAAGTAGAAGGCATTATTTTTATTAACATCAAATGCTTGTACTGAAAATGAAAGGCTGGAATAAAGAACATTTTTTTTAATAATATAATTTTTTTAACGATGATGAATGGCCTCTGTAACTTTAGTCTGTACCAGCATGCTCAGGTTCTCTATTAAAGTGCAACAATACATGATGCGTAAAGTTCATTTTAAACCCAGAATTTTAAACTACCTAATGAAAGATGCTGTCTCAGATACAAACATTTTAAAGTTATTATCATTAACCATAATTAATCATAGACCATAACTTACCATTACACACCAAAACAGTTCAGTATGGCTTGCATTTTAGGGACCATAACTTATATACAAATGAATAATGCATTTAGTGAAGTAAACGTTAGAATTGATCTACCTGTGCATCCACACCAACAAATAGTAGAGAAATCATAAAGAAGGCACACCATACTTGGGGAAGAGGGAGTGACGTCAATGCTGTTATGTATGCAACCATTCCAGTAGCCATACCTATAAAAAAAATATGGGATTATGAAATTTGAGAACCATCCTAAGAAAGATGGCTTACCATTGGTCATTTAAGTGACAAATGCTTTTTAGGAAATAACAGTGTCGGAAGACTAGTCTAAGAATAAAGTCTTACCAAGCCAATCTGAAGATAGAACTCAGGAACAATGAAAACAAGCTTATAAAATCTAATGCTGTGGTTTCAAATTTAAAAAATGTGTACACCAGTCAAAAAAGTTGTAGGACCTTAAACACTCAGACATAAAACATGCATCTTGATTTTCCCATGGATGAATAGGCTAGAAATTAAGCACAGGAAGCTTTGTTAAAGCTTATTTAACCCAATGCCACACAAGCATATTTTGGATTCTTTAAAAAAATCAAAGTAACTACACAAAACATCAATTTATTTAAGAAAATTGGGTTATTTCTCTCAGACAGAGTAGAAACATTGTGGCAAAAGAAGCCGATACTCACCATTTCTTTTGCCACAATGTTTTCAAAAGTTGTCTGCTTCAAATGCTGGGAAATGCGGTATTATGAGGCAAAGGGATAAACAGTACCTGCATTTATTACTTCCGTGACATGCACATTATATGCATGAGCCATATTACCCAACACAGAGAAACAAGTGAGTCCACTGAATACTGCAACACTCATGTCAATTATTGGAACCCATATTGAAGTACTGAAAATATGGTGTATTGTTAGAGCCATCATAGAATTGTGTTATTACCAATGATTGCACAAAAGTAGGTGTTCTGTTTAACAAAGAATTACAAATGTTATAGTTGAGTAATTACAGGAAAAAAATGATAACACTTCCAACTAATTGCAACAGAAATTATATTAAGCCTACATATAAAAGTACACAGTATCATTCTGCATCACAGTGTCTGGTACAGTGGTGTTCATATGTACAACTTGCACGGTATCAATAATGTACGTTGTATTGCCCAATCATACATTGCAGCAGTTGCTGATATTAACACTATTGTGACTCATAAGCCTAAAACATGACACTTCAATGTTCTAGTCATTTTTTCAATTTTCTTTTCATGCAGTAAGTTTAAGCATGCATGCATGTTCACGTGTAAATTACCTAATACAATTTTGTTTGAATTCAGCGTGTGCGCCGAGCTGTAAATTAGCACCCCAGCCAAACGATAAAGTGTAGAATACCATCAGTGTTGCTTCTATCCACACCTACAGGAGAGGAATGGATTTATCTGTTTTAAATGTTCTAGACTCCTGATTTGTGCTTTCCTTTTGCAATCCAGAAACTAACGATAATAATAAAAACATTGCTTATAGAGGCAACACAGTAAGGCAAAGGTCTAATCTTTATCTATGAACCTTTCATTGATTTAACATTTTGAATGTTAAACAATTGCTTAAGCTTTGTATATAACTTTGAAGAAATCAACAAATTACTTACACACTACTTATTCAGCACAGTTTAATGGTTTCATAGAACTTCTGTTAGTTCATCAAAAAAGTAGACTGTTAAAGGTAATTATTATTATTATAAAAACAAAATCAAACCAAACCTTACCCGTGCATCTAGTATTTTACTGAAATCTGGATAAAAGAAGTATTGGATACCATCAACTGCTCCAGGTAACATCAGAGATCGAATAAAGATGGCCACCGTTATAATCAATGGAATTGTCGTAGTAACATACATGATCTGAAGTAATGAACATGAGTATAGCTGAGATAAACAAATCTGAGATCTCTCTCAGAGTTATGTACATTGTATATATGTATGTGGTAATCCCATTTCATTTTTGATCTGGTGACTTACAGGTACTTATTAAATCCTAGTAAGTAGAATTCCATCATAAACTGGTTTATCAGTTAAATTACCTAAGACCTATAACTGTTTCACAATTATAATATACAAATCTTGGTATGCATGATTAACAAATACAAAGGAAACTCTCTAATTTGGAGTCTTTGAATCTGCGAGGAAACTCTCTAATTTGGAGTCTTTGAATCTGGAAGGAAACTCTCTAATTTGGAGTCTTTGAATCTGGAACTCACATTAATCCAAGAAAGATTCTTGGGCCCAATTTCTTCATTTCATATCTTGAAATCAAATTTTGTATATATGTGCATCGTACTCCTTTAAATAAAATTTTTTCTAATTCGGAAGCCTTTCTACTGTGGACTTATGACCTGATTCAGACAAGTCTGGGAATGAGAAATTCCACTATACAAGTATTTGTTGAAAGTAATACATTAAGGCCTAATGAGAAGTAACTCCATAAGCATTGCATGTCAGTCCAATTGTTTATTATTTATCATAATTGATAGAAAACTTTCAAAGACCATCTTAGATATAAAACCTATAAATAATCTGGCAGTCTTTCAATTTTTACACTACCAATATTAGTCTTAAGTATTGCAGCTAATTAGCATGTAAGAAAACAATGTGAACATCTTAAGAAACAAATTTGAAATGACAACATTATATGGGATCAAATCATGATTATAACTTCAGATTTCTATCAATAAGGCTTACTGGTAAATTAAAATTAAGTTAGTTTGCCCTTTACAGACCGACTGTTAAAAAAATCACCAACTCAAAAAATTTTATTGCTAAAATCTAAAACATATCTTTTTTACTTTCATATTTTCGCCAATCAGATATTTCCATGCTTTATCCCACTTTAGGTTAAAAAAATGAATATTTTCTGAATAAAATATTTTACCGACTGACGACCCTCTTAAAATCTAGGGTTGGTGAAGGGCAAACGAAGGATTTTTTAGAAGTGTAATATCAAACAAAATCATATAAGGGGGATGTTTTACTTTCTCTATGGATTTTATGTCCTTAATACCTCCAAGGAATATTATAAGTCGATAGACAGCCATATATAGAAAATACCACCAAATTATAGGGGTCAAGTCATCAATGCCTGAGGATAAATGGAGAACTTTATATCTGAAAGTAAAATGACGCAAAAAAACTACAAGTACATCTACAAAACAAAAAAGAAAGTTAAACTAAAGAGTGAAGTGAAAATCCAATTAAAAAAGCAATACAGAAAGTATATATCAAAAAAGCAAAACTGAAAATGAATTAAAACAGATAGTAAGTCTTAAAAGTTAAACTGAAAGTGAACGTCAAAGAGCTAGAAAAACAAAAATGGGTGGTCATGCCATGCAGATATTTTGAGAAAATCAAATTTAAAATGAAAAAAAAAACAAATCTTAGATCTCACTGCCAAAATTCTTCAACAGCAGACATTGGAGCTCCTGTTGCATTAGATATTTTATTAAGACAATCAGGATTTCCAGTGAAATTCATATCTACAGTTCTATCTTCACACGGTTGTGTTGAGTTGTCGCTTGTGAATTCTACTGTCGTATTAACCATCGTTGAGTTGCTACCTCTCACTAGAGCAGTGTTTGATAGACAGTATGGGGTATTCCATTCATTCAGACAAGAGCTCCATGGCAATGGATTTGTGAAGGAATAGACCAGAAACTCAATGACCCAGCATCGGAAGACACTTGCTATCACCAAGTAGACACCAAATGAAACACATACAGTCACTCCTACCCCTTTAATTGATAGAAAATTTTATTACATGCATGTTCCATCTCTTTTGAAAATTCACATACAATACAATGGATTTATCATCAGTAAAAATTGAATTTGGCTTACAAACTACACACTTGATTATTGTGCACGTAATTATAGAATGCTCCCGTTTGTGATTGGCTGGTCAACAACACAATTTTTTAAAATTAACCAATGGCAAGACTGCATTCTGAAACAGGCATCCAGTTAATGTTTTGTATCTATGAGGTCTGATGTACATAAATACCGAAATAATTTAACTCTGAAGTCAGTAAGCAAACTTTTTACTTCTTAGATAGGATAGTAACATGTAACTTTACTAACTTTTAACTTTACCTACCTCTTAATATTGGACTGATATCCCAGACTTCAAATGCTCCTCGGCCAGAAAATTTTGATATTGAATACTCAAGAAAGTACATTGGAATTCCACATACCAGACCCATAGTGACAAAGGGAATTAGAAAAGCTCCTGAAAATCAATATTACTCATGTTATTTATTGCTCATTATATTTTCAATGTAATTTATTCCTATGGAAAGTTTGAATACATATTAAGTACTACCTTCTCCAGTGCAGTAGCTTTATGTGAAATCATGTATTTGAAGATGTATTGGGTTTAACATTGTTCACCTCGAGTATTTCAGTAACATACAACAGCAATTCATTATAAACAGAACTTTTTGGATAACCTACCAGCACTATCCAGTGTTTCTTGGATAACCTACCAGCACTGTCTCACCAGGATCACAAGTCTGTGACTTGGATCCAAGGTTATAAACCTTGAGATCAGCCTCTGAGCTATATAGTCTCAGAACCCACATTCAATCAAACCCACCAATTGTCCAGGCCAGAAGGGAGATAACTCTAGGCAATTGTTCATTCAATATATTGACTGGATAAAATTTATCCATTATGGTATAGTTAGCATGAACTTTTTCATTGTATATAAGCACAGGGGAATATGTGTATATATGATAAATATGTTTTTGGTCTGTGTGGCCATTTTAAGCCTAATACACCATTATACACCATCCCTTCAACGTGCTAGCCCCCTGTGTACATGAGCAGTAAAACCTCATGCAGCTACCATCTCAACATTACAACCATTTTTAGGGGTCCTAAAGGTTGTCTAAATATCGAGGTTTTACTGTCCTTGCTAATCTAATGGGGGGTATGCAAGCTTTTTTTCCACAAAACCTGCCCTGAGGATCACACTACACTTTTATGTATTTAAAATAGACAGGGGCAAGAAGACAAATTAAAAAGACATATTATAGATAATGTTCAACTTTTATTTTATTAAATCTACGATCAAGATAAAAAGTACTAGTACAGAAATACTAATAAAAAGTGCTTTTTTAATTAAACCCCATATTTAATTGAATTTTACTGTTCCAAAAATTCAGTGTTTACAAAGTAACTTAATGGTGAGTAGTTAAACAGAGCGGTTTAATGATCTTAAACAAATTGTATACATATAAATGTATCAAGTCGCCAAATAAACACACAACAAAACTATTTATGACAACTACCTCGACACCTTATCATTACTATATACAAACACTCGTACCCTAAAACAACCAAGTAATAAATAAATTAATAGACAAAAAAAATCAATCATCGTAAATACTCTGTCACTGGCGTTTGGCTTATTTTAATACACAATCAACTAATAAAATCTTTAGGTATTTTTTGATGCAACAAATAAGACACATGAATGAGACATGCTTTCCATGTTTTAAGACGATGAATTTTCTTCAGACAGAAGACACTCATGATTATGGACGGAATAACAAGCAAACAAACGAAATCAGACCATTTCACTGATACAGATTATTATGTTTATAACACTGGATATTTCTAGTCAAAATCCAAATTAATTAACCATCAGGTCAGGCAATATTCCTATGACAAGCATTCTTATAAATGCACAATTTGTCAATGACCACTCATTTTATCTGACTCGTGTAATATCATTGAAAACTCTTCTATCTGACATCATTGAAAAATCTTCTTTCGTACAGATATCTCATTTTATTTTTACAACATGGGGTGCTAGTAAATCTGGATCTATCAAGACTTTTTCTAAAGGAATATCAATATTGTATTGATGGGCATTTTGTCTCCTCTGTAAACCTCTTTGACTACGTTGTGGGATGGGTAGTTCGGAATGATGAGCAGGTAATGGTTCAGTGAAGAAATATGGATGAACCAAAGCCTGAAAATAGAAGAAAACAATATACAGAACAAGGTAATAAGAATAGTAAAACTCTTAGCTTCAACTCAAATAGTTTACATGAAACAGTTCATTACAATTTATATCAATATTACGATAATGACTTTCCAGTACTTCCATCTGAATAGGGAATGTGGAGATTAAGGAAAATTGAACTGAAGTCAGGTGTCAAGCCCATCACCTTCAAGTAAGAGGTCTGGCAATCTACCCTCAGACCACAAAGCCACCCTGATTGTCTCACTTGCTTATTTTCAGAAAATACTGAGGTAGTCACACTGAAAATTTGAAATATCTAAAACCTGTACCAAAATATGTGGTTTTAATAATAATATGGTTTTAATATTTAGGTGGTTGCTGAATGTGGTTTTACTGTACAGAGAAACCTCTCCAGAGTGGCTCTCTCTTAAGCAACAACCTCCCTTCAACACAGCATGACTTTTCCCACAGTAAGATCTGACTATTAATTTAACCTCTCTAGAGCAACAACCTCTCAACAACAACATAATTTTGCTTCTCCCAAAGGGTGTTGCTGTGTAACAGCAAATCACTGCATGGTTTTCTTATAAATCAAAATATTGCTTTCAGGAACATTTAGTATCTCTCATAGTCTAATGTAGCCCGTTAAATTAAAAACATAAAGGATTTGAAAAAGTGTTAAAAGATCGTTATAAAAATCTTTAGTGACAGATTATACCTCCTTTGCAGAGATTCTGTGTTTTGATTGGTAGACAAGGAATTTTTTCAACAAATCCAGTGCCTCCTTAGATGCATCGGGCACAACTTCTTCAAACGGTATTGGATCGGCATCCGGAAATGTAATCTTGTTATAATCAGGTAATTCGTGCATACCCTGAAAAATATATATTTATCATAGAGCAGTATCGTTCAAGAAAATATTTAAATCAAGGCATATTCTTAAAAAATATGAAATACAAGAATGAATTTTAAATAATCCAAAGTTATGATTTGAAAAGGATTCTTTTCATTATTTTTTTTATCAAGAATTTAGAACACAACCACTGCAGCTGATTTACAATTGAGTCAAAATAGATTTTCAGTTTCAGTTTCTATGCTAGTATAGCCTAGTAATATCATTGTTTTCATGTATAAGTAGCAGAGAAAACTCAAAATACCGGCCAGATCTTCTCATTTGGTGTTCCCAACACACCTTGTACACAGCAGAGTTGTTTTATATCATTTTCACCCTGAAAAAAAGACAAAATATAATTACCAAACCATAATATAACTTATGCAAATTCTAGAAGTAAAATTAATCCCAAGTCTGAATTTAGCACACAGTCTAAAGCTCAACTTTCTGATTGTTTGTACCTGAACACAATATCAAAGTCAACCAATGGGAAAGACCGATTCCCTGTCTCACTTCAAACTTCATTACAGATTATGATATGAGACCCCACTTTTTACTTTGAAATTAAAAAAAGGAAGTTAAATAAATATAGCATCATTACTGAAATGTATAACATGTTAAAGAAACAAAAATGAAAATATTTTGATTCAAACTCACTGGAAACAAAGGGGAATTATTCAACAGCTCACCAAATATACATCCAACAGCCCTGTAATAGAATTTCAGTCTATAAACATTCTATTCTGTAAGAATTCATAGCATAATCTTATTTTAAGATGTCATGGTAACCTTTGCAAGGTGTATTTGTATGTTTGTTAAAGTTAAATGTAATTCCTGTTATCTACAGTGTTACTTTAGTAGTAGGGTTACACAAATCAGTTTATACATGAAATATGATAGAAGCAAGCTGCTTTAATACAAGCCTTGGTATTCAGTAAAACATTAATTTAAGCCTAGATATCATAGCTACATAATCCTCATGCATTTACAGTGATATATTTTACTGCATATATAAATTACCATAAATCAACTCCTTCGTCGTATTTTCTAGCCCCATATAGAAGTTCTGGAGCTCGATACCATCTGAAAAAAAAATCCAATATGATATTAACAATGCCTATTTGTAGCCACATACTCACTTATAATACTGATTCTTTGTAATAGATTAGACTGATGCTCATAAAACAGAGAAGAGTCTCAAAATTCAAGCCTCTGATTGATTCATTATCAACTAGGTCATGAAATAAACCAATGAAAAGGCTGCATTCTAATAAAATTAATATACTCTCTAAACTTTATTTCGCCGGCCATATTCAACAGCAAAATGCGACTTTCTTTTTTAATTCCTCTTTTCTCAGTATGTCATGCTAATGATTTTTAGATGGTAAAGATTATCTTTTCACTAATATTTCACCTAGTTGCAACTTGATGACTGTATAACCGATTGCCTTTATTTTGGAACACCCGAGCCAAACCAAAGTCAGCTATCTTCAAATGTCCAGTTGAACTAATGAGTAAATTGGCAGGTTTTAAATCCTGAAAAATATATGTATGACCCTTGATATCAAATAAAAGTTATAAAATTAGCATTGATTCATTAAAACACATTAAAAAAAGTTTCTGAGAGCATTAACCATTGTTTTTTTTTGTTTTTATGTGACTTATTGTCACTTGGGTTTAACGCCGTTTTCAACAATTTTTCAGTTATATACGGCGACAGGTTCACCTAACCAGTTTTCCTGGACTGAATACTAACCAGTACTAACTTACCCTTCCACAAGGAGCCGGCAACTACTCCACATGTGGAGGAAAATCGACATTTTTGTCAAATTTTCATAGAATGATAAGACCTGCCTCAGCGGGATTCGAACCTCGATCTCCGGGTTACAAGTCCAGCTCACTAGCCACTACACCACAGCCACAGTACGCATCAATCATTAAAATGATAGTACACTTAATGCTATCACAAAAAGTACTTAGCTTCAAAGAGTGATTCTTGTACTAAAAGTTAAGTTTCAGAACAAAAATCCAAATAAGAGTTAACAATCTGGTATAGTGTTGTCCATACGAAACGATGAGAACTAGACATACATGTGAATAAAACGATCTTGTACAATATTAATTAAGAAAACTGCATGAATACATACAATACTAAAGTATTAAATAAATTCTGAAAAAAGTATGATTGTAAAAAAATAACTATTCTTTAATATTATCAAGTAAATGGATATGATTAGTATCAAAACATTCAATACAATTGCTCGTTCACAAACACTTACTCTATGCATTATGTTGTTCTCATGACAGAAAGCAACTCCCTTCAACAGCATCAACATGTACGATTTTACTTGAGCCTCAGATAACGGTTTGTCAGAATTGCGTATCACTTCTGAGAGATCAGAAAACATGTATTCAAACTCCAACACTAAAGAGCTGCCATGTGGAAACACTTCCCTTAATTTCACAACCTACAAATGAAACAACCATAAATCAAAATACAAAAAGTACAAAAGATCTGTAAAGCTTTAGAAAATTTGCATTTTGCTACTGGAAACTTCAGGGTTGTCACCAAAACATAGAACATGTGTAAACAAGACTATTTTTTTCTGGCTTAACTCTTATCAAATATATTTGATATGTTCAAAAAAAATGTCCCTTCCATAATTAGTACCTTTACTTGATTACAATTTTTGCTTTAAATGCTATATGCAAAAAGCAGGTTGATTACCGAAGGCACAGTATATTCATAGATTTGATACTTACATATGGATTATCCTCAATTTCTTGCAATGCCTTGATTTCTCTGAAATTAAAATATTTAATATAGTGACACTTCTACTGTCTGAAAGGTAGAAAGAAATACAAAAAAAATGTTCCTTGTCATTAAAATAAACTAGGAAATAACTTCAAACTGTAACAGAGAGCCATTGAAAGTATATTTTAACTTTATTACCATTTATGACCATTGAAAAGATTTACCTGAGTGCAGTGTTCGGAATTCCATCTTCTAACTTTCTAAGTGGAATTTTTTTCAATGCAACAACCTCACCACTCTGAATAAAAAGGTTTAATGCAGTAAGAACAAAAGTGAACATTGTTCATAATACAACGATGAGTATCAATTGACAGGTGTCATAAATCCATCCAACAAATCATTTAAGTAATTCAATTATGCGAGTACAGTTCTTGTGAGGAAATAGACAAGAATCCTGATATCACCACTAAATCCTTATATATTACTACATTGATAGAAAATTAATTCAATTTTAAGCATATACCTGGTAACCACCAAACTGAGCACTTCACACAATTTTATAAAAAGTTATTTTCTGATAAAGATACCAAAACCACAGAATAAAACTGTGAATTTAAAATTTTTATTGACTTTCATATGTGCAGGACTTTAGAGATTTGCTTTATACGGCGCTATATAAATCTTTTCAACTAAATTCAATAATTATAGTCATGTTCAAACAACCACATCAAAACTGCATCATAATATCTCTTCTTGATCAGTTTTTCAGATGCTTTTATTAAAGTTAAAAAATGTACTGTTTTTCATTGTGACATATAATTATTTATCAGAAGTAAATCTGAAAAACCGTACCTCAATATGCTTGGCCTTAAGAACAATTCCATGTGCACCTTCACCAACTCTCCCAAGGATGGTATACTGGTCCATGGTCAAAATTTCATCAATCCATAACAGAATGAAGTGCAACAGTGTAGCAATAAATCAATTCAGGTCACAGGGCGTTGAATTAAACCTTCATGCAAGTTCTCCAATCTGACAAAATAAACAGTTGTGCAAAAGCCAAAAAAAATTAATAATAATAAATTGCCCAATTATTGAGAAAAAACAAGTAGTTCTTATTATTGTTAATTGTTGATACATATTACCCAGAATTACTATTATAATGTGAGTATGCTGTATTAAAAATGGTATTGTTAAGAAAGATAAGTTCATGAATTGCATCATAACTTTTAAACTAAAATGCACCAAAATAAAAATTGCATATATATGTAACCAGTTGATAAAATTTTAGTGATCTGTTAAACCTGATAATACCTTTTATCAGAGTGTATACGAGTGTTTATTCTGACATGTAATTGAGTCTATTGATGTGTGGGTATTGAGTTATTTCCCCTTGTGTATGGCGTCATTTCATTTTTCATGTGATTTTTTCCAGCAGTTCGGTCAGTTCTTACTGGTCAGGTTGTCAGATACAAGTTGCTCGTCGAAGGGTGTAGTTGCTTTTGTCAACACTATGCTCGCGTTACATTTATTGATTTTAGTCATAGTTATTTAATCATTTATTCAGATAATTTGGTTGTCTTCAGGGGTTTTGTCACTCTTATGTTCTACTGTGGTGAGTTTGTTTTGTCATTTACCTGTTTCTGCCAGGTTGACGCTTGTATTATTTAGCGTGTGAAATTCATAACGGCAACACATTAATTTTGTAAACAAGCAATCTACCAATTCTTTATTCACTTTTAATTATTAATAATCGCAGTTCTTCCAGTAACCTCACTGTGGGTTAGTGTGGTGTGATCCGATGTAACTGGACCAGTTCAATCAACAATTGGTAGGCGTCATGTACTTGTGATGTATAGTAATATATATGTATTTATGTGTGTAATGTATGAATTATTGTTTGTATGCTTTATTTGTTTTAACACAGGATTAAGTAAAGAAGCCGCTAGTTTCGCTATTTGAATAGGTCTTCATTATAAATGTCATTGTATGTATGTCATTGTGTGTATGTCATTGTATGTATGCCATTGTTTACATATATGTCATTGTATCTATAAATTATAACTATGTATCTTATATAATCACTTCACTGAGACTATGCATAATTATATATTTCAGTGCTGTGAACCCAGTCTCAATATCAGTCATAATATATGTAAAAACCAGATTTTCGTTTGTTGATTATCTCCCCTACCTTTACGAACCCAGAACTATTAGACACTCAAATTAATTCATGGAGTGACCAATATTACATACAAATCATAAATTATAATATAATGAAATTATATTCCAGGTTAGTAATTAAAATATTATGATGGTGTAATAAGTTTTCGTGGTATTAACAAAACATTGCCTTATTTTATGCAAAGTTTTCATTATTTCTGGACATTTTGTACATGATCATCATAGAAATTCATTATCGTAAAAATCTCATTAGTTTTTTTTAAACTAAATTCCCTCCAATACATTCATTTGAGCGTTTTAAGTTAACTAGGTCAAATTTACTGCTATCACTCAAAGATTTTTTGGTTTTATTACATGCTTATCTTAACATGTTTGAAACAGTCCCTTAAGCAAGGAACCAGTCGATAGCTCTGCCTATCTACTGAATATTCAGTACACAATTAAAAAGCGTTGCCTAAGAATAAGAATTCATTAAACAATTTAAAGTGTCTGAACTACGCTGTCACAAAAATAACAAAATTATTTTATAATAACCCGTCCGTCCATGGCATATTGCTGACAAAAAATCAGCAAGCTTACAAAACTATCAGACGATCTGTTGTGAAATTTTCTTGAAAATGCGCATGTGCAAACAGCATTGACGCATACATAAAATACCACGAAAACTCGTTATACCACGAAAACCTGTTACTCGACCATATACCATAACACATACATTTATACGAACTGTTCTATCCGAAATTGTGTTTATTTTGTATTCGCCAGATATTCACGCAAAAAAGAACAACGGTTGTTGTGTAAAATAATCAATACAGTACATTTCGTTATATAACATTAACTTTATGGTGTAAATTGAATTTGCTCACCTTGAATTCCTAAAAATTCGTCTCACATAAATTTGTTTTATCAAATCACCATAAACAATTTCGGATACCTTCGTCTTCTTTCGTGAAGTGTATACTCCGATTGCAAAAACATTGTTTGCGGCACCGAAGGGAAAATAAATGCGCCAATCAAAGTGATTGATCGATAATATCTGGGACCAATATACATATGTGTATATTGGTCCCAGATAATATATACTTTCTACGATAATTCCGACAACGCAATATTTCTTAGTATGTTGAATCTTTTAGATAAAAAGACTTATCTTGGAAGACGGAGTCATTTTAATCGCTTCAAATTTGAATTGCATGATTTTTCATGTAGGTATGTTGGTGTAAAATTTTATAAATCAAGGCCCGGACAAACAGACTGTGATCATCAGTGTGTCCATACCACGTGACTTTTCGGCAAGCAAATTTTATCAATATACTGCTCGATTCGAAATCACCTACTTCACGTAATTTCCTTATTTCTTTATCAAATATAATCAAATAAAGCGGAGGCTTACTACGAGCGTAATGTAATGTTTTATTTCATTTTTTATAGATGAACAGTTTTCGCCAGAAAACGGGAAAACTGTATTTTTCTGCAAAATTTTGTTTGGGTAAACCAGAGACGTATAAATTATACGTCTCTGGGTAAACATAGTCGCTTGCAAAATATTACCAAACAATGACGTCAAAGTCACGTGGTATGGGCACACTGATCTTAGGCACTCGGTTTTTGTGCTTTTTAACCGTACAGACGTGTTTTTCCTTATATGCATGGTTGCGGCATGAAGATTTTTTTCGACAGATTTGCGTTGTTTGATGAGTTTATATTAAAAAATAACGTCTGTACGAGTATAAATCACGGAATCCGAGTGCTATGTCTGGAGTTGATAAAACTGAATGCCATATTCAGAATATTATCGCCAACTAATATCTGTCTACAGATTGTCTATTTTGTATAAATTTTTCGTCACGTATACAACACATTATTATTAAAATGTTTATTACCGATCCTCATAAAAGTACAAAAATAAATTTTGTGAATTAACGCCGTTCCACTCTCATAAGTTGAAAAATGATGTATTTTATCATTTTCTCTTATCTTGTTTATCAAATTATTTATTTTTTCATTGATAAAACGGACTATCAAAAATCTATAGATTCTAAAGTTGGCGAAATCAATTATATAGTGTTAAAATACATCAATTTGATTTAACATGCATATACAATGATGTGCTCCATTGCTTGGCCTTAACATTCATCATATAAATAAATAAAGGAAGAAAACATTAATATGGTACGATCTACTATTCAAACACGCTACGTGAACTCAGATTGGCATCACTATTCTATTGGTTAATGTTTGAAAACACAGCAAGTCACAAAATAATTATTAATGTAATTATTTTCATATTTATCAAAATTCGACGTTTCGTATGAAAGTCTATGTTCAACATTATCAAAGCGCGCTATACTCATTGCAGCTCTACTGAATATTCTATCATACATACGTATGAATTATGCAGGGATCCATTTATCAGACAGTAGGGCTGCAACGAATCCAAATTTCTTCAGATCGGATCTAATGGAATCCAGATGGCGAATTTCAACTATTTTCGGACCAGATCCTATGGTCACATTGTTAAATTATTGTTATTTGAATAACATCATTTTCATCATTTCTCTAATATAACTTTATGAAACACCAACCATGCAAACGTCTTGTTCTTTAATGTAGCGTAAGTGGCTATATGGTGATATCAAGTTTTACTAATTTATGGTTTTAAAAAGTCAACCATAATTGTATACATTAATAAACCCACTATACAGAGTCTATTGCAAGTGATTTGAAACAAATATTGTACTGTGGTCTATCTTCTATAAACCAATATCGCACATAATTTTCATATTTTTGAATAACGATCACTACTCTGTATATAAGGATATATTACAACAATTAGCCTCAAAATAACAATCATGGTATCATGCAGGGAACCGTGTCTCAGATTTTTGATAATGTCCTCCATTCAATAAATATTTGACTTTAAAGAAATTCCGTAGCCAGAACCCCGCTGACAATTACGTAATACGTCATAGATAAAAAACGAAAATGAATATCAAAATTCTGAGACACGGTTCCCTAGATAAGCATTTCCGCTACAAAATACCGAAAACCGCTTTGAAATCCATTTTCAAATAAGGCGGCAATCTTTATTCAAAAATAGCACCCACTGAGTTTTTTCTAAGCCAGAAATTAACAAGCGAGATAAAAAAAACGCGCACCTGCTACTTCCGGGTAGTACTGCGCTTTTTAGGTGTATGATTTTTAACACTGGATAAATACCGTATCCTAATTAAATGTATGTCAAACTGGTTGCTAATGTCAAAATTACTGTATATGTATATATACAGTAGTTTCCAATCCTTGTTGTGTCATAATAGCAGAAAAAAAAACAAATTAAAACAGATTTAAAAAGCTATAATAGCAAAGAAAAAGTTATTATATAGCTATTTAGAACAGAAATACTTAAAAGGTTGTATATGCATTATTTAATACGCAACGAGTAAAATCATAGACACGCATACAAACCTTCATTAATATAGTTTATATAAGTTATATTGTCAAAAATAGTGAATTTCGCCACACGCGAATATTCCGGAGGGAACAGGATATTCAAAAGGATAGAACATTCTGATTTAATAGACAAAGATAGCTATGCTATCTCGCCAATGATATTGTTGGGTATGAAAGATCTTTGTAGGGAAACTAGTTGATAAAAAGCTGCTGATGCCTCGAATTCGAACTGATTTACGAGCAAGTAAGGCCGGGATTAAGCATTGTAAGAATAATCCGTCCAACTTTGTGTTTGGGATTAGTGACCAAACCATGTTGTGTGGAGAACATTTGGTCTAACACTTTTGACCCACAAAGGGAAACCATGTTCTTCTAGGCTGTATGTTCCATTGAGCAGGTGTGAGTGAAAAAATCAACAAACTCACGGCAAATTATTTGGATTTTTTACATGTACGTTCAACTCTTCAGGCATTATCTGATAAAGATGCAGAGTGTATATTTGATATTTACTAATACTTCCTACCGATAAAACATGAATTTTGCACAGTCATTTTTCGATTGTGTCTTTGGGTGCATCAAACATTTAAGATTCAAAATATCTAATGAAATATAAAAAAATTCAAGTTTTCTCGTAAACAGCGATCAGGCAAACCGATGTTGTCTTTTATATGACTGTTGTTTTTTTGTTTTCTTTTTTTTAAAGCGTGAGTCTGAAATTAATCCGCAACACTCTGAAATAAAATTGCATACATTGTTGACCTGTGGATTGCAATAGAAAACAAGTGGTTATGATTCAGTGTCTTAATTTGTGTCCATCATTTGATCTCCTTCCAACACTTGAAAAGAACATTTTTTTTAAAAAAAAAAGATGGAATATACAACAATACATTACACGAGTGTACACTCATTTATATTCATTGGGATAAAAAACACACACCCGGCTATGTGTTATCTTTCGTTTTATTTGCGTGCAAGAGATTAGGCTAAATTTTGCTTGTAGAAAAAACACAGATTTACATTTTAATGTAATTAAACAAGAATGTTTATCTTTGTGATTTATCTTGACGGCTGTGGTCACAAATTTGCAAATTCGACGCACTTGTGTTTTTATTTTATCTTAGTAAAATCTGCTGCTTTAATATCAGCAAGATGTCAAATCATAGTCTGGGTGACACGATCCTTACTGATAGCAATTAATTAAGCCGGAAAATCAGTATGCAGTCATACATATTTATACCATCCGTTGTTTTATGGATCTACATTGTTTTTACAGCTCAAACATGTTGTATATTTAATCAGTCATGGCATGTGTGAAACACTAATTATCATTCTCACAATGTTTTATTAATTTTTAACGTGTTGAAAAACACGAATAAAAATAAAATGACAGGTTCTATATGCTTAAAACAATTTTTTAAAGAAAGAATTTGTCATTTTAAACTTCGATTCTTTTATACTTTATAAGACCATTCGAACCCTTATCGATCTTTAAGGTTGAATACATAATATGGTCACTTTTTAAGTGTTATGTAATAAATATCGTTTATCAAATTCATTCCTGTAGATATGTACGCCATTATATTTGTTTGATCTTGTATTTGCTCACATCTATTTTTGTGTTACAAATAAATTATGTGTATAGTAAGAGAGTATTATCATTTAAAACTATTAAATCAATTCTAAATGTGGGTCGAGCATGTATGCATTCATGAAGTACCATTAGGAACTTCACCGGAATTTTAACATATCTGTTTTACACCTCTCTGATATGATGATTGACTTTTTGTCATTGTTAAATGTTCTTCAAAAACACATTGAACAAGGTAGCATTATTAATTTGACTTCAAACAACCATCATTATCAGAATCCAACATCTTTTTAGATAGTTGATTAATGTGTTAATCAATTATTTTCAATTAATGCCCACCTTGGTATCTCAACACATAGTATATCGATGTTGGTTTTGTAAGTCTCGAGATGCCATTATCAAAAATACTACCCAATGTCCGAAGGAATCCTCGTTAAGGGATCAATTAGTGGAACCGCCCACCAATTTAGATGAAACAGCTCAATTACGAATTATTTGTCAAAATAGTATCATATCGTATCGATGCAATACACAGTACATCAGATTTCTCGTCAACCGAGAGGCTCTCAACGGGGAAAACGGCTGATAGGGAAATCGAGTTGAAGATGGCTGTGAAGTTAAATGAAAAGTAGCCATGCATTTAGTGTAAAAATTAGAACTTAAAGATGTGACTGATTTGAAGAAAAGTGTTTATGTTTTATGCCTGTTAATGTAATCATTTAAAAACATACTAATATATAAAGGTAATTGGATATATATCAGAATAAAATAAAATTCTTGAAAACATGCACGTCCGATGTCCATAAGACGTTACTGTTTTTCATCCTATTTTTTGTTTGATAGCTTTAAATATTTTACCAAAATGTACAGAGTTGCTTAATAAAAGTTCACGTTGAAATAATTTTATTTTATTGATTACATCGATGAAATAGCGAAAATAATAATTTTCGTTGACCCAGTCTCACTGTATTAATTTACTGGCAATTTAAATATATTGTAGTTTTATAACTCGTGTTTAATTGTATTTGAAAGCTAACTGACTCTGGAATGTATAAATTTAATTAAACTTGTAAAAATGGTACGTCATAATATTAACGGGGTAACAATCTTTGACAGCTCGTTTTATTGAAAGGTGCGTGAAGTGTCTGCATACCATATTGCTGTCTATTATATCTCCCGCAAAAACATAAAGGAATGTGTGATGCGGCATATGTAAGGTCTAAATTGACACATATAATTAGCACGGCGTTAGAGTATGATATCGATATCACATTTCAATAAGACCACCGTTCCGGATCAGTTATTTCATCATGTATTTTACATTAGAAGTACATTAGTTGCTAGTAGACCAATCGACCAAGGTGTTAATGAATTCACAAGTTTCTTGCACACCATATGATTGTTGCAGTTATATATTTATTACGTAATTTTCCACCATAAAGTTTCCATTTTCACAATATGTCACGTCACTATGGTCAAGCTTTTAATTCGTGTTTCCGCACATAAATATGCAGTTCTTTGTAAGGCTGGGAGAATTGTCATTCTGAAATCATTAATGAAATCGGCCGACCGGAAAGCCGAATAAACAAAGCTATCAAGACATTGATGAAATATAATAAGGCAGAAAACAAACGTAGTGGTGTACAACAAAAATGGCACTGCATTAATAATCTACGTTGTTTTACTTACTAAAATAAAAATTACAAGCTATAATTACTTGCAAACATTATATATATTTTTTCTTTATCTTCATCATCATGGACGTTCATAAATAAATCAATTTGTGCTTGTCTGATTAAATCTCATAAAATAGCAAGTGATTATCAGAGAGGCATATTTTAAACATGAATTATAGTAATTTGTTATTATATATCCAGAAACCGAAATTATAAAATTTAAATCCGCATCCGCGAATCTCAAGATAGATTCGAATAATTCGAACATTTCGGGTACCCGTTGCATCCCTATAGGCCTTTTCAGAAAGTAGGTTATCTCCCTTGAAAAAATCTGTCTCATTCGGATTCCTTCGGACACTGGGTAGTATTTTTGATAATGGCGTCTCGAGACTTAAAAGACCGATATGGTGATACTATGTGTTGAGATACCAAGGAGGGCATTAATTGAAAATAATTAATAAACATGTTAAGTCAACTATTTAAAAAGATGTTAGATACTGATAATGATGGTTGGTTGAAGTCAAATTAATAATGCTACCTTGTTCAATATGTTTATGAAGAACATTTGACAATGACAAAAGTCAATCATCATATCAGAGAGGTGTAAAACAGTTAGGTTAAAATTTCCGTTAAGTTTCTAGTAGTACTTCATGATATCCATTGAATTCATAAATGTTGGACCCACGTTTAGAATTTATTTAATAGTTTTAAATGATAATACTCTCTTACTATACACATAATATATTTGTGACACTAAAACAGATATGAGCAACAATATCAAACAAGTATAATGGCGCACATATGTACAAGATTGCATTTAATAAACGATATTTATTACATAACACTTATTTCAAAAAGTGACAATATTATGTATTCAACCTTAAAAATCAATGAGGGATCGAATGGTCTTATAAAATATAAAAGAATCGAAGTTTAAAATGACAAATTCTTTCTTTAAAAAAATGTTTTAAGCATATAGAACCTGTCATTTTATTTTATTTTTATACGTGTTTCTCAACACGTTTAAGAATTTATAAAACACTGTGAGAATGATAATTAGTGTTTGTCACATGCCATGACTGATTAAATATTGAACATGTTTGACCCCTAGACAAAATATTTAATATAATATTACTAACTCAATCCATTTTGCCTATAACATGCAAGTTTGATTTTAATTGCTCGTATTTTCAAAATAAACAAAGGGTCATTATTCTGCTTAAAACAATCGAATCATAAAACTCCAACAAAATATGCTGGGGTACTTAGTTCTCTGAAAGTTTGGTCAAAATCCCTTGTAGGAGTTGCACACAGAATATTACATGGTCAAAATAAACAAAGGGCCATAATTCTGCAAAAAATGGTTGAAACACAAAACCCCAACAATATATGCGCTGGGGTACTTGCAGAACAATAGTTCTATGTAAGTTTCGTTGAAATACTTTGAGAAATGTAGAAGGAGTAATGTTTTTACAGAATACTACATATGCAAAACTTTTGTGCAACAGAGACCTTGACCTTTGACCTAGAACCACCAAAGCAGGTCTTTATGTAAGCATACTATATATAAAATTTGGTGAGAAACCAATGGTTGGGGCCGCCACCCACCCGCGGCAATCTACTAACCAAATTTTCCTTCAGACAACATGGTTAACAACTTAAGATATACATAATATGCATTTGAATCCTTTATATTAAATACATAAAAAAAAAAACCTGTAATGTTTTATAGATAGTAGTCGTTCTGTTTAGCATAGGTCAAGCTTCACAGTTAATACTGTTAACCATGTTGATATAACAATGCAATTAATTTAGCACAAACCAATAGGAGAGACTTTATTTTCGGCTTCTGCTTTCACATGATACATTTTCAAAACTATGCTAAAAATTAGAGCTTAAATTTTCTTTCAATGAGCATAGTCCACAATCCCTTCTGAATATGTGCATATAATGTGAAAGGTTATTTAATAATCTGTCTCTACAATAAAAGCGCCTCAAAATAAACAAACAATAGCATTTTTTTACCACTGAAAAATTAAGAATCAAATAAAGATGACAAAAGCAGCTGCCCATTAAAAGTCAACATCTGCATTTTTGCATCAGGCAGGAGAAATCATATGGGAATACCAGCATGTTAGAAAAATTACTAGTCTTCAGATATGAAAAGTATAGATATTTCATAAAACATGTTAACCCTGATTTTCAAATGCTTGAAAAAGTCCAAGACCCTTAAGTAAGTGTATACACATGAACCCAGCCTTACGATCACCCCACTAATATGGACATTTTTTAAATAATGGATTTTTTTTCTTTGCTTAATGGTCTTTCCTCTTGAAATTGAGACATCCCGCTATTATGTAATACAACCACATTTTTCTGACCAACTAGCGTATTTGTGTGTTTTCTGACCCTGATAAAAAGATTATGCTCAATCGCACTATGCATCACTTCACATCTCAGACAAGACTGACACAGGGCTTAGATTGTTCTAGATCTGGACCAGGTATTAACAACATTAAGTGATGGTTATGGTGAATTTGTTAAGTAGAGCATATATTACTGACAAATAAAATGCCACTTTATTGTTCAATTGTTTTAGAGCTACCAGAGGTTGATTAGTTTACAGAAGTTGTTTCACTGATGCATAAAGCATAAGTCAATGTCACTCTTCTTTCAGAAATGACCCTTAATTCAAAACGCAATTTAATACATTGAATTTAACTTTAAATATTACCGTATATTCCCTAATATATGCCTCCAGGCAGTACAGTTTTGAAAAAGGGGGCATTTAATTGAGAACAAAAAAATAAAATTTGATACAAGTAGCCACATATGTATTAATAAATTTAAACCACAGACTAACCTTTGAAAACTGTCCAAATGTCAGATTCTTTAAGCTTTTTTACATAACAATTACACTCTTTACACTGGTCTTATAAGTAGGATATATACGGCAATGACTGCTGACTCTAATCTCTTTGAAGTCGCCGCTAAGATCTAGGTTGAATTGACGCCACGTCTAGCGGCTCAAGTCCTATGATGTCAGTAGTGAGCTGTCACGTGTACTGGATTTAAAATGTGTTTGTGTCATTCCTTGGATTGAAAAGTGTTTTCAACTAATTTCTATTGTTCATCTTAGATCAAAATAGCCTGTCAAAGTCAGTCACTTTTGTTTCCTCTTGTCCAAAAAGGGGAGGGGGC
Source organism: Lutraria rhynchaena (assembly GCA_008271625.1). Taxonomy (NCBI): domain Eukaryota; kingdom Metazoa; phylum Mollusca; class Bivalvia; order Venerida; family Mactridae; genus Lutraria; species Lutraria rhynchaena. Next base: position 2,605,614 of record VIBL01000036.1, read on the forward strand.
GTTTATTAGGGGAGGGGCGTTTATAAGGGAATATATGGTAATTTATTTGCCGTATCTGCTGAAAACACCCAATGGTTTACCGAAAATCTACTTTCACAAATCCATCAATATCCTAGATTTCCCACTGATTATCTATCAATTTTTATGTAAAAGTCAAAACATCGTGGACTAAAACTTATAATAATAATAATTATGAATAAACGCCAGTTGTATGGTACAATTTTTGGTATTAACTTGTGGCAAATAGACATATTTTAGGGGAAAATATTGGAATAAATATTTTTTGCTTTATATTGTCTTGTGTATTTTTCAAACATGGTCACTTACTAAAATAAATAGAAACAGATATTCAGACATGTATTGGTGAATGGCACATTTGTGTAGTTTGTCCCATAGCTTACAGCACACTTTAAGGTAGCGTAAGAGGCTACAAACGTAAAAATAAGCGAAAATGACATTTTAAGTTATTAACAATAATAAAATATCATACTATCATACCATGCAACAAAAAAATCGATCCGAATATGCAAAAATAGTGTTTTATCGCGATAAAAACTGCACCCCCATATCGACTACACTTTATCAGCGAGAACGATCTAGGAGGCGGCATTGTAAGGGGCTCTTAAGGGCAAATTTGTATCAATCGATATTAAATTTGGTATCGCTTGCCGTATGTTAACACAAGTATTTGAAATTCGACAGTTTATCAACATCAAGCAGATTAAAATGGGAAATAAGAAAAATAAGGCTAAGCAAGGTGTTAGAGTGTTCACAAAAAGTGAAAAATGTAGTTAGAAATCTCTTTCTCGCGGAAGTTGGTTTACAAATGCTAAAGATACCGAACTGCATAAATCTATATCCCGTAAAAAACTTGACCATAGTGACGTGACATATTGTGAAAATGGAAACTTTATGGTGGAAAATTACGTAATAAATATACAACTGCAACAATCATTTGATGTGCAAGAAAGGTGTGAATTCATTAACACCTTGATCGATTGGGCTACTAGCATCTAATGTACTTTTAATGTAAAATATATGATGAAATAACTGATCCGGAACGGTGGTCTTATTGAAGTGTGATATCGATATCATACTCTAACGCCTTGCTAATTATACTATCAATATGGGTCAATTTAGACCTTATATATGTCGCATCACACATTTCTTTATGTTTTGGCGGGAGATATAATAAACAGCAATATGGTATGCAGACACTCCATGCACCTTACAATAAAACGCACATGATAAGAAAACGAGCTGTCAAAGATTGTTACCCCGTTAATGTTATGGTGTACCATTTTTACAAGTTTAATTAAATTTATATATTCCAGAGTCAGGTTTCAAACACAATTAAAGTTATAAAACTACAATATATTTTAATTGCCAGTAAATTAATACAGGGAGACTAGGTCAACGAAAATTATTATTTTCGCTATTTCATCGATGTAATCAGTAAAATAAAGTTATTTCAACGTGAACTTTTATTAAACAACTCTGTACATTTTAGTAAAACATTGAAAGCTATCAAACAAACAATAGGATGAAAAACAGTAACATCTTATGAACATCAGATGTGCATGTTTTTCGAGAATCTTATTTTATTCTGTTATATATCCAATTACCTTTATATATTAGTATTTTTTTAAATGATTACATTAACAGACATAAAACATAGACACTTTTCTACAAATCAATCACATCTTAAGTTCTTACTTTTATACTAAATACATGGCTACCTTTCATTTAATTTATATAGCGGTTTCCCCAGCCATCTTCAACACGATTTCCCTATCAGCCGTCTTCCCCGTTGAGAGCCTCTCGGTTGACGAGAAATCTGATGTACTGTGTATTGCATCGGTACGATATGATACTATTTTGACAAATAATTCGTCATTAAACTCTTTAGAGTCATCAAAAATGGTGGGCGGTTTCACTAATTGATCCGCTAACGATGAACGAATTTGATTGGTTATCAAATTTTAGTAGGCTGTATTAATTTATAGAATAATTGTTGATAACACGAGGTGATAATGATCTGACACTTTTATCGTTAATTTCTCGCTTAGAAAAAAACGCAGTGGGAGCTATTTTTGAACAAAGATTGCTGCCTTATTTGATGATGGATTTCAAAGCGGTTTTCAGTATTTTGTAGCGGAAATGCTTATCTAGGGAACCGTGTCACAGAGTTTTGATATTTATTTTCGTTTTTTATCTATGACGTATTATGTAATTGTCAGCGGGGTTCAGGCTACAGAATTTCTTTAAAGTCAAATATCTATTGAATGGAGGACGTTATCAAAAATCTGAGACACGGTTCCATATAGCCACTCACGCTACCTTAATACAAACTACTTTTCTGGTCAGTCCACCTCTATATATATATATACGTCACCCAGCTATTAAGACCACTTTTTTAAACAACAATAGATGGTCTTATTAGCATGGTTCAACCATGTTCAGTTTTGTATTTTTATAACTTAGTAAATATTGCCGTATTTATACAAGTATTCTGTTATCTATGCAAACATTTCTAAGCATCTCTTTCATTAATCATTTGTAACATGTATCCTCAATTTCTTTTGGATTATCCTCCAGGACCTTTTACAATACAGGGGTGTATTTGGTCACTGATTAGAGGGGAGGAGTTTTTTTCATGGCACAGAAAACCATAGGAAGTATTTTGAATATACAAAATGTACAATAATTTGACAGATAAAGAGTACTGGTATTACTACTAGCACTTGTAATGTGACAACATTTGTTCAACAAGAATTTGACAAGAAGGGGCTTACCCTTCATCCCCCCAGCTTTTCTCTAAGAATTTACAAGTTTCACAAAAATGATCCCAATGATTGCCTAATCTACAGAAAAATCACACCCCTGATTTTAGTGAATTGATCTTACTTTAGGTGCAACTGGAGAGAAAACAATCCTACTGGTATCAAGTCCAGCATTTTTAGCAGACTGTAGTACATTGGGTTCACCAACTGCAGGAAATCTCAACAACCAGAGAACACTATTTTCTACATTCTTCAGTACTTCAAACCACATATCTAATGTATCTGGATCAATCTTGTACAACTGATTAAAATTGCAATAAACAACAGCATCCTCAGGAAGATTGTACTGACATCGTGCAGTAATAATTATAGTTGCAGGAATCTCTTCCCCAGAAGCACTCTTGTTATTAGTCTGAAATAACCAAATAATAGTGTCAATGTTGTATGCTGATTTGGTTTGGAAGGAAATAGTGATACAAAATATTTTTTAAACTTATTTGCATACAAGCTGATAAATAGATGTTGTTTAAAAAATAAGTATGAGGAAATGAGATAGACAGAAGGATGCAGGGCTGTAAGAGACAAGACAGGTCACTTCTTTCAATACTTCTGTATTTTTTATAGAGTAATAGAGATGAAGAGCAGACAAGAATCTGTTTATGTACTATGAGAAAGAGAACATAATGTTCTGTAATTCAATAGGTAATTAGATGCATGTGCTTACAATATGCAAAGTATATTACACTAATAATTCCAATGAAATTTCAATGAAATCTTACAAGGGATGTTAATGATAATGAGTTTACAGGATAAAGGTACCTATAACTCTGTAAACAATAATGTGAGAGGAATGTCTGATTTAAGACATAATACCAATAACTCTAGTCAAGTTTAATTTATTTCTAATATCTTAGAGATTATCAAAAATTTAAATGATCTTTGAACAACACAAAAACAAAATAGTTGAAAAAAAAGTCAACTGAATAACCAGATGAATTGACAACTTGGTAAACAAGGGATCTAAGAGCAAAACTAATTTCAACAACACGGGAATAATTTGATCCATCTTAGTAGAGAACCATTAGACAATATTATGAACTACTATCAAAGCTCTAAGCATTTTCAAAGCATCTCCCTATAGAAGTCTACATAAAATAAATGAGCCACATGGCCAAGCCAATTTTGATCCAAGGGACATCTTTAGTAAAATCTCAAAAGATCATTCCAGTGAAGTTTGATTGAAATTGGCCCAGTGGTTTCAGAGGAGATTTCACTTGAAATATTTGTTGACAACACACGTCACACATCAACCAACTGGGCGATCACTATAGCTCACCATGTGCACTTCATGCACAGGGGAGCTAAAAATCAATTAAGCATTCTGAGAATCTGAAACAGCAATTTCAACTAAACAACATAACCCTACCTGTTGAGTAGTTACACCACTCTGAATGACAATATCATTAATTGATGCATGAGCAAGTCCACTCTGAATCATTTGTGATAATACAGGTCCAACCTGTAAAGTAACAGTCTCATATGTCACAGTTCCAGGTACTCCATTCTCATCAGTTATCTCTCCTTGTGCACATTTGAAGGTTACAATCTGTCAATACAAATGGCAATGTTGACATTAATCCCAAACAAACAAAATGACAATTCATAAAAAAACCATCTAGTGAAAAAATATAATAGGACAAATGAAAAAGCTGCTGCAAATCAGACATTGTAATCATTTGCCAATTAAGCTCATTTATACTCAGCACAGTATCTTGTTTATTTAACCATGTTCAACGTAAGAAACTCCACACCTTAATCATGCATTCTCAATGATCCTGCCAATTTGAACAGAAAAAACTATCACTATCACTGAAGGTAATTAAATACCCCCCGCAGAGCCCTTTTTTAAAGCTTAATAACTAAGAACAAGCTATTTTAGAGAAGAAGCACACACATAATTTTGTCTTTAGACAAATAAAAAAGGAGCATAACTCCATATTCTCTGTGGGAATATATCCGAATAATTTTTCTAAAATAAGGCCTAATGCCTAATGTACTGGTAAAGTCTTATAAACATCCAACTAGCCATTTCAGAGAAGAAGCACACACAAGATTTTGACTATAGACAAACAATAGTGCCAAGATGGCCCATTTTTCGCTCACCTGAGTAAAAATTGCAACATCTATGGTTTTCCTGTGATTTGATCCGGTGACCTAGTTTACCTATTGAATTATTTTGAGACCCCAGATGATCCATGTTCGAACCCATCCAAAACATCATGAAAACAAACATTTCACCACAGTTTAACAAAGATCCAATCAAAACTGTGACCTCTAAAGGGATAACAAGGTTTTTCAATGATCTGACCTGGTGACCTAGTTTTAGACCCCAAATGACCCATGTTGGAACTTGTCCAAGATATCATTAAGATGAACATTCTGACCAGGTCTAATGAAGATTTGCTAAAAGTGTGACCACTAGTGTTAACAACCCCCCCCCGGAGTGGACATCGGACGCCAGAGTAGACTGATTGATCACTATAGCTCACTGAGCACTACATGCTTAGGTGATCGAATAAAAAAAGGGAATAACACTGTGACCATAAATCTTAATATTTTTTTAATAATATACACAAGTAGTTCTCATGCCCAATGTGTTGGTAAAGCTGTATAAAAATCCAACCAGCCATTCTGGAGAAGAAGCGCACAAGCTTTCGTCTACAGGCAGACGGACGGACAGACAACCTGAAACCAGTATACCCCCTTACAACTTTGTTGTGCGGGGGGATATAACAAAGGGCCATAATTCTGCAAAAAATGATTGAATCAAAAAAAGCAATATGCACTGGGATACTTGAGTACGTTAATTATGTAAAAGTTTTGTCAAAATCCCTTGAGAAACGTAAGAGTTGCATGCAGAAGAAATTGTGGATGTCCGACAACTGACATTCCCAATCAAATGACCAGATTTTCTAAAAAAAAAACAGGCTAGAAAAATATCTATACTGTGAAACCTCCGTCAACAGTCATCTTCCAACAACAGTAACTTCAAATTCCCCCAATACATTTTCAACAAAAATGAACCTCTCACCATTGGTCGCCTTTGTTCAAGTTATGATCTAGAACAATGTTCAGTTTGACATCGATTGGTCTTTACACTATACTCAAATATTTTATGATTAATCTCCCCTACTTGTAGAACAATAACAAATGCAACACAATTTGCAAGTTTTCAGTTTGCCTGAAGAATTCTTAAAAGAAAAAAATGGACTGGCTAACAATCAATTGCTCTATTGACCATACAACAATCAGTTTTCTTAATTGTGTTTGCAAACAATGCAACTGCGAAAAACAACCACTTCTCATCAGTCCGGATCAGGTGTAAAAGCAAATTGCCCTTAATGATTTGATAATTGTTTGTTTGCAACTTGCAGCTACTCTTTAATGTAAACAGTATTGTGAAATAGTTAATACAATTTATTATCATTTTCAATTTGTTTTTTATACTGGCTAGATCTACAAGATCTGACAGACTAGAAGTATTAGAACATTCAAAATTAAAAATAATAAGAAAACAGTTATTTATTTGATGTACATGCTTGTATTTTGGCCGTTACACTCTTACCAGCATAACAGCCAACATATGTAAAATTCTTTCAAAAAAAATGTTGAATTTGTCTGCATTCAACAAGTACCAACAATAATCATAATATTAAAGCATACATATTCTTGTTATCTATACTCTATTTTTCAAAGAATGCAAGTGCTTATCCAGCAAAATATGTTAAAAAATTTATGTTATTAAAACAACAACCGATTACTATAGGACAATACAGCATTCATAATATTATCTTTGCATTAGTGAACTTTTAAGGTTAAAGTAGTAAACAACCAGTGTGCCTCAGAGTTCATTTGTTTTATATGTCGGCAACAGGGGCCACATTTGAAATTTCAAGTTTGAATATGACAAGACAGTTCCAAAACTATTCATCAACTTTGTGAGGCATGGACATATTCTTACCTTAATTTCAGCTGTATCTCTAAAGGCTTTCAGATTCACACCATTGAGCACAATATTATTGTCAGAAAATCTGTCATCTTCATTTTGCTTCACTAGAATTTTTTCTATCATGTGAGGAAACATCTGCCAGTGATCTCCAATAAAGAATGTATCTGGCATGTAAGCAAGCTTCTCTGAGTACTGAGCCTCATATTCTATAGGAGATGTGAAACTATCTGTGATAATGTAGTCCATATAGGAAGCACCACTTGTACCTGGATATCCAAGCCACATAACCTAAAGAAAACAAAAAGCATATCAAAAAGTCTTCCTTTAATGTAGTGTAGCTGGCTATTTGGTCATATAAAGTCTCACCAATTTATATATGTAAAAACTAAACCACAGTAGTATACATAAATACAAGTGATTTGAAACAAATATTTGGTTTGTCTTCTATATACCCGCATCACATGTAATTTACACATTTTTTAACAACAGTAACTACTCTATACAAGAGGGCCAAGATGGCACTTTTTCACTCACCTGAGTAAAGATTGCAACTGATTTGACCAGATGACGTACTTTTTCAAACCCGATGACCCATGCTCAAACTTGTCCAAGACATCATTAAGACAAACATTCAGACAAGGTTTGGTAAATATCCAATCAAAACTATGACCAATGGAATGTTAAAAAGGTTTTCCAGAGATTTAACCTGGTGACCTAGTTCTTGACCTGAGATGAACCATGTTTCAAGATATTTCTAAGACAAACATTCTGATGAGGTTTGGTAAATATCCAATCAAAACAATGACCTCTAAAGCGTTAACAAGGTTATCCAGTGATTTGACCTGGTTACCTGGTGAAACCAAAGATGACCCATGTCCGATCTTGTCCAAGTTATCATTAAAACAAATATTCTGACAAGATATGGTAAATATCCAATAAAACTGTGACCAATAGGGCGTTAACAAGGTTTTCAAGCGACCCAGTGACCTAGTTTTTTAACCTAGATCACTCATGTTCGATCTTGTCCAAGTTATCATTAAGACAAACATTCTTACAAGGTTTGATAAAGATTCCATCAAAACTGTGACCTCTACAGTGTAAAAAAGGTTTTCCAAAGATTTGACCTGGTGACCTAGTTTGTGATCCCAGATGACCCATGTTCAATCCTGTCCGAGATATCATTAAAATAAACATTCTGACAAAGTTAAATGAAGATACAATCAAAACTGTGACCAAAGTGTTGGCAAGGTTTTCCAGTAATTTGACCTGGTGACCGAATATTTGACCTCACATAGCCCTTCTTCGAATCTGTCTGACCAATTTTCAAGACCCTTTGATGAAAAATGTGGCCTCTACAGTGTTCACAAGGTTTTTCTTCCATTTGACCCAGTGACCTAGTCAATGACTCAGCATAGCCATTTTCCGAACTCATCAGAGATTTCATCAAGACAAAGCCACTGACCAATATTCAAAACCCTTTGACCAAATATGTGACCTCTGGAGTGTTCATAAGGTGAATGCCAATGACAGACACAGCACGATGATGCACATCAGACATAGACCCATCAATACAGCTCACTCTGAGCACTTTGTGCTCAGTTGAGCTAATAAAAAAGGATATATTACAACAATAAACCTTACAATAATGTATCATGCCAGGACTTTTACCTCTGATTTTTGACAATATCCTTTGTTCATTACACATTTGACTTAAAAGAAATTCTGCGGCCTGAACCCCACTGACTAGTACCTAATATGCCACAGATTAAAAACGAAAACAAGTATCAAATTTCAGAGGCACAGTTCCTTAGATAAGCATTTCTGCTACATAATACCAAAAACTGCTTTGAAATCCATCTTCAAATAAGGCAGCAATCTTTTTCAAGAACAATCATGGACAAATCGAAATTGAAAACAACTCAAGGAACACTTCATGTTTTTTGGGGGGTGTCAGTCCCTGCGTCTTTGTCTAAATCCCAAAAATGATTCTATATGGAGACCCCCCCAAAAAACTTACCAGGGACCCCCAAAATGGCAAGCATGAGAGTCTCGGGACTCCGAGATTGAAAAAAGGGCCATGATAGCCCTGCATTGCACACCAGAATAAATGTAAGTTAAGGTATTACTAAAAAAGGTTATGAAGGTACATTTCTGGGCAGATAAAAGGGAATTAACAGTAATAAACTTGATAAAGGTCAATCAAAAGATACTACAATGGAATATTGGTGATGACCTCCTACAGACCAAATTTGGTGATGATCCAACCATTGGTTCATGAAAAGAAGTCATTTAAAGTATTTCTAATTTTAGCTCTGGTGGCCCTTAAAGGGGCCAACCATTTTTTTTTAGCAAATCTGATGGAATACTATCTAAGAATGCTACAGACCAACTTTGGTGATGATTCATCCATTGGTTCATGAAAAGATGTATAAAGGCTATATAAAGGCAATAAATAAATTTTTAGCTCTGATGACCTTTAGAGGGGTCAATTAGAATAAAATGGGCCAATTGCACTCAGAATGAAAAAAGGATTCCACACAGCAAATCTGAAGTAAATCTGACCAGTAGTTTCAGAGGACAAGACCATTGTTGATGCCGGACGCTGGAGTATACCCCTACCCATCCTTATAGCTCACCCTGAACCTTTGGTTCTGGTAAGCTAAAAACCTTGGTAAAACCCTGTTTAAGGTGTAGCGATTTGTTTAAAAAATAATTCACCAAGATATGAAACTGTTTTATTAATTATGTCAATGAAAAAATCAAAATGATAATATTGCCTTACAAAGTCTTACAGTATTAATATAATGGCAATTTGAATATGCTGTAGTTCTATAAACTGTGTTAAAATGTATTTGAATCATAAATGACACTTGAATAGATAAATTAATAAAACAAACATCAATTTAATCACTTAGGCCAATATCACGAAAGTGATATAAAGTTATGTATCAATTGATACTAATTTGTACCTTACAAAGCCCCCTATAGCACCCTCACTATCACTGATGAAGTGAAGTCAATAAAGGGTATTGTGTTTTACACAATAAAGCACTATTTTGTGCATTTGAACCATTTTTTTGAGGCATGATATGGAAGTATAGTAAATCTTTGTAAAAATAATTAAAAAATTTTAATTAATAATAAGGCACTTATGCTACCTAAAAGATTCGATTAAATAGCAAGATAAAAAACATGGGTCACTATACGACCTTAACTTCTCAGACAAAGGTCCAAAGTATCGCAGAAGTTGTCTATTTGAATGTAAAATGCTAACATTCCCACCTACTGACAGAGTAATGGTCCAAACAAGCATAATCCAGATACACATACACCGAACAAACCACCATTGTGGTGACTATGTCAATCTAACAGCAAAATGGGACGTGCTACACGAACAAAAGTCAAATGCTTATGTAAGTGGGATAAGCATTATATAGGCATTAATAACTTATACTCCAAATTGATTATCAAAATTTGGCTGAGTTCAAAAGTTACCCCTCCAACACCATTTGGATGAAATTAGAAAAGAACAAGAAGAAAACTGCTAAAAACAGAAAGTCTCCCTTGTTTTGTACATTCTATGGACTAAATATACCATGTCATGTTCCACATGTACACTCAAAAGTTTTACTCTTTGATTTGAGAGAGCTTGAAATCAATAAATATACATAATTTTGCAAACACACACAAAATTTAACTTTCAAAAATGTAAATTGGCTGCATAAATCAAAATAAAGAGACAAATATCGTTCCTACCAAAAATATCAACATACTCCTTTAGCTTGGTACGTCATAATTGACATTGATCAATGCAAACACTAGTTATACATAATAGCCTGTCAACATTACGAGTGTAATTTTTGTATGGAGATGGATGATTTATTTGATGATTAATCATTTATGGAAGAACATTTCAACAACAACTTACTAGTATGAGCCTGTTGACAAAAATAGCAGCGAATTTGGCACAACTAGATTCATCAGCAATTTGGAGGATGAGCGTAGCCAGGACTTTTAAAATGATGCAGCATCGTGCAGAAATTGAGATAATCCTGACTGGATATTCATCGTAAAATCAAGATTTAAGTTGTTATTTGTAATAATCTAGCCTTAATCAACAATATTGCGTAATAAAACAGCAGGGTTCTGATTTAAATTTTTGCATAAATTGCCAATTTATGTACACTGTTCACTAAAGTTGGCATCAAAACTGAAATATTTCAGATGGAGAACCAGAAATAAGCAAATATATAATACTAGATGACCAATCAACACTCAAATTGAATAATAAGTAACCTAAATTTAAATAATTCAACATGCCTGCAAACTGATATAAATCATGGGTCATTTCCGATTTTTTTCTGAGCTATTCTCATCCGGATTACATCCGACTGTGAAAGCAATTTTTCTGGTGTTAATCCCAGTGATATAAGATCTGATATAGATAAATCTGATATTACAGACATTTCATCCATCGATCTTGCCGACAGAGAAATGATGAATGAGTTCTCAACATCAGGTTTTAACTTGTCAATTTTGCATCCAGCCACAATATGCTTTATTTTATACAAATAATGCATTATTTTTGAATTTCTTTAGTAAGTTAACACAACTGAAAATATTTTTAAGATGCAAACTCTATTTATATATACTATGTATACCAGATCTCTATTTAACTTTCTTCAAATATAGTTTTTCATACTTGCACAGACAATTCAAAGTTCTGTCATTTTTGTAAGTAGTAAATAACTTTATATCAGTCACATTTTTATCTGTATTAAGCTATTGTATAAACTTTTTCAGTGTTAAGCATATGTTATATGATTATTTCAGGCATAAATTATGTCTAAAAAAATACTTAATATTTATGATTGCTTTTTTTCTACTTTCAATTTGATGAGTTTCTGCTATCTGACAATTTTTAGTACTTCTTACTACTGTATATTCCCTAATAAATGCCCCTGTGGGCATTACATTTTTGAAAGTGGGGGCATTTAATTGAGAACAAAAAAATAAAATTTGAAACAAGTTGCCAAATATGTATTAATAAATTTAAACTACAGACTAACCTTTGAAAATTGTCCAAACGTCAGATTCTTTAAGCTTTTTTATGTAACAATTACACTTTTTACACTGTTCTTATAAGTAGGGTATATACGGCAATGACTGCCTACTCTCATCTCATTGAAGTCTCCCCTACAATCTAGGTTGAATTGATGCTACAATCTAGGTTGAATTGACGCTACAATCTAGGTTGAATTGATGCCATGTCTAGCGACTCAAGTCTGTTGATATCGGTAGAGAGTGTGTACTGGATTTAAAATGTGTTTGTGTCAATCCTTGGATTAGAAGTTTCTTCTACTAATTTCTATTGTTCAACCCGGATTAAAATAGCCTGTCATGGTAAGTCACTTTTGTTTCCTCTTGTCCAGAAAGGGGAGGGGGCATTTATTAGAGGAGGGGCTTTTATAAGGGAATATACTGTAACTCAAGAAAAACAACAGCATATGGTTGACATATTTTTGTTCTGATAAGTTACTCAGAAAAGAGCGAACATGGGATTTACCCTTTATCTATTGCTTAAATTTCTAGTGTTAGACATTTTAACATATTTGTTCAGTTTAATCATGTATTTTTGCTGTTACACTTGCTTTATTTGTATGATAAATATTAGGGGTGTAACGGTTAACCGATATACCTGTTAATATTGCAATATGAATTATGACAGTTTTTTACTGGTTGTGGACGGACATGTCCACACATAAAAATGGAAAGAGAAAATTACCAAACCTACCTTCACCTTTGGTGGGACAATACAAAGACAATGGATGAACGCACAGACATTAAGAACTTTCTGCAACTTTTTTCAAACTGATAAGCACTATTACACTATTACCTGAACTGGGGCTGGACGCAATGCAAATAATTCATTCCTGGCTCCTTTGGTATAACCATTCATGTTCACAAGGATATGTATACCATCTGCATTGATGCGATCTGCAGCTTTACCATTGCATGGTATCTGTAAACAAAGTAGTGAATAAGAGCAAAAGAAAAATACAGTGCTGCCTTAAAAGAGCGACACTGGTCAGAGATACAAAAAAGTGTTGTTGTTTTTTGGAGGGAGTTGTTGTTAGGAGAGAATTGATACATTTGCGACAGGTGTTTTTTATTATGTGTATGTGTGTATGTTGTTTCTTGGAGGAAATAGGTGTTTGGAGGTGACGTTATGGGAAGGAGCACTGTATTTTCAAATGTAGAACAATACAGCATCCCCTACCAGCTTAAACTAACCTTAGAATATTTACATGCAAATTACTAATGAAACATGGCAAGAATTTTTCATGTGAATAAAGCTTAAAAGTGAACTGTCAGGCACAAAACAGAGTACCAACAGTACTGAAACTAATGGCAAGCTATAAGGAAAAAATTACAAAGGTATTGTAAACAAAAGTAGAGTGAATGGTTTACTTCAGTTATAATTCACTAGCTTCATATTATCAGAGCATATGAGGGCAGTCATAAAGTACATGGACAATCGTTGTTGTATAAGTCAACATCAGATTTTATAACAATTTTGCCTTCTTGATGAATAATAAATGAGTAACTGAAATTTGAATGTCATCTGTGGAGATTTATCCTCACCATGCTAATTAAATACTAGTCTTAGCTAAGTTACAATAAAGACACACCGCCATACACATGGCCAGACGAACATTTATTTCAAGATGTGCAGCTGGAAGAATGAAATGTTAGAAGAGTATATAAAACAAGAGGGCCAAGATGGCCCTTTTCTGCTAACTTGAGTAAAGATTGCAACATCTATAGTTTTCCTGTGATTTGACCTTGTGACCTAGTTTTCAAACTGAGTTGACCCATCTTCGAACCAGTTCATGATATCATTAATACAAACATTCCGACAAAGATTGAGGAAGATCCAATCAAAACTGTGGCCACGAGAAGGTTAACAAGGTTTTTCAGTGATTTGACCTGGTGACCTAGAATTGACCCAAGAAGACCGATGTTCGTACCTAACCAAAAAGTGAGAAGTGCTAGATATTGACACTGCTGAAATAAAATTACATACAGTACCTGAGAAAGATCAATGAAGTGTTCAGCTTCACGAGCAACTTTTGATCTGAAGTTAGTGCCATCATCTGCAGTCAATGCATAACAGAAAATCTGAAAGTATAGTACAAATTTTTCTTTACATCAATAAACAGAAACTAGTAACACATTACTACTTTTGTTTTTCTGTTCAGTATTAGTGTAATCCCCCCAAAGGGAAATTACTTTAATCCTTTCCCACAAAAGTAAATAAGTTTAACAGTATTCTACACTACTTGAGGTAGAGTGATTAGTAGAGTTTAACAAGTACCCTAAATATCATGGCCCTCTTGTCTTATGCTTAGAGCGCTATTTACATTATTTTGCCTGCATCGCTCACCAGAATAAATATTAATTAACTTGTTACTAAAAGGGTAATAAAGGTACACTTGTGGGCAAATAATGGGAAACAATAATAAACTTGATAAAGGGCCATCAAAGGATACTACAAAAGAATATTTGTGATGATTGAATGATGCTAAAGACCAAATTTGGTGATGATTCAACCATTGGTTCATGAAAAGAAGTCATTTTGAGGTATTTCTATGTTAAGCTCTAGAGGCCCCTAACTTGAGAAAGGACCATCTAAGGATGCTACAGACCAAGTTTGGTGATCATCCATCCATTGGTTCATGAGAAGAAGATGTTTAAAGGTATTTCTATTTTTAGCTCTAGCGGCCCATAATAGGGGCCAACCAATTTTTTTTTCGCAATCTAATAGAACACAATCTAAAAATGCTAAAAACCAAGTTTGGTAATAATCCATCCATAGAAACATGAGAAAAAGTCATTTTAAAGTATTTCTATTTTTTGTTCTAGCGGCCCCTAAAGGGGCCAACCAAATTTATTTGAGCAAACTTGAGAAAGGACTATCTAAGGATGCTACAGACCAAGTTTGGTGATTATCCATTGGTTCGTGAGAAGAAGACGATTAAAGGTTTTTCTATTTTAAGCTCTAGCGGCCCCTAAAAGGGGCTAACCAATTTTTTTTAGCAAATCTGATAAAAGTCCATATAAGGATGCTACAGACCAAGTTTAGTGATAATCCATCCATTGGTTCATGAGAAGAAGATGATTAAAGGTTTTTCTATTTTTAGCTCTAGTGACCAATAAAAGGGGTCAACCGGAACAATATGAGCAAATTGCAGTTAGAACGTCAAAAGGCTTCTACACAACAAATTTGAAGTAAATCCGACTGGTAGCTTCTGAGGAGAAGATCATTGTTGACGCCAGACGACTATCCACCTACCCATCCTAAAAATGTGCTTCGGTTTTTACGAACCATTCATCAATAAAACTAATGAAATACGATGTATACACATATAAGAATATTGTAAGCATACATTTTGAATAGAAACAAAAACTGAAACAAAGTCAAAGTCTGACAAAATTCCATTATATAGACACAAACATGAACTAGCATCACTACTATCATTGACCTCCTAATCATATAACCATAATGGGAGATCTTGTATACTGTTTGTTTTAGCATTTGGTGACAATCATCTAACCGAATTCACATCGTAAGAGGATAATTATGTTCCCGAAATTGCAAACAATAAACCAAACGAACAATACGTTGATCAGTGGGGTTTTATAAATTGTTGATCACACCTTCTGACACAGAAATCCTTCAATAGACAAGACTGGTTGATTTGAGTTTATTGCCTATTTAGGATTACAGGTGTGAACTACGCATTCAAATGAGTTTGGGGACCTGATTATCACTTCGGATAAGGCACGGTATTCGGATTGGAGAATTCGGATAATCGGGGTTATTTTACAATGAAATATATAGGGGAAAAATCGGGACTGAAATTTCTTTTCGGATTACACCAGGTTTTCGCATAATCCGTTGTTGAAAAATCAGGGTTTTACTGTATTTCTATTTTTAGCTCTAGCTGCTCCTAATGGGGCCAACTATTTTCATTTTAGCAACTGTGATAGAACACTATCTAAGGATGCTAAAACCCAAGTTTGGTAATAATCCATCCATGGAATCAAGAGAAAAAGTCATTCGAAGGTATTTCTATTTTAACTCTAGCAGCCCCTAAAAGGGGCCAACCAAATTATGCTAAAAAGACACTCTTACCTCTACAGAGTCTTTATTATGAAGTCCTGGTATACTCTGCATGAGATGAGATGTTGGGTGATTTCCAAAGTCAGAACTAACATAACCAATTCTCAAACGACCATCACTAGATGATAAATTCTTTGGATGTTCATAAGGAGGTTTGTGGAGTATGCTAATCTGTAAAAAAAGTAATCACAGAATACATGCTGTTTGAGACATATTCCCTACTATTGCAATTTTCAAATGTTAACAAAGATGGAATCAACAAGTGCCCTTAGCATTTCTGTAGCAGTAGTTGAATTAATCATACAACATCAAACGTTCTTCTGAGCTGGCAGCTGATGCAGATTTAAATAGAATTTTTATAATCCCATACATAAAACAATCCTATCTCATCAATCTTGCTTTAGGCAAATCTTGATAGCTTGAACAGGCTAACAAGTAAATTGTTGACAAAACAGGCAAGTGTACAAATGAATTACAGTAAGAAAACAATTGTGAATACCTAGGGACCCAAATAATCATTTCACTATATCCAAATTTCGAAATATGCCATAATTGCCCTGCATCGCTCAAAAGAATAAATGTAAGTTAGCTAAAGGGCAATCAAGGTACACTTCTGGGCAGTTAAAGGGGAACAATAATAAATCTGATACAGGACGATCAAAGGATACTACAATGGAATACTGACGATGACCAGAGGATGCTACAGACCAAATTTGGTGATGATCCAACCACTGGTTCATAAAAAGTTCTTTTAAAGTTATTTCTATTTCTAGCTCTAGTTGCCCCCTTATAGGACTGAGCCAAATTCATTTGAATAAATTTGAGGATTTTTAAGGATGCTAAAGACCAAGTTTGGTGATGATCAATCCATTGATTCATGTGAAGTCATTATAAGGTACAGTAAACTCCGCTTTTAACGATATTGAAGGGACTGTAAAAAATATATCGTCATATCTGAATATTGTTACATCCAAAGTTGACCACACTATGACGCACATCTGCATAGTAAATGTACTTTTATTTTATTCACTCTAATCAAAATTGTGAATTTAAATAAAGAAAACACATTTAGTATAAGCACAATTAATAGTACACTATTTACAGTGTTTGTCATGTGACAGTTGGTGCACTTGACTGGCGAGCAGTTTGTTAATGTAACATGATTTAAGTGCCTGTGTATCTATGTATTTATAAAATAAAGGAACAGTTTCAATATTACAAAACCTATGTAAGTACCTATCATGAATTAATGTTCATCATTAAAATTATATGTTTTGCTATTCTTAATAGGGTTGAATTTACCCACTAGAGGACATCCATTCTAAATATGCCCTCTTAAAACCTTTTAATGTATTTTGTTGGGAAATTTGGATAGGAGTGTTATTCCTTAATTTAGGTCCTGAGTAATCCAATGACTTTCTAAACAAGAGGGCTAAGATGGCCCTTTTTCGCTCACCTGAGTAAAGATTGAAACTTTTATTAGTTTTCCTGTGATTTGACCTGGTAACCTAGTTTTTATCTTGAGACAAAGTTTGAGGAAGATCCAATCAAAACTGCGACCTCTAGAAGGTTAACAAGGTTTTCTAGTGATTTGACCTGGTGACCTAGTTTTTGATCCTAGATGACCCATGATCGATGATTATAGAATGAATTTAATTCTGACCAAGGTAGGTTCCTTAACTTGTCCAAGAACTCATATTCATTAAAAGATTTTAGATCTCTATAATTAATTGATGTATGTAATGGATTTTTAGGAGTGTTGGAGAGTTTTTTTGGTAATACACACAGGGTAATGATCAGTTACAGTAAGTTTAGGCACATTCACTTCAGAGATATTATTTGGACTATTAGTATATGAATGGTCTTTTATTGTAGATGAGTGAGAAGTTACTTTAGTGGGTTTCTTAACAAGTTAAGTCACATTAAAACAGCTAATAATGTTGTTCCAAGATGTATTAACTGATGCATTGGTTTCAATAGAATAAATATAATTAAAGTCCCCTAGAAGTAATATTTCTGTATTGTCAATCAAGTAATCGAGTACACCCAATACCATTTGTCAATTGCAGTTCTATATGTTTTGTTTTTTGCATCATAGCCAACTACGGTATCATCAGGGAGAGATATTGCCTGCAGGGCAAATATTGCATCACTGTAACCAAAATATCATTATTTAAATATCGTTTAAAGAGGTATTTAAGTGTAATGAAAATATAGGAGCTTAAGTTGGGACTGATCAATTCATATCGGAATAAACGAAATATCGCCAAATAATGCCAAATACGACATTGTTATACCTGAAGTTCACTGTACTTCTATTTTTAGCTCTGGTGGCCAATTTTTAAGAGGCTGAACAAACTGATTTGAGCAAATTTGACAGGGGACTATCTACGGGTGCCACAAACCAAGTTTAGTGATGATACATCCATTGGTATTTCTATTTTTAGCTCTGGTAGCCCCTAACAGGGATTTGAGCAAATTTGGTAATGGACCATCTAATAATGATACAAATCAAGTTTAGTGATGATCCATCCATTGGTTCATGAGGAGATGCATAAAAATTATTCTATTTTAGCTCTGGTGAGCTCTAAAAGATGTCAGCTGGTAAATTACAGTAAGAAGGTCACATGTGACAAGAATACTGTGCAGAAAATTTTAAGGAAATCTGACCAGTACTTTCTGAGGAGAAGACCATTGCTGATGCCAGGCGACAGACGAAGGACACCTGAGCATCCCCCTTACCACACTTATAGCTCACCCTGAACCTTTGGTTCTGATGAGCTAAAAATGAATATTATTCATTGAAATTTATCTTCACAATGTCTGATTTAAAATACATACAATTCATTATGCAGCACACTTAAATATGTCAGTAAATCAGTGAAATTCAACTCATTAATATTGTTAGAGATTTCATGCTTATATGCAGAATATTGTTCAAAATACAGTAGAAACTCATTAAATCAAACTCCCTTATATCGAATTCCTGCTTGCATCGATATAAAGTCCCAAATGTTATCCTTTTTACAAATCAAAAAGCAGACTTATTTCGAGTTCATTGGTCTTGATATTTTTGTATATACATGTTGGACAATTTAAGTTGCCAATAACAAAAGAAATTTTTGTATCTTTACCTCCAACAAACACCTATTAATTTCTCACCTGATTGGATATTTTTTTTTATTGAACTTCAAAATCATAGTTAATTATTAACTAAAATGTAAACATGTCAGTGTTTACACTCGCGATAATAAAATCAATTTGTGTGAATATGTTTGTAATTTTTTGGTTATTCATGCTTTTTTATGTGAATGTTGCATGATTTAAATACATCATAAGTATAAATGGTGTGTTTCGTTCCTATTCTGTACACAAAATAGCACAATTAAACGATTATTACAACAGACTGACAATCACTCTAAAAAGTAAACCCAGCAGTCAAATTTCTCTGACTATTTGTATATAAAAGTTAGTTTATATCGAACAATTTTGCAAAGTCCTTTGAACTTCAAAGTTTTGACTATATAATGCAATTTTGTTGCAATGTCAGGCCGATGTTTACAGCACATACTCATATGGTTATGACATTCTTTGATCAACACAGCAGTTAAATTTATAGTCAAAAGAGGATTATTCACAAATTTCACTGAAAAGAAACATGATGTCAAAGTAAAAAATTGAATAACACACAATCATCAAATATTGTGTGAAGCTTAGAATGACACAGATGGAGACAATGAAGTTTCCTGGTACTAAAAGAGATTCATCTGAATGTAAAAGAGCACAAGTGTATAAGTGGCAAAGTCCTTTTTAGATGGCCACATGACAATCGATGATGATCAATGATCAAGTCTACCACAGTTTAATAAAAAATTGAAGCTGCACTTCAGTCAGAAATAAAAAATGACAGATTGAAAAAGTATTGATGAAATCACTAAAACTGTAGGATGCAGCATGGATTTATTCATAACATTCTAAGAAACAAATTTGGAATGTAAATGAATCATTTGATCAGTGGGTGTACATGTATTTATATTGTAAATTCATTTGTTCATGTACTGGGTATACATTTCCTGTACATAATAAAAATATACTGTTGATCAACTGTACAAAATTATATGGAATTCTGACATCTAAATTTATTGCTGTTGAGTTTGTCCACAAACTTCATATGACTGCCCCTAGTACATATGCAAATGCAGTGTAGTCTAACTGCATTACACGATATATAGATTCATCACATATGTTGTTCATGACAAATATCAAGAAAGAAATACATACAGAAATACATCATGTTGTACCATATCTAAAATTAATGTAATTATTTAGCTTCTTAAGAAATACATCAATGATTGTGTTTACTTGCATAATGAACATTTTTGTCAAATTTTCATAGAAGGGGTATGACCTGCCACAACTGGGATTCGAGCCCGGATCTCTGGGGTACAAGTCCAGCGCACTAACCACTGGACCGCAGCTTGGTAAATCTTGGCCGAGCAATCACAAAAAAAGTTATCCCAAGCATATTAAAAAAAACTTTGAATACTTCCGCAAACTTCCAAAATACAGAAAATGGCTTCTCCAGAACATTAATCTTGAACATCAATATGATGTAGCAAAAACATCATTATGTGTAACCATTGAAAATGAAAATTGTGAAATCCTAGTGCTATTAGAACTCTTGCTGGTAAGTGAATTTATGGCTTTATTGAAGTATTCTAACCTTTTCAAGGCAAAGGTTGGCATGTTTGGCAGCAATACCCTTCCTCTGATCATGTGATAGTGGGTATAACATTGTATGGTGTGGATGTACTGATGGTAAACGATTTTTCTCCAGCTGTTCATCCACTATTTGTACCAATCTCTTCATTCTTTCAGAATAATCACTCCAATCACATACAAACTGGAAATAATAAACAACTTTTTAACAACAAGTTTTATTCATGGACATTCAGTTTTTACAATAAGATCAATTTCTAAAAGAACTTACACTGATGGCCAATAAAACAATAATTACTCATGTCATGCATACTGTGGTAGCATCTATTTTTATTGGGTTCAATTTTCATGGTTTTTACTTAAATGGCTATTTTGTTGGGACATAAATTTGTCAATTTTTTGGAAAAAAAACAACTGCTTAATTGTTTTCTGTCATAAAATAATCTTGTTAGTGAAAGTTATTGAAAACTAACACATCAAAAAAGCAAACCTGTTATGTTCAACAAATATAGTTAATAATATCATACTTAAACAAGAGTCAAATTTGACAACAAAGGTTTGCAAAGGAAGTAAAAGATGAAGCATAATTACAAGGGGCCTTTGCATTCACAAGTTTCTTAGGTACATCATGTGTTATTTTAACACTATATCAGCATGGTTCAACTGTTTAGACAAGCTAAATCTAAAATCACTTGAAATAATAGCAATGACCCAACACATTACAGAAATGTTACATACCTGCAAACAATGAGCAAGGTTACAGTAAGCATCTGGGAATTCTGGTTTCAGTTTTAAAGCAGTTTTGTAAGACTGGATAGCCTCTGGAATATTACCCGAATCTTTGTGAATAGATGCCAGATTGCTATGTGCATCAGCAAAAGCCGGTTTTATCTGAATAGCTCTCTGATAACATTGCATAGCTCCCTGTATATCTTGCATTTCTTTTAATAGGTTACCCATATTGGAATATGCATCAGCAAATGTTGGTGAAATACTGCAAAGTAAAACATCATAAGTGTACATTTTTCCCGAAGGAGAGTGTTTGTTTACTTTCGGTAATTAGGTCACAGAGTTTAATCACTTAAATGGAAACAAAACACTGAAGTCAAAGGTAATTATGTAAAGCATGATTTTGTGCATCTGATGGAAACTAAAGAAGGCTTGCACACATGTTTTTGAACTACTTTCCAGATGTTGACAGAGGTATATGTGATGGATAACAAATGCCAACTCTGTGTATAGATTGAAAGATCAGAATCTTACCTGAGACAGGCCACCTTATAGCAAAAACTGATACAAAAATCATTTTTTCATGTCTAAATACAGACAAGAACTGAATGTGACATATGTCCCTGAAGTTGCAACACATTTTTAGCATCAGTCTCCATGACTCTCTTCTGATGGTAACATCAGTACCAAGTTATTTCAAAATCAATAAAAAATTGGAAGGTTACGGCTGAGACACAAAAATGCCATACATATTGAATGTCCAAGAATATGACCTTGACACTACAGGCAAGTGTCTTGCATGTGACACATTGCCTTCCGTTAGTGAACATCAGTAGCAAGCAATTTCAAAACTGGAAAGTTACGGCTGAGACACAAAAATTCTATATATTCTATATACTGAAGGACTCTGAAAACGACCTTGGCCTTGGCACTACAGACACACATCCAAACATCAATACCAAGTAATTTCAAAATACATACAAAAATTAGAGAGTTATTGCCAAGACACGAAAAGTATATAATGAATAACATTGAATACGACCTTGACCTTGGAGCTTTGGGTCAGTTTTGCATGCGACATATCATCTTGTTCTGGTGATCATTTGTACCATGTTATTTTGAAAACAATGCAAAAATTATAAAAAAAATTGGACGGACAGACGGACGTACAGTGCGAATGCTATATGCAACCCTTTGGGGCATAAAAAAAAACTAGATAACAAAATTGGCCGAAGTATTATTGGCAATCCCAATGCCTGAGTGGCTTATCAGTAAATCTGTGGAAAATCAATGCTTTTAAGTACTAGTGAAACATATTTTGTTGTAATACAAATAATTTTTGTTGTGTCTTCAATTTTTAAGAACCATGTAAAAGCTACTAAATTCTCTTTAATCTGATATAAAAAAGGCTTGTGTGGCTAGTTGTCTCATCCATTTTCCTCAAGATGCTGTGTTTACAACAAGAGGGCCACAATGGCCCTGCATCACTCACCAGAAAAAAATGTAAGTTAACTTGTTACTAAAAAGGTAATAAAGGTACACTTCTTGGCAGATGAAGGAGAACAATATTAAATTTGATAATGGACCATCAAAGGGTACTACAAAGGAATATTGGCGATGACTGGAGGATGGTACAGACCAAATCTGGTCATGATCCAACAATTGGTTCATAAAAAGAAGTCATTTTAAGGTATTTCTATTTTTAGTTCTAGCTGCCCAAAAAAAGGCCAACCAAATTCATGTAAACTTGAAAGAGGTCCATCTAAGGATACAACATATCAAGTATAGTGATGATCCATTGGTTCATAAGAAGAAGACATTTAAAGGTATTGCTATTTTTAGCTCTAGCTGCCCCTAAAGGGGCAAATCATTTTTATTTGAGCAAACCTGATAGAGGATCATCTAAGAATGCTAGTTGCTACAAACCAATTTTGGTAATAATCCGCCCATTGATTCATGAGAAAAAAAGCCATTTTAAAGTATTTCTGTTTTTGAGGATATAAGGATGCTGAAAACCAAGGTTAGTGATCATCCATCTACTGGTTCATAAAATGTTTAAAGATACTTCTATTTTGCCTCCAGCAGGTCCCTAAAAAGGGGCCAACCATTCTTATTTGCACATAAGAAACCACTATCTCAGGATGCTAAAGACCAAGTTTGGCAATAGTCCATCCCTTGATTCACGAGAAGAAGGCTTTTTAAGGTACCTCTATTTTTAGCTCTGGTAACCCCTTAAAGGGGCTGGCTAAATTTTACTTTAACAAATTCGATGGAAAACCATCTAAGGATGCTACGAAACAAGTTTAGTGATGATACATCCATTGGCTTATGACAAGAAGATTTTTAAAGGAATTTCTATTTTCAGCTTTGGCGGCCCCTAATAGGGTCCAACCATTTTTATTTTAGCAATCAGATAGAACACTATCAAAAGATGCTAAAAGCCAAGTTTGGTAATAATCTATCCACAGAATCATGAGAAAAAATCATTTAAGGTATTTTTATTTTTAGCTCTAGACCAAACTTGAGAGAGGACTACTTAAGAATGCCAAAAACAAAGTTAAGGGTTTATGGGATAAAGTCATTTAATGGTATTTTTAGCTCTAGCAGCCCCTAAAAGTGGTCAACCTTTTTCATTTGAGCAAATCTAATAAAATACTATCTAAGAATGCTAAAGACCAAGTTTGGTGATGATCCATCCATTAGTTCATGAGAAGATGATGATTAAAGGTTTTTCTATTTTCAGTAAGAACGTAAAAAGAATTCTACACAACAAATTTGAAGTAAATATAACCAGTACTTTCAGAGGAGTAGACCATTGTTGGTGCCAGACAAGTACACCAGAGTATCCACCTACCCATCTTAACAGTTCACCCTGAACCTTTGATTCTGGTGAGCTAAAAATTCAACTATGATGCTACATATTGAGCAAAGAAGTTAGATTCTCAACTTGGTGTCCCCATAAAGATCAGCATATAAGACCTTCCTACCCTCACACATTACATCCTGAATTTGATTTCAATATGTCATTCCCAACAAAAGTAACTGAGCAGACACTATTCTTCTATTTTTAACGAGAGGGCCACGATG
Source organism: Lutraria rhynchaena (assembly GCA_008271625.1). Classification (NCBI taxonomy): domain Eukaryota; kingdom Metazoa; phylum Mollusca; class Bivalvia; order Venerida; family Mactridae; genus Lutraria; species Lutraria rhynchaena. The sequence continues at coordinate 2,630,128 of VIBL01000036.1, forward strand.
GCCCTGCATCGCTCATCAGAATAAATATTAATCAATTTGTTACCAAAAAGGTAATAAAGGCACACTTGTGGGTAAATAATGGGGAACAATAATAATCTTGATAAAGGACCATCAAAGGATACTACAAAGGAATATTTGTGATGACTAAAGGATACCACAGATCAAATTTGGTGATGATCCAACCATTGTTTCATGAAAACAAGTCATTCTAATGTATTTCTATTTTTAGCCATAACGGCCCCAAATTGGGGCCAACCATTTTTATTTCAGCAAATCTGATAGAACACTATCTAAAGATGCTACAAACCAAGTTTGGTATTAATTCATCTATAGAATCAGGAGAAAAAGTTGTTTTAAGGTATTTCTATTATTAGCTCTAGTGGCCTCTACAAGGGGCTGACCAAATTTATTTGAGCAAACTTGAGAGAGGACCATCTAAGGATGCTACAAACCAATTTGGTGATGATCCATCTACTGGTTCATGAGAAGAAGACGTTTAAAGGTATTTCTATTTTTAGCTCCAGCGGCCCCTAATCAGGGCCAGAACACTATTTGAGGTTGCTAAAAACCAAGTTTGGTATTAATCCATCCATAGAATCGTGAGAAAAAGTCATTTAAAGGTATTTCTATTTTTAGCTCTAGTGGCCCCTAAAAGGGGCCAACCAAATTTATATAAGCAAATTTGAGAGAGGACCATCTAAGGATGCTACAACCATTTTTATTTGAACAAATCTGATAGAAGTCCATATAAGGATGCTACAGACCAAGTTTGGTGATGATCCATCCATTGGTTCATGAGAAGAAGATGATTAAAGGTTTTTCTATTTTTAGCTCTAGTGACCCCTAAAAGGGGCCAACTGGTATAATATAAGCAACTTGCAGTCAGAACGTCAAAAGGCTTCTACACAGCAAATTTGAAGTAAATTCGACTGGTAATTTCTGAGGAGAAGACCATTGTTGACGCCAGACACCAGAGCATCCACCTACCCATCCTAATAGCTCACCCCGAATCTTCGGTTCTGGTGAGCTAAAAATGATCTTTACCCCAAATACAATCCTATGCTGGGTCTCCATAACACCTTGCAATATATTCAAGTTAGGCAGCAACAGGTCAATCTAAGAAAAGGTTAAAGAAAGGAAACCATACCTAGGACATCACTAGCCTATCCACTAACCAGACCAATGACATATTCAAATCCATAAAAATAACAATATTGATGAAATAAAATACAGTGACTGATGAATGACTCACCGAATAGCTTCCTTATAATGAACAAGGGCTTCATGCAATTTTCCCTGTTGCTGTAAAACACTAGCAAGGTTAGAGTGTGCAACAGCAAACTCAGGGAATACTTCCAGAGCTTTCAGATAGAGTCTTACTGCTTCCTCTGTATCACCTTGTTCGCGTTTGATGTTAGCCAGGTTATTTAATGAGTCTGAATGGTTGGGCGCCAGAGACAGGGCTGTATTGTAGCATTCTTCAGCTTCATATACCTATTTTAAAAACAAAAAGCCTAAGTCCAATTATCAAATATAGTAAGGTCAGAGTTTTTTAGTAAGGAGCGCTATATCCAATTCCCCAAAAATCAAACAAGAGGGCCATGATGGCTCTTTTTTGCTAACCTTAGTAAAGATTGCAGCATCAACCATTTTTTTGGTGATTTGACCTGGTGACATAGTTTTTAACCCGAGTTGACCCATGTTCAAGCATGTTCATGATATCATTAATACAAACATTCTGACAAGGTCTCGGGAAGATCAAATCAAACCTGTGGCCTCTAGATGGTTAACAAAGCTCTTCAATGATTGACCTGGTGACCTAGTTTGTGACCCCAGAAGACCCATGTTTGAACCTGTCGAAGATATTATTAAGACAAACGTTCTGACAATATTTGTTGTAGATTCAATCCAAATTGCAACCTCTAGAGTGTTAACAAGGTTTTCCGGAGCAGTGAATTGGTTTTTGACTGGAGATGACCCATATTCATACAATTTCAAAATATCATTAATACAAACATTCTGACAAAGATTGATAAAGATCCAATGAAAACTGTGACCTGTTAACAAAGTTTTCATTTGATTGGACCTGTTGACCTAGTTTGTGACCCCAGATGACCCATGGTCGAATTTGTCAAAGATATCATTAAGACAAATATTCTGACAAGGTCTAATGAAGATTCAATCAAAAGTATGACCTCTCTACAGTGTTAACAACTGCCAAGTATCCATGCTGGAGAGCAAATGATCACAAGCTCATTGATTATTATAGTTGCAAATTTGGTCATGGTCAAATCAATGTTGGGTGATGTGAGTGGATAGGGAATGTCCAAAGCAACAATTGCATAAGTATCAAAGTGAAAGATAAACTGTGAAATCTAGTTAACCTTGCACAGGTAAATGTATGGACAAGTCAATCACTAGATGCCAGACACATAAAACAAGTTGCTAAGTATTAACCAACACAAGGCATTTACAGTTAGCTGGCCTTGCTGTCATGTCATCCTAAATCTTTTTTTTCATAATTATCTCTATGAATTCCTTTCCTGAACAGATCATTAATATTTTAGCCAAAATGGGTACTGTATCTTAATCACAAACTTCTTTGCCCTTAAAATGGAGATATCGTCAAGACTAAACCACTGACAATTTTCAAGACTGATGATACATGTGACCTCGTAGAGTGTTCACAAGGTTTTCCAGTGATTTCACGTGGTGTCCAAGTTTTGAACCCACATAGCCCTTTTTCAAACACATCCGAGATATCTGAAAGACTAAGCAACTGACAAATTTTCATAACCATTTGATGAAAAATGTGGCCTCTGGAGTGTTCACAATGTTTTCCAGTGATCTCACCTGGTGACCTAGTTTTGGACCCCACGTAGACCTTATTTGAACTAGTCCAAAATATCATCAAGACTAAGCCACTGGCCAATTTTCAAGACCCTGTGATGAAAAATGTGGCCTCTAGAGTGTTCACAAGACTTTCTTTCATTTGACCCAGTGACCTAGTTAATAATCCCACAGAGCCCCTTTTCGAACTTGTTCGAGATATCATCAAGACGAAGCCACTTATCAATTTTCATAACCATTTGACCAAAAATGTGACCTCTAGAGTGTTCAAAATGTGAATGCAGACACCACACGCTGCACGAATCATGACGCTGGACACCGGACATAGACTCATCAGTACAGCTCACTCTGAGCAATTCGTGGTCAGGTGAGCTAAAAACCTGGTTAACAGTAGATCCCCAATCAGGGCCAAGTTTTACCCTGAGGCATAATTTGAGCACTCTGTAAACTAGGACAAGGCAATGTTACGCACTAAATATCTAAGCTCTAGGCCATTCAATTTGGCCAAGAAGATCTTTGAAGATTTTCTTAATATTCAATATAAAACAAGTCACAACCCCACTAGGATGGAGCCAGTTTTGGCCAGAGTGCCAGCATTTAGAAAATCTTTATAGAGGACCATCCATGGATTATTCCTATAAAGTTCAATTGAAACTGACCAAGTGGTTTCAAAGGAGATGCCATTTAAAACACGTCACATGACAATAGACAGGCAATTACAATGAAAATGAAGAGCAACTGTTTTTTTTTAAGTAAAAAGTGGACATGAATGATAAACAATTTTGAATGACAGTTGGCCAGTATATTGACCTTTATTATCACAGATTTATTCTCATAAATCTTTGAGACCTCAGGCTAAGTATATTTAACATTTATCAATTTTTGTAAGTTGTTAGTAATGCATTGACTTCAGCTTAAAACTTAGACACAAATACATACCTTGCCTTTCTCTTTAAGGGCATTGGCAAGATTACAGTATGCATCTGGAAAGTTGGGTTGTAACTCAATAGCTTTTTTGTATGTGTCAATGGCAAGATCAATCAATCTGAAATATTATACATGAAGACATTTCTAAAACATGACAAACACCGTAGAAGAAAACAAAACAACAGCAACAAATAAATGTTCTATGACTGCCAAGTAATCATAACGAACTAAGCTTTAGAGATGGCTTTAATAGAAAGATGGGATAAATATAGGCAACTTTCTTAACTTGGTTGTATTGGATATAACCAATTCATATGTAAGTACACAAATACTTGATCCATGATAAAAAAAAACGGTTCAAAATCATCTATCCATGACACTGGTATAATTAAATGTCAATGGCAATTTTTACACATTAACCATGCCATTGTTATTCTTAAACACACAAACAATATCATGCCTATCATAAGAATGTTTTGAACTAAATTAGTTAAAATCAAATGGGCAGTTAAGGAGATGATGCTGACAAAACAACAACAACAAACAAGAGGGCCACGATGGCCCTGCATCACTCACAAGAATAAATGTTAATTAAGTTGTTACTAAAACGGTAATAAAGGCACACTTGTGAGCAAATAATGGGGAACAATAATAAAATCGACAAATGACCATCAAAGGATACTACAAAGGAATATTTGTGATAACTGAAGGATGCCACAGACCAAATTTAGGATGATCCAACCACTGGTTCATGTAAAGGAGTCATTTTAAGGTATCTCTATTTTTAGCTCTAATAGCCCCTAAAAGGGGCCACCATTTTTATTTGAGCATACCTGATAGATGACCATGTATGAATGTTACAAACCACATTTGATAATAATCCATCCATTGTTTCAGGAGAAAAAGTCATTTTAAGGTATTTTTATTTTTAGCTCTTGCAACCCCTTAAAGGGGCTGACCAAATTTTTTTCAGTAAACTTGACAGAGGAACATCTTAGGATGCTACAAACAAAGTTTAGGGATGATCTATCCATTTGTTCATTAGAAGAAGACATTTAAAGGTATTTTATTTTAGCTCTAGTGGACACTAATTGGGGCTAACCATTTTCATTTCAGCAAATCTGACAGAACACTTTCTAAAGATGCTTAAACCCAAGTTGGTAATAATCCATGCATAGAATCATGAGAAAAAGACATTTTAAGGTATTTCTATTTTTAGCTCTAGCAGCCCCTAAAAGGGACTGACCAATTCTTTTTTTGCAAACTTGACAGAGGACCATCTAAGGATGCTACAAACAAAGTTAAGGGATGATCCATCCATTGGTTCATGAGAAGAAGACGCTTAAGGTATTTCTATTTTTAGCTCTAGCGGCCCTTCAAAGGGGCCAACCATTTTTATTTCAGCAAATCTGATTAAAGACCATCTATGAATGGTACAGACCAAGTTTGGTGATGATCCATCCATTGGTTCATGAGAAGAAGATGTTTCAAGGTTTTTCTATTATTAGCTCAGGTGACCCCTAAAAGGGATCAACTGGTATAATATGAGCAACTTGCAGTTAGAACATCAAAAGGCTTCTACACAGCAAATTTGAAGTAAACCTGACTAGTAGTTTCAGAGGAGAAGACCATTGTTAACGCCAGGTGACGGACGACAGACACCAGAGCATCAACCCAAACCTTCGGTTCAGATGAGCTAAAAAAAAAAAGCTGTAAATTGATACACAAACATATATTTTTGTATGTAGAATTTTTTTATAGCATAACAACCTTTTTAATTTGGCATATCATTACATTATTATTTTATCTAACAAGAGTATAAATTGTGTCTCATAACAGCATCAGTTTTATCTTTTAAAAGCAGACTCAAACTTTCAGTACATCCCTCATATTATGCTGTCTAACAACAGATATTGCAGATACATGTATCTTAATATGTTAACCTTCACTGGGACAGTGCATATCTATTAAAATATCCTTCAAAATATCATCCTTCAACCAATACACATGAATCAATTATCCTATCAATAGTTATACTATTGCTACAGGAACCAGACCAGCTCCCTTCCATTAGAAAACAAGTGGGCAAAGATGGCCGTTTTTCGCTCACCTGAGTAAAGATTGCAACATCTATCGTTTACCGTGATTTGACCAGGTAACCTAGTTTTTAACTTGAGTTGACCCATGTTCATACCTGTTCATGATATCATTAATACAAACATTCTGACAAAGTTTGAGGAAGATCCAATCAATACTGTGACTTCTAGAAGGCGTACAAATTTTTCAGGAGATTTGACCTTTTGACCTAGTTTGCAACCCCAGATGATCAATGTTTGAACCTGTCTAAAACATCATGAAAACAAACATTTTTACACAGTTTAACAAAGATCCAATCCAAACTGTGACCCCCTAGAATGTTAACAAGGTTTTCTATGATTTGACCTGATGACCTAATTTTTAACCCCAGATGACCAATCTTCATACTTATCCAAGATATTGTTATAACTATATTTTTTGACAAGGTTTGGTGAAGATCCAATCAAAACTGTGACTTCTAGAGTGTTAACAAAATTTCCATTCTATTTGACCTGGTCACCTAGTTTTAGACCCAAGATGACCTATGTTCGAACTTGTCCAAGACATTATTGAGACAAACATTCTGACCAGGTCTGATGAAGATTGGCTCAAAAATGTGACCACTAGAGTATTAACAACCCCCAGGTGTGCACGACAGACGACAGAGTAGACTGAATGATCACTATAGCTCACTGAGCACTACGTGCTCATGTGAGCTAAAAAACTAAGCGAGAACCTACCCTTGTTCATAGTAAACACAAGCTAGATTCCCATGAACAACAGCATGATTTGGATTCAGATTGAGAGCACGTAGGTAAGCAGTGACAGCCCTGAAAATGAAATAACAAACATACTATACAAATAATATACAAATAATATTGTAAAAAGTAAACACAATTGTGATGATGCTAGTTATTTATTCTAACACATGTAAGAATGTAGTGTCTATAATGGTTGATGTAACGCATCTAGTGTGGCAGTGCAGTGGCATTGTGTGCGTATGCATGTGTATGACTATCCCACAACTTGGTTTCAGCTATCACCACTGGCTAGCTCTAGCAAAAAAGATAAGCCTCTCCTGCCAGTTCACAGCCTCTCCATCAACAAGCACAATGTACTGCCTCTCCGCACACATCAACTGGGTACCTTGTGGCTCCAGGCAAAACTACAAGTGACTCAGTGGTGGTCCACACCCAGACATGCACTTGCTAGGCCCACCGGAGTGCGGACATGCCTTGATGCCCATAATCAGATCCCCAGCTATGTGTTAAATAGCACCACTGCTTGTGGTTCACCACTTAATTGGATAAGACTAAGGGAGACAACCCTTACAGAAAATCTGGAGTATAGCCCATAGTAAGGCCAGTGCTGTACTAAACACTGTCCTGGCAGCTACTGCAGCCAAACTTGTTTCATATGTACAGATTCTTCAGTCCTCTGGACTAGACCAGCAAGGGGGATCTTAATGCCTGGGCAATTCAATTCTCTACAAACACACCCAGACTAGCACCCTGGAGAGGAAACTAAGCTACACTTAGGTGTGCAAACAACCAGAGGAATGGCAGTTACCGGTAACAAGCCTTAAAACAAAAGTGGTGCACTGTTGGGTGCCAAAGGTTATTCCCAATGGTGGAAGAGATTATTCAACTCCACTGGACAGCTATCACCTTCCTCAAGCTGAGCAGCCCTCAGCAAGAAAGGTGCTGTCCCATCACTGCCCACCTGACCAACTGAGTGCGTGGGGCTCAGGAAAACTCCAGAAAGTGGACAGTTATTGATGCATCAAAGTATCAAAAGCTGATCAACAAGAAGCCAGTACTCAGGCTTGGGTGCTGGAATGTTCATAGAATGATGACGTGCAGAAGACTGCCATCATCAGAAGAAAACTACTGCATCTCCAGGTCAACATCACGGCCCTACAGGAAACGTAACTTGCAAACTCTTGGAGCCTCAGAGAGCCAGACTTTACCTTCTTCTGGCAAGGGAAAATGAAGATGAATTGCATGAACATGAAGTAGGGAACAAACTCCTTGACAAGGTCCAACTACAAATTTCAGCCACTGAGCACTTACTTGCCCTGAAAATGAAAGCCACGGATGGCCTGGTCAAACCTACTGTGCATATATGCACCAACTGTCATGGCCTCTGATAACATCAAGAACGACTTCTATAGCTAGCTGGATTCTGTCATCAAATGGATGCCGCACCAGGAAAACCTAAGCATTCTTGAGACTTCTACGCTCAGGTAGGTAGTGACCATAAGGCCTGGCCAGATTGTCTTAGTCACTTTGGCACTGGAAATTGTAATGGCAAAGGTCAATGGCTGCTAGAACTCTGCTCCTATCAACACATACATTGATACCAAACCTTGGAGACATCCAAGACCCAAACACTGGCACCAGCTCGACTTCATCTTAACAAGATGCAGGCATCTAAAGCATTTGTCTCAGCACTAGGACCTTTCACAGTGCCAACAATGATATTGATCACTTTCTAGTGTGTTGCAAGGTCAACCTCTTACCAAAGAAAGCCTGATTTGTCTAACAGGAAGGATTGCCATGCATTAACACTAGCAATGTGCAGTTTTCCTACACCTTCCATTATGATTACAGTCCTCTATGACCCAATGGGAAAGCATCAAGAAGGCTATCCACTCTGCTGCAATCAGGAAGAAAAAGTATGGACTGGTACAACACAAGCTCTGCCAAACTCTACCCACTCATTGAATCAAAGCAAAATTCTCAAGTAGGATTCAAAGACAAGCCATCCCCAGAGTAACATAATGTGCCAAAGTTGGCTCATTCCAAAAAAGCTCAGTGAATGAACTTTGGACAGGAAAATCCTGCAGGCAGCAGACACAGGCATTGGGATGTGCATCAACAAAACTGCTCTGTTGAAGTCTAAGTCAGGAGAGATTATTACTGACAAGGGTAAACAGCTAGACAGATGGGTTGAGCACAACTCAGAGGTGTACTCTCATGAAAATGCTGACAACCAATCTGCTTTCGATGCCATAGATCATCTCTCCCTGATGACTGAGCTTGATGAGCAAAGAGGGCTGTGTACTGGCTTGAACCCTCCTCTGCATATTCTTAACCTTGATACAAATGCAGGCCTTCAGGTCCTCAACTCACACAGTATATCTGCATTCCAGATCTGATGGCAGTCTATTCAACATCAGCAGACTTGATGCAAAGACCATGACAAGAACAGTCACAGTCAGAGATGATGCAGTCAATGCATCTCACAAAGAGGATGGCCAAGTTCTCTGATGCATACAACTTCTTCAGCCTCACTATGAGCCTGAAGGAAACCCAGGTCAAGTGATACCTGCACCCCTATGCACAACTATCTTGGAAACACAGCTTGAGGTTGTTCGCCAGTTTCAGTACCTAGGATCCACATACACACGCTCCCTGTCACTAGATGTAGAGCTATACAAATACAGTCAAACTTGTACTAACGGCCATCCGTGAGTAGCAGCCACCTGTAGACAATGACCACTGAAAATCCCCCACATGAAAAAATGCTCATTAAACGGGCGAAAGTAGTGCCCATTTGATGACTGTGCCCCTCAGACAGGTGACCAACAACAACGTCCTCTCAAGAGCAGGTGTCCCTCCATCATGGTTGAAAGTTTGCTGAAAATCCTGAAAATATTGCTGGGGGTCCAGGGGGCGGTTAGGCCCCCCGGTGGGTCCAGGGCAAATCCCTAGTAGGTTGCCTAGGGGGGCAAAGCCCCACAGAAGCTCCTGGAGGATGACATAATTGACACCCTTTGAAATCAAACAGAGCTGCATTGACAAGTTCCTAAACTGAAAATATTATGCATCAAGTCTATCAAATCGCAGGGTATACCCACTAATCAAACCTAGTAGTGAAAAGCATTATTTACATCAAAATATGTCCAATATGTGATGAAACATAACAACAGAGGAGAGAAAATACGAGCAGATGTAAGACAGATTTCGTACAACTTTCACTATTTCAGATGTGCTCAATTTCGGATATGTACTATCAAATTGTGTATGATCGTTTTTTGTTGACCTACTTTTTGCCCCTTGCATCCACTTCGTTTAACTACTCCCAACGCCATTTGTTTTTCATGCCTTTTTCAATCTCTTTCGTGTTACATCCCAGGGCAAATACTTCATTGTTTGCTGATCTTTTGTGTTTCTTTGTTTTCAAAGAAAATAGCGATATCGGAACACCTTGGTTTTAAAGGTTGTATTCATTTGTGCGATGCGTGGAGATAAATCGTAGGTAATTGTGTATCTCAGGCAAAACTAACTTATTGGTTGAAAATGTTTCAATTTAGCACAAACGATTGGATGTTATTTATAGATAGACGGGAAATTACAATACAAACTATATTTAGATAGCACTGTACTTCAACCGCACGGGAACCCAAATTTACGAGGGAAAACTTTTTAACAATAACGATTGAAAGTGGAATTTTCGGACTATACCTGCGTCCCCCACACCCCTCTCCAGAAAATCTCATTGGATTAACACGATCCACAAAAATGACCCTTGGCCATTTCCAAAATCCGGCACAATCCGGAAAACTTTCACCCATGCCCTCCATGTCAGACTCTTGCGGCAATAATGACTTCATTGACTATGACACGTTCATCGGACGGAGGATGGGCACATCCCCAAAGATCTCCTTTACAGAAAGCTCGTGACTGGCACTAGGAGTAGAGGTCGTCCACACCTGCACTTCAAGAATGCCAGCAAGCAGGATATGAAAGCCTGCTCCATCAACACAAAATCATGAGAAGTCACTGCCTACTGGAAGCAACAACTGCTGCAAGGCCTCAAGACCAGTGAGAAAGCCATCCTTGACCAAAACAAAGTAAAAAGGGCCAACAGAAAAACTAGTCAAAATCAGACCAATAATAAAACACAAGAGGCATCTCTCTTCACATGCCAGGGATGCAACAGGAAATGCCAATAAAAAATCAGCCTCTACAGTCACACAAGACAGTGGTCATCAACAACATTTCAAAGCAAATCTCCATAGTCATTGACGACTGACAGATGCCAACAAACAAACAAAAACACAAATAAGGAGGATTATTAGACAGTAGTGGATGGTAGTGGATTTTGTAGTTAAGAAAGGAATGTTTTTAGACAGAATTTTTTTCCATTTAAAAATCAAGAACATCAACTCATACCTGTCAAATATCCTTGCCTCTTTAAGAACATTACCAAGGTTAATGTAAGCATCCATAAAATTTCCATCCAATGCAACAGCCTACAAAAAACAAAAATGGGTTGCATTCAAAACATAATGGCCATGATGGCCCTTTTTCGCTCACCTGAGTACAGATTGCAACATGTATGGTTTTCCTGTGATTTGACCTTGTGACTTAATTTTAAACCTGAGTCAAACCTGTTCATTGACACAAACATTCTGACAAAGTTTGGGGAAGATCTGATCAAATCTGTGACTTCTAGAGCATTAAATTTTTCCAGAGATTTGACCTAGTGACCTAGTTTGTAACCCTACAAACTATAAGCTCAGGTGAGCTAAAATGCCACAAAAGTATAGAGACAAGTCACAGGAAATAAAAATAAACTTACTTTTAATTATTTGGTATATTAATGTCAAAGAGTGGATCTGTATTTTCCAGTGAAAATATATGCCACTGCACTGTGACGTCATATACTAATGATATAAACACCTATTCTGATATCAGCGCTAATTACTGAAATCACTTGTATTATGTCACACTTGTGCATAAGCTGCAGGTAAAGAATCAGTGGAAATCCTGGGATGAAATATGTCCATGTGCAAAACTAAAATTATTTCTTTAGCAAGACAATGACTAAAACAGAAGGAACTAGAACTATCACTGAAGGTGATTAAATATCCCCCTGCAGAGCCCCTTTTTTAAAGGCTTAATAACTTAACGCTAGAGCATCCACCTATCCATCCTAACAGCTTGTCCTGACCTTTGGTTCTGGTGAGCTAAAAAGGACATAACTCCGTAAAAATAAATCTGAATAATTTTTTTTACAATAAGCGCAAGTAGACCAAATGCCTAATGTGTTGGTAAAGTTTTATAAAAATCCAACCAGACGTTTCAGAAAAGCACACACAAGATTTTGTTTAGAGAAATAAACAAGAGGGCCATGATGGCCCTGCATCGCTCACCAGAATAAATATTAATTAACTTGTTACTAAAAAGGTAATAAAGGTACACTTTTGGGCAAATAATAGGAACAATAATAATCTTGATAAAGGACCATCAAAGGATACTACAAAGGAATATTCGTGACCACTGAAGGATGCCACAGATCAAATTTGGTGAGGATCCAACCACTGGTTCATGAAAAGGAGTCATTTTAAGGTATTTCTATTTTTAGCTCTAGCGACCCCTAATTGGGACCAACCATTTTCATTTCAACAAATCTGATAAAACACTATCTAAAGATGCTAAAAACCAAGTTTGGTAATAATCCATCCATAGAATCATGAGAAAAAGTTATTTTCAGGTATTTCTATTTTTAGCTCTAGCAGCACCTAAAAGGGACCAACCATTTTTATTTGAGCAAATCTGATAAAAGTTCATATAAGGATGCTACAGACCAAGTTTGGTGATGATCCATCCATTGGTTCATGTGAAGAAAATGATTAAAGTTTTTTCTATTTTTAGCTGCAGTGACCCCTAAAAGGGACCAACTGGTATAATATGAGCAAATTGCATTTAGAACGTAAAAAGGCTTCCACACAGCAAATTTGAAGTAAATCTGAATGGTAGTTTCTGAGAAGACCATTGTTGACGCCAGACGACGGACACCGGAGTATCCACCTACCCATCCTAACAGCTCACCGAGAACCTTTGGTTCTCGTGAGCTAAAAAGGGGGCATAACTCCGTGAAAATAAATCCAAATGAATTTTTTTTACAATATGTGCAAGTGGACCTAATGCTTAATGTGTTGTTAAAGTTTTATCAAAATCCAACCAGCCGTTTCGGAGGAGTGCACACAAGATTTCGTCTACAGACAGACGGACAGACAGACAGACTGACAGACAAGCTGAAACCAGTATATTCCACCAAAACAAAGGCATAATATGGAACAAGACATTGAGTTCAATAAACGTATATACCCGGTGGATTGGGAATGCTCTAAGGCAACAATTATATAAGTAGTAACAGGTGCTGGCGATCTCTATCCAGAGTTTTCGTTCATTATCCCTTAAATTATTATTCATTAAAGCCAAAAATGGTACAAAATTTACTAAGTGAAGCAATTATTTTCACACAATACATTCGAGACAAAATATGTTATAATTTACAAAAAAATCAGAGAAATTATTTTATTTATCAAGCCTACTATTTCTCCACAGAGTGTTTGTTTAATTTTGGTAATTAGGTCACAAAGTTACACTGCTTAGATGGAAATGAAACACAGAAGTCAAAGGTAAATGTGTAAAATTATGACAACAAATGTACATATACAGAAACAAAGGCATGATTCTGTGTATCAAATGGAAACTAAAGGAGACCCGGACACATGTTTTTGAACTACATTCCAGACGTTGACAGAGATGTATGTGATAGATAACGAACGACAACTCTGGATAGACATTGGGGTGTTGGTGCATGGCCAGGTGATAAATCTAATTAACCCTTGAACTCATAATCCCATCTTTTCCTACCTATGAATTTTTATCATCCAGGTAAAGTATGGACCTGAAAGGGTTTTTAAGAGAAAAATTATGAAAGATTTATTTCCCTTAGTTGTTTCAACACTCCATTTGATAGATATGGTCTGCAATAAACAAATTCAATATGTCCATTTTAGTCATGGAAAAAATGGGATCAAGTTCTACACATATGTATAAGACACATCAACTTTTTTGATAGAATTTTTTCATGTAAAAACATGCATCTACCATAACAGCTGAGTGATTATGATAGTCGTATGTATAAATTGACACCTTAAATATTGAACAGTTGATTCTAAATATATCATAATGCATTTAATTAACATGTTCCTAACACTTACCCAAATGAAACATTCATATGGATCAGCATGTCAGGATCACATGCAAATTTGTCAGGTATGGTCTCCTAACTAACTCTCACCAAGTTGATCACTCGGTGTTGCACTACTTCAACAGGGTTTTGTCCAGCAGGAGATTTATCCTACACTCATACATGTCAACAAATCCTACTGCCCTAAATTCAAACAGCAGTAAAACCAAAATAAAAAAATAAGTACCTTTTCAAAGTGATGAATGGCAAGCCAAATCTCTCCTTGAGCATGAAACACACACCCCAAGTTACTCCATGCCACAGCAAAATTAGGTTGTGTTTCAATAGCCTTAAGATAGCATGCCTAAAAATAACAAAAAAATCATACTATTGAATTAAATCAAGTTTAGTTGCTGAGCTAACTAGTATTCACAAATCTGAACGGCATGCGGGCAGCAGCAATAGGACAGCATTTTAATGTACGTTACGCCAGCAGCTTTGCAGCAGCAGAAGTAGCTTTGCAGCAGCAGCAGCAGCATGGAAAATTAGTAAATGAGAATTAACATTATCATATGATCAGTAACCACTGACTTCATAATAACAGATGGGAAATATTTATTTGGCTTCAATAATAATACTGTTGTTCTTTAATAATGAATTTTATTTCCTCATACCTACCAATGTTCACCAAATAACCAGTAAAAATAATCATCATCAGATTTTTCCGCAAAAGATAAAACTTCAAGAGGAAGTTTAGATAAGGAAGTACATGTGCCCTTAACATACACATGAACATGGACTTAATCAATATAGGTTAGTTTCAAGATATTTTTTTCATAGAAATTGGCAAGATAACAATTGATGTACAGTGGAATGTATGAGGTTATATCCAGCAAAGATGCAATAATGGTAAGTCTAATTTACATTATTTCCATTTAGTGCAGATAGGATGAAGGAAAACTAATAAAACAAATGACATTGTAACCCAAATGTTGTTGCCATTTAAAAAAATACACCAATCAAGATTCAAGAATGACTTGAACCAATCCATATGATTACTTTTGGAGACTATTTAAGTACCACAAGCCATGTCTATCGAACAATTTTTACCCATAATAAAGTTATTTTAAGTAATTCTTGAATAACCAGCTTGGCTTCAGAAATAAGTCTGCAAACACCTGCAAGCGGCAGATGACAACAACTCTTATTTTCTTAGCCAGTATATTCAATAGCAGGCTTGTGTACATTAAGTAAAAATTCTTCATTTTATCTGCACATAGCAAGCTTTCCGCACTGCTTTGCCAAAGTTCACAAGACCAGCACGCACAAGTTCATAATCGCAATCCTAACGCAGCGCAGTATGATTTAAATTTGAAATGCATGATGCTACAATGCGTCAGGCAAATTATTGCGGCTCTCAAGAAAGTCCATTTAAATACATAGCTATTTATTCTGAAAATAGTAATTGATAACATATGGTCAGTCTAGAAGCAGAATTTCAGTCGACTTTTGAAAAAATTGATAGATGAAGGAGTACAGCCATTTTTTCAATGCAAGATGCTCAAACCTTCTTGTCGAAAATTGTCGATAAATCAGTGATTTCAGACTAAGACTGGACACCATTTGACTGACCATTCCATTTATACACTACCTGTCTGCTTCACATAATATTTCATCTCATAGTTTAAGTATATTTTGTTTTAATCCTACCCCTCACGTAGATCCAATGTGGCAAGTCATCATCCTTGTAATCCCGCTGAATTTTAGTGCGGCAAGTACCTTTTGTGTTCAAATAGAAATAAAACAAATACATTAGTGGTAGCAACATTCACAGCACCATAGATCAGAAAAAGGGAAAGGAATCATCATCATTAAATGTGTAGTCAAATGTACACATGCAAATAATTCCTCCAATATTCCTGTACAACCTAACAATCTGAATATCAAAGGTTTAAAATAAATCTATCACAACTACAAACAAGAGGGCCACAACGGCCCTGCACCGCTCACTAGAATAAATGTTAATTAACTTGTTACTAAAAAGGTAATAAAAGTACACTTGTGGGCAAATAATGGGGAACAATAATAAACTTGATAAAGGACCATCAAAGGATACTACCAAGGAATATTTGTGATGACTGAAGGATGCCACAGATCAAATTTGGTAATGATCCAACCACTGGTAAATGAAAACAAGTCATTTTAATGTATTTCTATTTTTAGCTCTAGCGGCCCCTAATTGGGGCCAACCATTTCTATTTCAGCAAATCTGATAGAACACTATCTAAAGATGCTAAGAACCAAGTTTGGTAATAATCCATCCATAGAATCATGAGAAAAAGTCATTTTAAGGTATTTCAATTATTAGCTCTAGAGGCCACTAAAAGGGGCCAACCAAATTTATTTTAGCAAACTTGAGAGAAGACCATCTAATGATGCTACGAATCAAGTTTGGTGATTATCCAACCATTGGTTCATGAGCAGAAGACGTTTATTTCTATTTTTAGCTCTAGCGGCTCCTAATAGGGGCCAACCATTTTCATTTCACTAAATCTGATAGAACACTATCTAAAGATGCTAAAAACCAAGTTTGGTAATAATCCATCCATAGAATCATGAGAAAAAGTCATTTTAAAGTATTTCTATTTTTAGAAGGGGCCGACCAAATTTATTTAAACAAACATGAGAGAGGACCATCTAAGGATGCTACAAAACCAAGTTTGGTGATGATCCATCCATTGGTTCATGAGAAAATGATTAAAGGTTTTTCTTATTCTTAGCTCTAGCGGCCCCTATAAGGGGCCAACCATTTTTATTTCAGCAAATCTGATAAAAGTCCATCTAAGGATGTTACAGACCAAGTTTGGTGATGATCCATCCATTGGTTCATGAGAAGAAGACGATTAATGTTTTTTTCTATTTTTAGCTCTAGTGGCCCCTAAAAGGGGCAAACTGGTATATGAGCAAATTGCAGTTAGAACGTCAAAAGGCTTCTACACAGCAAATTTGAAGTTTATCCAACTAGTAGTTTCTGAGGAGAAGATGATTATTGACGCCAGACGACTGATGCCGGAGCATCCACCTACCCATCCTAGTAGCTCTACCTGAACCTTCGGTTCTGGTGAGCTAAAAAAGGAATCAAAATTCCAGTCTTTTTGCCAAAGTATTATAAATTATTGTCATATGTCTTCTGTACCAGTAAAAACTTTTCATAAAGCACATTTCAGATAAGACAGAATACTAGCATCTGAACACACACAATCCTCTCAGACTCCCAATCTAAGATTAATTTTTAGAATTACAGAAACTCTTTTCATTTGATAGGAATTGAAATAAAATCATGGTGTATCCAGGATTAATTCAAATGCTGTGTCCATTTACTACAACACTTACTTTGATCATCAGATACATAAAAATATCAGTAACATTAGTCAGGCAGTATAGTACTGCCATAATTAAATGTGAATTAATGTTTGTTTTATATTCATATATGCGTGTGTGTGTATGTGTGCGTGCATGTATATATATATATATGTGTATGTATATATATACATATTCATAAAATACCAATAAAATTAAAACTGATGAAAAATGTGAAATCCTTACAGCTGACTTGGGCAAGTTTTCCCCTGTTACAGTTGTTTATTTTAAAATTCGCCAAAAAATGCACACTTTATTAATTCCCAGTGCTATAATTACAAACTATAAATGCTATACAGAAATAATATTAATAAAAGGACAAAAATTATGTTGCTGACTTTAAGTTTTCACAGCCTAATATTGCTCAACTACAGCTGATATCACCAACATACTGTCAAATGCGACATCCCTCACTTTTAAACCTGATTAGAAACAGAATAGGCTTAGATACAAATAACAAAAAAAACATATAATTTGCTTCTTCATTGAGGGATGGTATGGAACATATCTATACTGTGATACAGAAGCAGACTGTAACCCAATAATAGTATAACAAGATATAGCTTCAACACAAACTTGAAGTATGGATGTTTTTGTGAAACAATGTTTGTACAGAGCAGCCACTCACTGAATTAGTTATTATAACACGTGATGAACAACACATACATTGTAGTAATTAACAAAATCACAAAATGTTTACTACAACTGTTGATAATTTAATTGCATACAGCATAAAGAATGTCTTAAGAGCAAATTTGACTGTATGCAAGAATAGCAAACTAAGTAACAGAAGTTATAAGGAGCCAATGAGCTCTGTTAACAACTTTATATGACTAAATGGACGAAAACAAATGGCCCATCAATGATTCACATAAAACAATCTGTATTGTACCATATGTTACCAGTGGAACTTATGTGTGCAACATAGACTGTGCAAACAAGAAACATCTTAATATTTTCCCATTACATAACCTTAAATTCAGTAAGAACAATGCCCTTGAATTCTCATATGATGAAATATTAACAAAATATACTTTGAAATACACAAAAAAAACTTCATGAATGTTGCCAATAACAAAAAGACAGAGAGCAAATGTCTACAGAAATTTTAAGCAGCTTAAAGAATTCAATGGCATTTTAATACTGATTCCATTATCACCATTATAATACTTCAAGTAATTGCTAGGTCTCAAAAGAACAAGTCATTTGATCGAATTTGATCATTTGTAATAAATTCAGAAATGGATGTGGTATTACTACACCTAAAAGTTGAAGATAAACACCAGGGCAAAATATAATAATCAAAATAAATACTTATCACTAGTCAGTCATTTGAGAACTAACCATCACTTTCAGTCTCAAGGATCTGAAATTCTATACATGGTTTTATTGTACTTAAACAAGCAAGTTACTATTAATCAAAGTACTGATGAGAATGATGGAATTACTTCAGAATGTCAATTGGTTTTTTTAGAGTCACCATAAAAATCAGTGCATTTTACAGAGTGTTCAGCACAAACTTTTAATGTGATACATTACAAAACCCATTGATAGAAGAATTCCATCTAGATGTGCCTTTCACATACAGGCTCCTGGAAGTCGAAAAACTGCATTAAACAATTGATGGGAAAATATTGCGCTTCTGTTCAACAGCAGTCAGCACTTAAACAGTGAAATAAACAAGTAACTCATTATTTCAAACATACATTCAATCAATTTCAGCAGAACAACCTCATGCATATTTATAAAGTATGACACAAATGAAACATTTTTTCCAAATAATTTAAAGACACAGGGGTGCGCATTAAAAGTAAAATGTTGAAGTTGACAGTTGATATTGCACATCTGTTAAGTTTCTACAGCAACCACTCCTACCTTGGCCTCATCCAATCGTCCAAGAGCTTTAAGAAGGTTACCAAGGTCACTGCGTACACAATATAGATCCTGAAATTTAAAAAAAAAGAAATTACAAATGAGAAGTCTACAAAGGATCCACATGTTCACACTCAACTTCAAAAGTTGAGGGTCAAAAATGACCATTGGCTGATGATAATTGAAAGAGTCAACAAAATTTCCATCTAATTTTATTGTAAATTTGACCCTTTGTTGCAAATTCTCAAGAGTTGAAAGTTTTTATTTTACTGATTTCAAGAGTCAAAATGCTGTTTAGGGCCAAATGAAAGCCTTGAGTCAAGACTTTTGGGGTTTTACTAAGCATGAAAGCAACAACCACTACTGACATTCATGTCTATCAATAAAACATGATGATTTAAACATTGACAACTCTGGCAGCCACTAAATATAGCTGAGCCAACTTTGTTTGAGAGTAAACATAAGAAATGACCATCCTGAGTTGTGCAGACTAAAACTGACTAAGTTCCAGCCAATGGTTCATAAAAGGTTGCTGTTTTGTCCATTTTAGTACTGATGACACACAGGTTGGGAGATTCATCAGAACAAAATACCCGACAGACTGATACATCTTTATAATTTTGTACACAGAAATAGTAAGTGGGTCAAGATGGACCTATATTACTCAAATAATTAACCAAATAAATTTAGAACTATACAATCAAGTGACTCAAGGGGTATAACCAATTTCGACCCTGGGAAGATAATTTGGACAAAGCAAAGGACAACTGGACAATGCAACACACTAAATAATAAAGTTTTTGATAAGGAGATATTTAAAGATTCTCTAATATTGACTGTAAGTGCAACATTTAAACAATCTAAGTAGAGGACACATCAACATGCTGCACATCAAATACTGAATCCACACAAATAAAAGTCTAAATATGCAGTTCAAGAGGAGTTCCCAATGCATGTCTATGCAAAAAGTGACCTACAGGGAGGGACAATTTTGATTCCTGTGGCATTACCACAACCTCAATTAAACATCACTAGACAATCCTATACACTAAATATTTAAGCTCTAGGCCATGTGATTTTCGCAAAGAAATTATTTAAAGTTTACCAATATAAATCTATACTAAACAAAAGACCGCTAGGCTGTGGGGCTGTACCAATCAGGTGAACATCTTATTAGAGGACCATCCAGTGATGATTCCTGTGAAGTTGCTTCAGATCAGATGCTTTGAGAAACAATTGTTGATGACACAATGACATGCAATGGACACTGTAAACTTAATGAGTAGAATTTTACTAGCCCTGCAGGCACTAAATTGAAAATCAATATTTACAGGGTTATATTGTAGAGCTGTCACATATGCTTGTACAGCTTGTTCCATGTCTCCTGCAGCAACAAGAGCTGCAGCCAAGTTGATATATCCATCAATAAAGTCAGGTTTTAATCGTACAGCATATCTGTAATTTTGCAATGCTTCCCGTAGCTGTCCACATTCTTTGTACACATTCCCTAAATTGGAGTAGGCCTCAGCAAGCAATGGATTCTGTTTTATAGCCAGTTGACTGAAGTAGGCAGATCTGTAAAAGTAACAAAAAAATTTTGAGTAACATTAAATCGTAATACCATTAGCCAGGGAATATTCCTATGCCCAACTTGTCCCACATGGGATTTTTCCCTTAGGACAAGTAATTTCTCTGTGGTAGTTGTCCATAGACCAATAGCAAAATAGAAACAAGAGAGCCAAGATGGCCTTGCATCGCTCACCAGAATAAATTTTAATTAACTTGTTACTAAAAAGGTAATAAAGGTACACTTGTAGGCAAATAATGGGGAACAATAATAAACTTGATAAAGGACCATCAAAGGATACTACCAAGGAATATTTGTGGTGACTGAAGGATGCCACAGATCAAATTTGGTGAGGATCCAACCACTGGTTCATGAAAACAAGTTATTTTAAGGTACTTCTATTTTTAGCTCTAGTGGCTCCTAATTGAGGCCAACAATTTTCATTTCAGCTAATCTGATAGATCACTATCTAAAGATGCTAAAAACCAAGTTTGGTAATAATCCATCCATAGAATCAGGAGAAAAAGTCATTTTAAGGTATTTCTATTTTTAGCTCTAGCGGCCCCTAAAAGGGAACCAAATTTATTTTAGCAAACTTGAGAGAAGACCATCTAATGATGCTATGAATCAAGTTTGGTGATTATCCAACCTTTGGTTCATGAGCAGAAGACGTTTAAAGGTATTTCTAATTTTAGCTCTAGTGGCCCCTAATAGGGGCCAGCAATTTTTTTGGCAAATCTGATAGAACACTATCTAAAGATGCTAAAAACCAAGTTTGGTAATAATCCATCCATAGAATCATGAGAAAGTCATTTTAAGGTATTTCTATTTTTAGCTGTAGCGGCCCCTAATTGGGGCTGACCATATTTATTTGAGCAAACTTGAGAGAGGACCATCTAAGGATGTTACAAACAAGTTTGGTGATGATCCATCCATTGGTTCATGTGAAGAAGGCAATTAAAGTTTTTCTATTTTTAGCTCTAGCGGCCCCTATTAGGGGCCAACCACTTTTTTTCAGCAAATCAGATAGAACACTATCTAAAGATGCTAAATACCAAGTTTGGTAATAATCCATCCATAGAAACATGAGAAAAAGTCATTTTAAGGTATTTCTATTTTCAGCTGTAGCGGCCCCTAATTGGGGCCGACCATATTTATTTGAGCAAACTTGAGAGAGGACCATCTAAGGATGCTACAAACAAGTTTGATGATGATCCATCCATTGGTTCATGAGAAGAAGGCGATTAAAGACGATTTCGGTAGTTCGTAACACGCAACATTTCTGCACATAAGGGAGACAATAGAGTTCTTCACGGAAGAAACACTTGCATGGTTTTCGGACAACTAACGTATCCGCGAGCGCGCTAAATACGCAACCTATAATGTGTGCTCTATTTTTTAATAGTGACTAATTTATGTGAAACACTACATGTACAGTTCAAAATTGAATTACTTCATATGACTGTAATGGAGATTCATCATTTATTGCAAATATTTGTTGATGATGTAGCTGATATTAGGACTCTGAGCTAACATTACCTCAAAGACTCAAGTGTTCTTTTAAAGTGAAATATGTGGTACAAAATTGTTCTAAGATATATATCAAAACTAAAACGTTTTATTGGATGATAAACAGAAAACTACACTTTGTTAACTTCATATACACATTACAAAATTTAACTGAAATTGGCAAATATTTGTTGACGATGCAACAGAATTTAGAAGTTGGAGGTAAAATTAGCTCAGTAACCCCATGTTTTATCTCTGAAATGTGTTTATTAGACATTGTTCTACGATATATATATAAATTAGAAAGGAAAATTTTATTGGAAAATAGGCAAAATCTTTATTAACTTGATATGCCTATTTTTTATATTAATCATGTTTGTCGACTATTTTTGACAATATAACTGAATTTCAGAGTTGAGACTGAAATTAGCTCGGTAACCTCATGTTCTTATTACTGAAATATGTTTATTAGACATTTTTCTAAGATATATATCAAAATTAGAAAGTTTTGTTGGAAGAATATCGGAAAAGGGGGAATAAAAGATGAAAAATAATATTTTTTTGTCGAAATTGCAACCCATTTTTTCATGCATGCAGTTGAAAATAAAAACATAGTATGACAGAATTAAATCATTTATGGTATAAATTGTGTTAAATTAACACAATATATGCCAAATGAATACTTACATGTAAAAACAATATGTTTGAGCATGATTTTATCATGATATAACAGTAATAGTATGTGTTTAGCGATAAGCTCTTTATACACAGCAAATCTTAAAAAACAGCTGCACACCTACACAAAGGATGAGCTCTTATCTAGAAAACGAGTTCGGTGACCCCTGTTTTTCTTTCCATTTTTGGATTTGTTATACTTTTTTCTATAAAATATAAAAAAATTATCACTTTTCCTTGAATAAAACAAAATGCAGAAATCGTCTTTAAAGTTTTTCTATTTTTAGCTCTAGCGGACCCTAATAGGGGCCAACCATTTTTACTCGAGCAAATCTGATAAAGTCTATCTAAGATGTTACAGATCAAGTTTGGTGATGATCCATCCATTGGTTCATGAGAAGAAGATGATTAAAGATTTTTCTATTTTTAGCTCTAATGACCCCTTAGAGGGGCAAACTGGTATAATATGAGCAAATTGCAGTTAGAACGTCAAAAGGCTTATACACAGCAAATTTGAAGTAAATTCAACAGGTAGTTTCTGAGGAGAAGACCATTGTTGACGCCAAATGACAGACGAACATTCTGACCAGGTTTGATGAAGATTGGCTCAAGAGCGTGATCATTAGAGTCAGGCCTGCCAACAGAGAAAATGAAAAGGGGAAAATTTGCCATGGATCAAAGGAGCCACATAGGTCCCCTTGTAGGTCCCGAGCAGAGCTCCTGGTATTTCAGAATTTCAGACTAGTTTAGAATGAATTTCTTGACAATATAACACCTCTTAATGTCCATTAAATTACGCATTCCCAATGATTTTTTAAACCTGGGTACATGTACCCACATGTTGTGAAAAATATGGGTACATGGGTGGAACACTTGGATACATAATGATTTTTTTAGTATATAAGCATATACGAATAGCCACCAGCTTCCGCAACGTGTTCAAACAAAAATTAACAGGGGACTTCGAGAGTGAATCTGAGATTACCAATAAAATACAATTACATTTTCATGGTGCTTGTACATATTAGGTGATCCTAAATTTGCTGTATTAAAGCTAATTTTTAACAATTTTTTGACACTAGGAAATACAACTTATTTTCGACACTTCAAGCACCATAGCGGCTATTAATACATAATTTACAGCAATTTCTGTGTCTAGTTAAGGGACAAAATTAACAAACTGACACTTTGCAGTATTCATTATATCAATATTTGTTGAGACTGGGAGACAGGACCAGTAAACGCATTGGTTCAAAGAAGATAACAAATGTTGGAATTCAAAGCAAGTTCGGGATACATGCAACTGCAAGAGTGTAATTAGCGACAATAGACACTATTCTACACAGATATGATAAAGAATTTGTGTGCATTTCCTTATAACATACCGTTTCTTTTCCTTGACAAAAACACTGCATTGACTGTTTTCACACGACATTTTCTAAGTTCAGGGCAGAAATCTTCCAATGCACCGCACTGGAATTATGCAATGTGTCTGCGCATTGTTTACATGGTTGAAATTGTCTTAGAAAGAGTCGCCAATCGTTTTTATTAATTTACATATCTGTGATTAAAGAAAGTTAAATTTGGGTGCATGAATGCAGAGGCCAGTAAAATAATGTGTGCATATTCATATTGTAATGTGATTATTCACATTTTTTGTGTAAATGGGAATGCTGCAAGTTCATGACTGAATACATGCATTTTCACATATACAGTGTAGTTGAAATAGATTTATAACATGGCTGTACATGAATGATCAATCACACAGATGACTACATCCTAAACTGGACACGCAGCCATGTGATTTTCACGCATTTCAGCCAAGCGAAACAATTGGATGGTGCTGAATGAAACGCGATCTTCTGATTAGCTAGCTGAAGTTCCGGTACAGTAATATTAATGTTTTAATGTTGTTGTCTCGCGTCAGTAGGACCCCCCTTAAAATATTTCTCAACAGATTTACATCGATCTCAAAAACAGCCACAGCCAGATTATATCTTGTAGAGTGATAACAATCCCAAGGTGTGGATGACAGACGCCGGAGTAGACTGACTGATCACTATAGCTCACTGCTCAAGTGATCTAAAAAAGCAACCAAGGCATAAAGCTGTTGCTTACTATATGAACCCAAACACAACAAAATGTACTTGACAAGACTTGAATAGTAATTTAAACAGATAGCACTGAAATTACATAAAATGTAGGCCTCACCTATCAAGTTTTCTTTGCTGAAAATGGATGGAGCTCAGAAGAAGCAGAACGCCAGTATTGTCTGGTTCCTGTCTCCATAACTGCATACAATGTTGTTCTGCAGATTCATAATCTCCTGCCTGGTACTCAGCATGGGCTAATTCCGCAAGTCCTGAAAGTAAAACAAGAGCTAACCTGAGTAAAGATTGCAACTTCTAAGGTTTTCCAGAGATTTGCCCCAGTGACCTACTTTTTAAACCTGTCTATCTGAAGGTCAGTCCGGTCTAGTAGAATGCCCAGGATGGTTGCCCGACTGGTTATGTTGAATTGGATCTGACATGGAAAATACTTGTGGTCCACCATAAAAACAATGACTACAAAATGAAAATAAAATCATCTAGCGCCATATTACGTCTGCAAACACTTTCATTCTCATATCCAGAACGCTTTACGGCACATCCGTGCACTTGCTTAGTCATTGTAAAATCTCCAAGCTGGTTCCCGAGTTTCGTATAAGTAACTATTTTATGAATCAGTTTGTTCCATGCATGAGAAAACAGAAGAAAGAAATCGAAAAAAGTTTAATAAAGATATTTGACCATAGAAATCGTGTTATGATATGAATTTAAACAATTTTCTAGTCACATTGAACGTAATGGAAATGTTTTCATATTTCGCAACAATGCTGACACTGTCTGTTCATTTCAACCCTGTCATGTTCTACCCATGCTCATTTGGCCCACTTAATGTGATAAAAGTGTGTTGCCGGTTTAGCTGTTCATGCATTTTATTCAGTTAGAGGATATAATTATGCCAAAACTATTATCAAAGTTTTTCAAAATCCGTAGATCTATATCTTATCAGAAATTTAATTGGTCAGGGCTACTGAAATATTGGTCAGAGCTAGTACGGCCCTTCAGCAACTAGCCCAACTGGACTACCTGTCAAAAAGGTTAACATCAAACCCTGGTAGGTTTTAAAAGACTAAGTGTGTAATGTGTTACTGCCCAAAATCTGCAACTGTCTGAATGACTGTAGTACAGAGGGCTCGACATTTACAGATGTACGATTGTCCGGGACAAGCAAAACTAAGTAATCATGCTTCCGAGTACCAGAGTGCTATTAAAGCACAGTATGAAATTCAGTCTAAAATTCTCATGTCATTGTCGTACAAAACAGTTATTTCAAAGAAACCAGGTAGCTGGGTTATATTGGAGTATAATTACCAATAATTTGTATACATTTGTCTGATAAACCCCTAACAATGAATAGACAAACTTCTATTTATCACATGTTTAATAACGACAATTGGAATTGCCTTACGGCCACTTCCCTTGAAAAGATCGCAAATTGCCCAACTTATTTGCTTTCGGGCTTTCATCAAAGATAAATGAAGATAAATCAAGAGGTAAAAGCCTATTGACAAATGCCCTTTAGTTCATACTTGATGGATTCATTTTACAATAGAACATATTTTATGAAATTTATCCACACACTAATTACAATAACAAAATGGGGTCGAACAGTCCAGGCTAACATTGGGGTTGAAAATTCTCGGGATCGAAAACAGTCTGCGAAAAATGCATATAGTCCGAGCCCGAGGCTATAAAAATCTGGCCCGGACTATAAACTTTCTTTGTCAGTGTAGTCCGATCGGACTATAGATTTATGGGAAATATGGGATTTTCCATGTTACTATAAATATTCGCATGCAATGGCGTTTGGGAAAATCATATCAGAATTTTAACAAATCAAAACACTGCTTTTTCGTAAGTGCACACAACTTGTCTTCCATTTCTGCTTACATGCCATTAGAGTCAAGGACTTGGTATCTGAGGACAGTAGTCTTTCACATGACTCAGATTACGCGCCAGAGTCTGACTTAGATGATGGTGAAGAAGAATTAACTGAGAACTTTTTAGAAAAGCTCCGTCGCTTCACTGTTACCACAAAATAAATGAATAAACGTTCAAACCGCTGACATCACTCAAGTACTGTTTCTCGGCTTTCTTCGCTAATAGACGTCGAAAACGATATATTAAACGGGTACCAATATTGTTTTGGTTCCGTTTTTCAATTTCATTAATCGGTGCAATGTGTGCACCCAGGTCACATGCTACTCACTTATTATTGTTAGCTAAGCACGATATAATTGAATGCAGCCATGAAAGCTTAGAGTAGAATTTTGGTCTAATGCTGAAAAAAGAATTGATTTAAACAGCTAATTTTTAAAAAATGATATTAAATAGCATATTTTAGACATTCAAGACGAATACCAGGATAATGATTCATGTAGGATAGATGTCCTTAAGTAATTTAACAAATATTCTACGACATGATTCAAACAAGCTCGGACTATAAAAAATCTATGAGGACTATAACTTTTGTCACAAGGTATAGTCCTGAGGACTATAGTAAAAAAAATATTAACCGAGAAGACTGCGAAAAGTCTGGGAAATGGCAGGGACCAGATTTCTGATTGAGTTGAAACTGGACCGAGGCCTGATATCAAAAGACTAATTGACTAGCTTACACTGTTCACACTGGCTAAAACACTAGGGCTAATTTATTTAACTGAATTACTGTTTCATTTTATTAGGAACATTGAAACTGTGGGAATCCAGGCAAGACTGTTGATAATCAGATTAATCCAGACGGTTCCAGGGCATCTCGGCCCCCAGACATCTCGGATCCCATCGAAAAAAAGGAGACCTCTTGGCCCCAAGACATCTCGGACCCCAATTATTTGTATCAGTATATACGTACATAAGTACACAAAACAGGCTTTGCATATGCAGATTATCTCATTAAATTAGATAATAACAGATCACTAAATAAATTAATTAGATTTAGACTTAATTCTCACTCTCTTGAAAAAGAAGCAGGTAGATGTAAAAATATATTAAGAGAAAATAGGATTTGTAAATTGTGTAATTTGAATCAAGCTGCAGGGTGTTTTTAGGGCTAGGGGAAGATGCTGAACGTTGGCCAAGAGGGAAAAATCACACGAAAAGGGAAAATTTGGGGAAATAATAAATTTTAATACACTGTTACATAACCAAAACCAATGTTTTCATGAGTCAATGATTATGATAACAGAATACAAAACAACAATCTACAGGTCCATATCTTTGTCTTTTCTACATTTGAAAAGGTCTATCACACTTTCATAGTCTTGATCACTTAGATTTTCAGACCAAAGATTTATTCTCAATTGGCCCAGGGATGGTATCTTACTCACTACAGCAAAAAAGAAGTTTATCGGTCCAGTATGCTTTGTGTCAGATATCTTATTTCTTAATTACGTCAATCTTATTTCTTAATTACATCATTTTACCGGAAATGGAAACATGCCCCTGTAGTGGTGTTCCGATTGTCGCTAATAATCGAAAATCGATTGAAAAGATTGACGTCGCCGACAATCGAGTCGAATTTACGAAGTCGCCGACGTTTTTCGTAGTTTTTTATCTTTATGGTCTTTTTTCTTCTTAGGGTTAATTGTTTGCGATCCGAGTCATCAGGCGGACGCATGAAGTACATGAATAAGCGTTCTTGGATACGGAGCAATTCTAGTCAAACAGTTTGAAGTAACAGTTATTATTGATATTAAGAGTTATTATTTGTTTCACA
The DNA here is from genome assembly GCA_008271625.1 of Lutraria rhynchaena. Lineage (NCBI taxonomy): Eukaryota > Metazoa > Mollusca > Bivalvia > Venerida > Mactridae > Lutraria > Lutraria rhynchaena. The sequence continues at coordinate 2,658,836 of VIBL01000036.1, forward strand.
TTTGTTAACTATTGTTCAACTGTTTTATCTCAAAGTATAGTTTTTGTTCCAGTAAAGTTATAGTTCTTCAGACTTCTTCTTAGTGCCATATTCTTCTGTATAGCACTAAGTTTACTAATTAAACTTATTTCAGACAGAAGTTCACAGAACTCCTGATGTGAACCTCTTAACCTGAATATATTTAGAAATTAGAACTGAAAGGTCCGTTGCTGAATGCCTGAAATGTTTGAATCCTTCACAATGCAACAGGCAGGCTGATTAGCACAGTGCACATATCAACTAATAAAACAATAACAAAAGCCTAAATACAGAAGTAGGCTGAAAGCATTTATTACAACAAGTAACAACTGTAAAACAAACAATACAATTCGCATTGGGAAAATAATCGATAATAATCGATAATCGATCGGTTGGGACAAACCGATAATCGATTATGATTTTGTCATCCGATTCCAATCACTATGCCCCAGCTTCCTGGCATCATGCGCATGGATATATGCATGCGTTATGGGCCAGGTTCTAGTATTGGTTCCCATCACTGTGTATATCATTATACTATCGCAGGGAATAAGCTCATTCGGACTGTTTCGACAGAGAACATTTTAAAACTGGGAAATCCCGATAGGCTTGCTAAGTCATTACAAAACAAATAAACTCTACATAAAAATGCTGATAAACCGAGGTCTGATAGATATTTTGGCAGGATTAAATCTACTAAAACTGAAATTACCTATTTTAGAATAGCTCCAAAGAGGAATTATGCATCTTAGCGAGGTGAAAAATGCTTCTTTTGGGGAAAAATGTCAAGGGGAAGACGCCAATTATCAGCGTCACTTTCATAGTAAAAAAAAAACCTGGGCTGGAATGAAAAAAATATAAAGAACTTTGGATTAATGATATTGGTAGTATTTCTAGGCCGAGTATCAGTAAATTCATATCATTAATGTAATCCTCTAATAAAACAATTCTCTTGAAAATTGTTAAATTTATTCATGAGGCTATGAATCTTAGAAAGTTATGCCTTCAAATATTTAATTTCATTATTACCATATTGTAACTTTTACAATGTCTGATGTGTAATAATTTGTGATATTATTGTTAATTACTCATTAGATATGCATGGACCGTTGAATATGTTTAGCAAGTGTATGCACGCATGTTGCCTTATTCACGCTTCCTATTGTTCTTTTGTTTTCTATATATTTATACTTAAATTGTAAATCACCAAAGGCACATGATTGCTGATTTAGTCAATACATTGAACTGAAGCTGGATTATTTACGAATATTTAGTATAATATCACATCCATCAGACAGTGATATCGATTCTATCTAGTAACAAGAGGGCCATGATGGCCCTGAATCGCTCATCAGAATAAATATTAATTAACTTGTTACTAAAAAGGTAATAAAGGTACACTTGCGGGCAAATAATGGGGAACAATAATAAACTCGATAAAGGACCATCAAAGGATACTACAAAAGAATATTCGTGATGACTCAAAGACGCCACAGACCAAATTTGGTGATGATCCAACCACTAGTTCATGAAAAGAAGTCATTTTATGGTATTTCTATTTTTAGCTCTAGTGGCCCCTAATTAGGGCCAACCATTTCTATTTCAGCAAATCTGATAGATCACTATCTAAAGATGCTAAAAAACCAAGTTTGGTAATAATCCATCCATAGAATCATGAGAACAAATCATTTAAAGGTATTTCAATTATTAGCTCTTGAGGCCCCTAAAAGGGGTCAACTAAATTTATTTGAGCAAACTAGAGAGAAGACCATCTAATGATGCTACAAATCAAGTTTGGTGATTATCCAACCATTGGTTCATGAGCAGAAGATGTTTAAAGGTATTTCTAGTTTTAGCTCTAGCAGCCCCTAAAAGAGGCCGACCATATTTATTTGAGCAAACTTGAGAAAGGACCATCTAAGAATGCTACAGTCCAAGTTTGGTGATGATCCATCCATTGGTTCACGAAAAGAAGATGATTAAAGGCTTTTCTATTTTTAGCTCTAGCAGCCCCTATAAGGGGCCAACCATTTTTATTTGAGCAAATCTGATAAAAGTCCATATAAGTATGCTACAGACCAAGTTTGATGATGATCCATCCATAGGTTCATGAGAAGAAGATGATTAAAGGTATTTCTATTTTAAGTTCTAGTGACCCCTAAAAGGGGCCAACTGGTATAATATGAGCAAATTGCAATTAGAAGTCGAAAGGTTTCTGCACAGCCAATTTGAAGTAAATCCGACAGGTACTTTCTGAGGAGAAGACCATTTTTGACGCCAGATGACTGACGCCAGAGCATCCACCTACCCATCCTAACAGCTCACCCTGAACCTTCGGTTGTGGTGTGCTAATAAAATAATACTAACAAAACAATAATACCTTACTCAACAAACTGCACATTTTGAAAAGTAATATTTTTATATTATAGTGTATTGAAAGGTATGGCTAATATCAAAACGAATTAATATTTGTTTTTATTAATAAATGATTAAATCTTTCAATTAAACGCCAGTTTATTATCCATATTCACTGAAAAGAACTTCAACAGGGTTTCTGGTGCCATTCGCCAATTTCTCCAACGGTGAAAAAAAATCTGCAAGTGGCGAAAAAAATCAAATTAAGCATAATTTTTTGTAGGCGTAAATTTCATAAAATTACCTACTTGACCGCTGATATATCAAGTGTAAAAGATAATTAGCCGGACTGCTAATTGATCATTACACACAATGACACGATGCTTATTAACTCAACGACAAACGCTGATCTTCTCATAGGGCAGCACAGTGGGGCTAATAGTAATTAATTATTGATCAAGCACAAGCAGACAATGAAGATTACAAGGCTGAGATTTAAGTTTTCTGCCGATAAATTTTCCATTTGTACTTATTATTCAATCAACCATAATTAAAGTCCTACGGTAATGTTAATTTTCAACATCAAAGAAAGATTAAAAGAACACAATTAAAACACAGAAAGACCCGATTGGCCAAAATGTTTTTTATTTAAAAAGACAACTGACATGAGAAATAAGTAACTTTTTTCCATTTTCTCAGCCATCCTAACATGTTTTCCCAGAATGATATTGACAGTAGACGAAAACGCATAATCTGAATGTACATGCAGTTTCAAAACGTTCTCGATCTGTAGCCGTTATGGCATTGCAGCTTGTTTAAGAGTCATTAACATTGCAAACATGTGTATTTAATTGTGATTAAATCAATTAATATAATATAGGTATCATAAATAAAGTGAATTTGACAAAAAGGAATCCCCCAGTCCTAGAACTGCGCTTGATTTATTTAATAAGGGAGTTAATGTTGGCAAAATAATTTGGGGAGCTAGTCAACTTGTCCCTAAGTCAACTCGTCCCCGATTTTGGTCAACTTGCCCTTCAGTCAACTCCTCCCTTGGTCAACTCGTCACCAAAAGTCTTTAATCATTTATTATATGTTGTAATTTTTTTAATTGATATTGAGTATTTTTAGATTAAGTGTTATTTTGTGATATTTTGCTCACTGGTATCCACAAAAAAGGGTAATAACTCCAATTCATTTAGTGTATTTTTTAGATTGTGTTTTCAGGGCCCTCGATCCGTCATATCTGCAGCCGATATTTGGCCTCAGTCCCCCACTAAAATAGTATCTCCCCCCCAGCAGTTAAAAATCCCACTATGAACAAACAAAACAAATTACAAAAAAATGTGTCCCTTATTTGTCAGGTAAATATCGATCCATGTTTTGCTTCTAGTGCACAACGCATTTACTGAATTTAAATGAGTCTACATCGTTTTATGTGGCTATTCTTATGCTTACACCGGGGTAAACTGATACCTGTTGACTCTAGTGTACAGGGACCTTTGGAGCACTGCAACATGGAACGAGGACCAGTTTAACACCAGGTGATCTAGGTCACAGGAAGAAAAACAAGCATGTCTCATAATACGAAGCCATATCATACAGTTGTCTGTATTTACTAGGCTTAACTTTCAATTACAGTACTTTACTGTGTGTAAGATGTAGTTATACTGAAAGAAAGAAATTTAGCAAGTTTTTTACGCTTTTGGTTTTAGTCAATAAATCAATGTCACTAAAACGTTTCCGTATTGAACAATTGTGCCCATTCATTGATAGCATGATTTCACTTGTTTTTGTACACTAGACCATTATGTAATCGTGAAACATCACTTTCACGAAAATCACGTGCAGTATTTGCACAGCAAAACGGATGATCCTCCGCAGGTCACAAATTACACAGTTCGAGAGCTTTCTTATTGTAAGCACATAAACTGGAAAATAATCTTTGCCCCCTCTTAGGTTAAGCTTGAAACAGCAGACACAGGATCACATTTTGCGCATTATTCATAGTGGAACACGTGAACTTTCAAGTGGCAAGCTGGACAGAGCTACAGCTTATTTAAGAAAAAGACAAAACGGTAGATTTTTAGTAATAGATTACACATGTGTGAAGTGTTTGACTTAAAAAAGAAGAAAAAATACTGATATTTGACTTGTATTTTAATGATTTTCGACCTGAAAACAAACATAGAAAATTCCCCCTTCCCCACATATGCTGAAATTCCCCCTTCCCACATATTGGATTGAGGGCCCTGGTTTTTGGAGTTTTTGCAGAAGTATGTTTAATCCAAGCATTATAAGTTCATGTATAAAACAATATGTATTGAAAAGTCTTTGTTAAACTTATCCATCCATCCATATAATCATGCCTATATATATATATTGTAAATTTATTTATCATTAATTATTAATAATTGAATAATTTCAATATAGAGCATGGCATGATTTGTCAAATGGAAAACGAAAAGCAGATATAAACAAAAACATAATGATCATTATTCTAAATTGACTGCTAATAACTTAAATAAGATCAAAAGGGTATTGTGTTAATATTTCTGTAAGGGACACACTTTAAAGTCTAAAATCTTCCAAACGTGCAATATAGTATAATTACAATTGAATTAGTTCACTAACTGCACAATTCCATCATAATTCTATTCGTTGGACAAAAAAAAAAAAAACACCACACAATATATGATATATTTCATTTTATGATCATTTCCAACATTCAAATAAATCATTATGCATTGTAATAATATATGATCATATTTTATAATCACAAACTTTTAATATCTATTAATTTCATTTTATTAATAATTAAAAACAATCAGTAAAGCATATGAACTGAAATGGGGAACTGGTTGACCAAATTTTCAGGACGAGTTGACCAAATCGGGGAGGAGTTGACTAGGAACCATAATTTGTGCATTGTTTTCAAATCTATTTGATATTGACTCTTATTTTTTTATTCATATATGACATTGATAAAAAATATTTCTGTAACATGCATTTAATGAGTGATTTTTATTGACAATCTTGTGTTTCTGCTTGGAGTAGAGTAGACAATTCATAGACAATATGTCTCAAAAGGGGGAGTGAAGAATGCAGAATTCATTAAATAAAATTCCCCAAATGATTATTGTTCTCCCTTTTACATGCACAATGCCATAGACTTTTAGGGTCCAGGTATACTGTAAATAGTGTCTTTTAACGTAGGGTACCACATGAAAAAAAACGACCCTCCCCTCCATACATGAGGCAGAAAAAATATAATGTCCAGTGGAAACCCTGCTTCAATGATGGCATCGTGCTTTACATATATATTTGTACACTATATATAAAGGGTCCGAAAAGTCTGGGGGCCAAAATATCCAGTGAATTTGGGGTCCGAAATGTCTAGGGTCCGAAATGTCATGATACCAATCCAGACTACAGAAAAATTAAGATGAGTAGGTACTGTAAAGCAATATCAGATCAGCATGAACATCAGATGAACAGAGTATATATCAAACATTCGATGAAAACTAAGTAATTTCAAAAATCAATCGATTGGTTATTGAACGCGAACGTGTCAGACTCGCATTGTAACCCTGCGATCATGCGGTTAATACGCTCGCTCAGTCGTCATCATAAAACATGGCGATCGCTTAAAAAACAATTATAGCTGAGTGTTATTGGATGAACCAAATGTTAAAACGTTGCTTTTGGTGAGAATTACAAGAGAATTTGTAAGATTACCCGTAGCATCATTTATATGAGACATGTCCCTGATTGTAAAGCTCCTTAGTACGGTCAACCTAGATGTTAATGGCTGAATAAAATGATCTAGATGCGCATGCGTCCGAATCGACGGTGTCGGGTCAAAACGGCCCACTTCCAAATCGGACCGGTCCAAAACGGCCCGATCCAAAACGGCCCACTTATTTTAAGTATGTAACTCGTGAAAGAAATTAACATTTATGGTTAAAAACTATCAAATTCTATGCTACTTGCGCATGAAATTAGAAATGAGAGTAAAAAACTGTGAAAAACATCAAATTCGGCACCTAAAAAGCTGTGGTTGTGGCAATTATTTATCTTAGACAAAAGACTTGACAGTACCTTTAATGGTGTTTAATTAAAATATATTGAATGCGTGTTTGTACACACGTGTGAATAATCAAAATAGTTTAAATTACGGTGATTATCGGATGTGTTGATCGTGGTAATACTTAATCATGAATGTTTCAGACCATAACCTCATATTCGTAATCTTGTTCTATGAGTTCGTTCCTTTATAATTTATAATTCACTCAGAGATATTTTTAATTAAATATAGTTTAATTCGCAGTTACTATGTCGCATTCTTTGTGTATAGAGTGTCGGTCGAATGTTCGTAAGAAGCAGCAAGGAATTGATTGCGAAGTGTGTCATGGATGGTTTCACAGAACTTGCAATACTGGTTTTGTGGGATATCTGTCGGAAAAATTGTAACCAATATAATTTTCAATGTAATCCAGCATGTGGGAATAGAAAGTTTGAATATGCTATTACTTAATCAGATAATTTAGTTCATTCGATAACGTCATACTTTATTATAATGAATGTAATGGAAATGCTTATGATACATAGGTATATCTATAATAATAATAACAATTCTTTAGTATACACAAGTATATCTATTTATTTAACTTACAACATTCGACTGAAAAAATGTCTATATTGCAAATATCTCAACACATATGGCAAATGGTATATTAAATGATATATTCTGATAATAGATGTATTTATTTAGCATATGTCCATCAGAGAGGCTCAGATTACGAATATTTTGTTCAAAATGTTGAATTCAAACGATTTTACGCGCAATTTTTGGTTCAACTGTCGATTTCATTTATAATAAACTTTTTCAATTTCGATTTAATGTGACATTCATATCCATAACGGAATTCAGAAATACTATAGACATTCCGTAAGACCATTGATTGTTTCAAATTTATCGGTTAATGTGGTAAAAATAGTAAAAATTTATACTCACGTGTGTGTTTTTGTTTATGTCAGTCCTGTTTTTGCAGGAGTATGTGCGTTACGATAGCTGGTGCTACTGCGTAAATCCGGAGTCATTTCGATTTGCCTAACCAGTGTGGTGTGGAGGAAGGTTCATAATGTAGGGCTGGCAGGGACTTACCAACGTAGGACCGGGACACACAATCTCATCCGCCCGCTCTTATCACTACAATATTCTACCTGTTGGTCTCATCAGACGAACCTTCGATGTTCTGAGTGCCAAGGCTTCCACACCACCCATGAGGGATTATATTCAAGACCAGAGGTTGGCCAGCACAGTATTCAGTGTTGAATCATGGTCTGTGTATCAGCAGACCATTCGTACAAACAATGATGTAGAGGGTGAGTGATATCTGTCAATTTAACCATTAACGAATTTCGATTTACGGAGTATCAACATATACTTATTGCTTGAGGAAGAACATCAATTAGCAATGTCGTATGTATCAGCTTGAATGCATAACGAATAAATGCTGAGATTGATAATGAATGATTTATGATACAAGAACTTAATTATACGAACACTTGATGATTTTGTGGTATTAACTCAAAATAAATTCTACAAGACAATCCTATTTAACTAAGTTTAAGTATATAAGTATTAATTATAAGTTCTTTACATGTTTATGTTTTTCAGGTTGTCATCATAGACTCAATTCCAAGGCCGGCAGCAGCGGTCTTCACTTCTATAAGTTAGTGCCGCTGCTGAGACGGGAGGCTGAGTTGGTGGAGCTGGCAGTGCGGGGTGTAGATCTGTCCAGGAATGTAAGACCAAAATCTACGTTCCTGGACAACCAACTGAAAGATATATGGTATCAATTAAGCGATAGGGAGATCGCCACCTCCCGTTCTTGAAGAGATGCGGTGATTTGTTTGAGGTGCGTGTGTAAAGCATTTGTAGATTGTCGTTTGTTGTATGTTTGTTATTTATGTTTTTGTCTCAATGTTTCTGTCCGTGTGTTATGTATTTATCATATGTCGTATTTGTGGAACTTTGAGAGTGTGAATGTGTGTGTGCGTTTGTTGAATTAAGTGTTATTTGTTGTAAATTATATATTGTTGTTATATTGTGATAAGTATTTGTTCTGTGCTGTTTCGTTGCGTTATTCATTTTGTAGATATGTTTTATGTAAATATATATAAATAACTGTTTCGTTGAGTGTTTGCAGTGAACAAAATGTTTTGTAAATATTGTTATTGTGAGATCTATTTGTTGTATGTTGTTTGGATATGTTATGCTTTTTTGTAAATATGTTATATGAAAATATATATCATATTATACTAGCTATATACGAAGCGTTTGTTTTATTTGTGTATCTAAATAATGGTACTTGTCACACAAAAATACATGACATAAAAAGACAAAAATATACTCTTGTACAAATAGTACATTCTGAACTTTACAAAACACACATTAAATACAAAACTTACGTAACGGCTGGTAATTATAAAATCAATTATTAAATGTAATTTTCGTCCTCTATTTTGCCCACTTATACACAATCAACATTTATATATTTTCTGATGCAGAATTACAATGAAGTCAATTCAACTACACATCGAACTGCCTTTTTAAAAACGGTCCGTTTTGGTACGGGCCGATATGGATTTAGGCCGTTTCGGTATTGGGCCGTTTTGGAAGTGGGCCGTTTTGACCCGCATTCGAATCGACACATAAAGCTTGGAGCCCGGCAAGCGCGAAATGGGTACCTATATGTAATTGAATATGGTACCGACTTACTGAATTTTACATCGTGTACCCACTCAGTATGGTGCAATTGTAGAAAGACCAATAGGGCTAATGTAAAAAAATACAAGTGTTTAATTGATGGAAGCAGTAGTCATTATTTGTCAATAAACATGAAATTAATTTTTGGTGTATGATAATTCTTTATTCTACATATTCTTCATGATATTCCCGATCAATCAATACTGACTATAACTGGGAGGCGCTTGTCAGGAAAACTGTGTTAAAAAGTATTAAGCGATCGGTTAAAATATAAAAGTTTACAGATTAAAGAGTGCAAGGTTAAGATTTAAAAAAACATCTAGGGAGCTAGTAAGGAGCTGTCTCCAGTCTTTCCTTGAAGACATTTCGGCTGGGACTGGAGTTGAACTGGTATGGGAGACTATTCCAATGCCCTATAGTTCTGGGGGAAAAGGAGCTAAAGTGATACTGGGTACAGGACTGGGGGGTCAGGAAGTTCAAATTTCTAGTGGGGATGAGGTGGTTATGATCAACATGAACAAGGTTTTTCTGGATTTTGTAGAGAAGTATAAGGGAGGAATGGAGTCTGCGGCTTTCTAGGGAGGGCCAGCCAAGATTATGTAACATTTGTGTGACACTACTTTGGAAATCAAAATTATTGCAAACATATCTAGCCGCAGCTCTTTGTACACTTTCAACCTTATAGGTCAGATGTTTCTCTGCCAAGGATGCCATATTATTGAGCAATATTCTAGTCGCGGTCTTTACGTATGCCGAAGTTTTGACTTGCCTGTTTTGGGATTTGATATGGCCACATGAACCAAAAACACTTATATTACATATATACATATACAAGGGTTACAACTTCCGAAATGACAGCTTATGTACCAAGTTTGTTTAACACTACGTAACTTTTCAAGAAATTGCTCAAATTTCTACAGATAGCTAATACATTATACTACGCATAACCAATAAACATTTGGTCCAATTCAAAACGATGAAGCAGGTATTTCAACTTTTTCTTTCGAAAAATCGTCAATTTCGTTTAGTCGAACGCGACCTTTACGTATGCCGAAGTTTTGACTTGCCTGTTTTGGGATTTGATATGGCCACATGAACCAAAAACACTTATATTACATATATACATATACAAGGGTTACAACTTCCGAAATGACAGCTTATGTACCAAGTTTGTTTAACACTACGTCTTTTTTCAAGAAATTGCTCAAATTTCTACAGATAGCTAATACATTATACTACGCATAACCAATAAACATTTGGTCCAATTCAAAACGATGAAGCAGGTATTTCAACTTTTTCTTTCGAAAAATCGTCAATTTCGTTTAGTCGAACGCGACCTTTACGTATGCCGAAGTTTTGACTTGCCTGTTTTGGGATTTGATATGGCCACATGAACCAAAAACACTTATATTACATATATACATATACAAGGGTTACAACTTCCGAAATGACAGCTTATGTACCAAGTTTGTTTAACACTACGTCTTTTTTTTCAAGAAATTGCTCAAATTTCTACAGATAGCTAATACATTATATTACGCATAACCAATAAACATTTGGTTCAATTCAAAACGATGAAGCAGGTATTTCAACTTTTTCTTTCGAAGAATCGTCAATTTCGTTTAGTCGAACGCGACCTCGCAACACCAAATTGGTCAGAATTACCATACTAAATACACATTAAAACAACAGGTTCAGTAATGACAACGCATACTTACTATAAATATAACTAAAATGCACTGATTCAGCGCAAAAATGTAATCCAGGAACGTTCTATTCACGTTCAATTCACAAAATCGTCGCTTGATTGAAACTTCAAATATTACGATGCGGTGACCTTTGCCCCGTAATTTGTTTGTAAGCGGACGTTTCATTGGCTGAATCATAATGGCGCAGCGAGGTGGAAATCTATGACGGAGTCGACGATTTTGTTAATTTCACATTCCTGGATTATTCTTTTGTGCCGGATCAGTGTATTTTAGAGATATTTATGGTTAGCACACGTTGTCATTCCTCTACCTGTTGTTTTAAGGTGTATTTAGTATGGTAATTCTGATCAATTTGGTGTTGCGAGGTCGCGTTCGACTAAACGAAATTGACGATTTTTCGGAGGAAAAGGATTAAATATCTGCTTCATTGTTTTGAATTGGACAAAGTGCTTACTGGTTATGTGTAGTATAATGTATTAGCTATCTGTAGACACCAGTTATTAGAAATTTGAGCGATTCCTTAAAAAGTTACGTAGTGTTAAATAAACTTGGTACGGAAACTGTCATTTCTGAAGTTGTAACCCTTGTATATGTATATATATATGATATACATGTTTTTGGTCAATGTGGCCATTTTAGGCCTAATACAGCATTATACTCCATCCCTTCAACGTGCTAGCCCCCTGTGGTTACTCCGAGGTATTTAGCAGTTTCTGCTGATTTTAGTGTTGTGGGAAGATCACAGGGTTCTTTTTTCGGGTAACCCTGAGCACCTCACACTCGTCTGGGTTGAACTCTATAGCCCAGATTCGTTCCCAAAATTCTAGTTTTGAAGGTCATTTTGTAATATGGCCGTATCTGACTGTCATTTGACTGTCAGGTAGACCATGGTGTCGACAAATAACCTGGTCTTACTTTTAATTGTTTCCGGCAAGTCATTAATGTTTGCAAGAAACAGTCAGGGTCCAATGACTGAACCCTGGGGGACACCGGATGACACTGGCAAATGGTTGGAGGTATGACCTTCAACCTCAACCCTTTGGCTGCGGTTGCTAAGAAATGACCTAATCCAGGTGGATACCTGTTGATTAACACCCATATTTTTTAGTTTGAGGATTAACTTGCGATGGTCGACTTTGTCGAAGGCCTTTAAGAAATCCATCACAATGGCACCCGTCTGTTGTCCATTATCTAGACTATCAAAGACTCCTTGGGAGAAAGTCAGCAACTATCAGCAACTAAGTTTCACAACTACGTTTAGACCTAAAACCATGTTGGTATGGACTAAGGATACTGTACTCATCAAAGTTAGTCATCAACTTTGAAACTATGATGTGCTCCATTAATTTAGAGGAAATGCAAGTGAGGGATACTGTTCTGTAGTAGCTGGTTTTAGATTTATTGCCTTTTTTGTAGACCGGTGCTATTAGTTTGTCAACTCCACCAACCGTAATTTTGATACAGGGCATACTGTGGAGGGGATGATTTAATGCATATTTTCAAATCCGTTTTAGGCTTAATGGCTGTGGCTGCGAGAAAACAGACTCAAACTGTTTTTAAAGATGATGTTTACTTTATCCTTTGAGTTAGTATAAGTTTGACCTCCAGACTTGAGGGGTGCTACTCCACAGTTTTCAGATTTGTTATGCTTAACAAAATTGTAGATTTTTTTATTATGACCTGGTTGGGAATATAACTGACTCGAATACAAGTTTCGATTTTTTCTTCGGATGATCGCCCTTAAAGTATTAAAGTGGGGATCAGATTTAGGAACTACGTTTTTCTTTACAAGTTTGGCAAACAATTTGTCACGTTTCCGTATTTGTTTTAGTATGTCAGTAGTAACACAGAGAAGATTTTGTTTATGTTTGGTAATTTTAGTTGGTATATACAAGCCACAGAGTCTATGTTCGTGTTTAAAGTCGGTCCAGGTCATGTTTGGGTCTGTATGTTTGCAGTCCAGAACTTACTGGAAAATTTGTTCAATTCAGATTTCATTTTTAACCAGTTGGCCTTCTTATAGCAGTGGATTTTCCTTTTAGATTGAGCGGGACGACCTCTATTTATGCTTAATTCATGGAAGATGATATCATGATCAGAATTTCCTAAGCTAGGGCGGGATTAGACATTAAATAATAGGGAGGGTAGATTAGTAAGGAATAAATCTTGGACATTATTATTTCTTGTGGGAATTTTAACCATTTGCTCAAGATTGACACTGACAATATTATCAAAGAAGTTTTCGTACAGAGCTTTAAATTTACAGTTCTTGAGAGATTCTGATGACCAGTCTATGTCGGGCATATTAAAATCACCTGCAAGCCATATACATTTGTAATGCTGTTTTTTGGGACTTTCTGCAGGGACAACCATAACTGAGATAATGCATCTGGGTCATTTTCATGGGGCTTGTAGAATGAACCGACATAGATATTTCGGGAACCAGGTATACTCAGTTTGGCCAAACAGATATTACAATATGTTTTGAGATCAGGCTGTTCCTGACTCAATAGGGTCATTGTCACAGCTATCAGGACTCCTCCCCCTTGACTGGATGTTCTGTCATCCCTATAGACTGTGTAACCTAAACTGTCTGAGCATATCTCAGCAGTATGGATGTCGGATTTGAGCCAGGTTTCACTACAGCAGATTGTATTAGGCTTTACCTAATTCAGGGACTTTATTTTTGATTGACCTACAATTTATGTTAAGGATATGTATGCGTTGTTGTTTATTGATTAACGCCTTTTTAGGTCTTGTACTGGTTCTAGGTTTGGCATTTGGGGTGGGAACTTTTGATTTTAAGGTGGATGAGGCTTGAGGTAGGGGATGATGATCTAAGTTCCGGCCCGAGGTGCTAAGGAAAGACCCAACTTGTTGAAGAGAAAAATCATTTTCAATGGATTGGTTTGAAGACTCAAGGTGACAGTAGATATTAATTTATTATATTATATTCATTAAGAGAATCTAGGGAAACTCTTAGGGACATAGAATAATTACAGCTACCGCAACATTGACAATACCGGCTAAATTGGGAGTCAGACAGTTTTCAGTTGAATTACCTATCCCTTGGCAGTCTGTATGAAACAATCGATCACAGTTGTCACAAAGGATGACTTTCAAGATACTCCCTGATCGCACTTGCCACATGGGTACTGGGGAGTGTTACTTATTGGTCCAAGGTTTAGCTCAATATCTGAAGACTGTTTGGTCAACAAACAGAACAAATTGAGAAAAGACAATTTACATTTGTTGTGGTACCTTTTATCAGCTGTTTTTTTAGCAAAGATACAAAGACTTTGCGATTAATGATAGACTATTGTGGACATTTCCTTACTTCCGTTCAATATTGTGCTGGAATGGGCCTCAGACGGGTTTCTCTTGCAAAAAATGGCTACAAAACTGATAAAAACTATCAGGGTAGAGAGTTTACAAAAACGGGAATTTATAGTGTACCAGTAATCAGATAGCCGGAAGTACATGTATATCGTAAGGGAACGTTTTTTATCTGAGTCTGGTTGGAGAAGTTTAGAAGCTATTCAACTTGGACAATCAATATTGTTAATTTGGTATATAGCTTACCACCAACACCAGAGATACCGTGACTTTTCCACAGAAAAAATGATCTATAATTAAATTTTATGAGAGCGCTGTTGTGAAGTTTTTCCGACGCATGCGCGAAAATGATTAATTCTCATGTTGGTGACTTTAAAGTTCGCTTATAGTAATGCACTCAAATACGTTTTTTGAGATGATCAATTCGATCATTTTGAAGTTAACGTGTGGACACGGATTTTTGTCAAACTTTAAAAAGTGGATTCGAAGTCAATGCGCATGCGCGGCAAAACCGCAGGTCTGCAATTATTGCTTATAATTAATAATGTGATACTGGAATACTGACATAATCGCTTCTGGCATAAATAAACTATTGGCTTTAGTTGTTTTCGAGTTTTAACATTTGATGCGTAAAAAAGCTATAAAAGTTGATGCCTCGATGCGTACAGATTAGCGAAAATGTAATTCTCTTGTTGGTGACTTTAAAGTTCGCTTATAGATATGCACTCAAATACGTTTTTTTTCAAATGATCAATGTGATCATTTTGAAGTTAAGGTGTGTACACGGGTTTTTGTCACACTTTAAAAAGTGGATTCGAAGTCAATGCGCATGCGCGGCAAAACCGACGACAACATATTTCTTACTTATGTGTTATAAGTAGACAGTTTTAGATATGGCCCTTATGTGTTAAAAGTATACTGAACTAAAAAGAAACTTCCGCTGTGTTTACGTGCAGGTATACGTAAATAGGGAAAGAAGAGTTAACTAATTTTTACTTGTATTCCAAGAGTATTATTGCTCTACGTTTACGGAAAACTGATGGTTGATTAAATGTTGTAGGTTTCGATGACCAAAACTAATCAACCAACTAATGGTTGATTAAATGTGGTAGGTGTCGTAGACCAAAATTACACATTAATACCGTGTATAGCCACATTGAGCATCGAGTACTGCCTGGCATCGTTAGCGTATAGAACCGACAAATGTGTTGTTTTCTTTTGCTAAGTGTTGCTAAGTCAATAATTTTAAGAAATGCTGAAGTGAAAGAACGGAGAAGGTCCATTTGGTAAATTAAGAGAACTCAGTTGAGACATTATATAGATCTATCTTCAATAAGCACAATGACGGACATACCCATCATATTACTAAGTAAATTGAATTGTAACCCTACAATGGCTGATCATTTTTTAACAAATGATAGGGCCATTATTTAACGGCAAGTTTCCGTTTTCAATGATGAGAATGATCAATAATCAAAATATTTTGCTACAGTGATATTTAATGACAAGAGTTTTGCTCCATATAACGATTGTACGTAATAAATCGGACCACATATGAAATATTAATATACAAGTATGAAAAGCACCTTTATGTTGTTTGGGGACCTAAAATGAACTCGGAAGAATATGATCCAAAATTTAAAAGGTAAAGGTTTCTTTAAGTTTTCCCTTCAATTGTATGCTCAGAGAATAAAGCCATAACAGCAATCTGATGAAACTTGTAAATATTGCCAAGGTATGATAAAGAAACAACCAAAGCCTGGAAGATTTGTTTTTGTCTGATATACCCATTACTAAACATCTCGCTACAAATTCTGCTGCAAGTAAGACCTGCGAAGCACTGATTACTCATTTCATGATAGTGGACGAACTAAATATTTAATAAGAGGTACTTTTGAGACACCGTAAGAACTTTGGGTGAATTAAAACCGTCAATATATACATTACTATAAGTCACTCTTTATAGTCAAGGTCGAATATTGAGTAAATGTAAAATTATATACATATGTATAATCTATATATTTCCGCTTCCGGTATAAACAAAACGTGTTATATTCCTATTCTTATAATTATGTACTTTATATTTATATCGGGTTTGTTGAACAGATTATTTAGTGACACTGGTTTGGAATATGTTGCGTGGACATTATTGTATCTGAAATCGTGTGTATGTGTGTGTGTGTGTGTGTGTGTGTTGGACTTTTGTAATTTTGTCAATTTTCGTCTTTTTCTTTGTTGATTGACTTATTGCCGCATATTCTCCAAGGGTCAAAGTTCAGTTTCTGATTTGCACGGGTACATGTCTGATATAACTATCAATCCGTCACTCATGAGTGCATCGAGTAATATTGTATTTATTGTAATAGCTGGTACATATGTAGTGGTAATGTACCGTTATTGGCAATAGTTATGGATAAAAATTGCGACCAATACGTATAATTTGGATAAATTTTAAAAGGAACAAGCACGGGAGACAAATGGAAAGCGTCGCAAACGTAATACCAGTTAAGGTACGGAACGGTACGACTTCGGAAGACCCGAGAGGTAAAAGCGCATGCGCAATGACTTCGACTGGCTGCGTTCCAACGTGAAGACCTATCGGCTCCATTTTCTAAGCATTTCCTTCCTACAACTAGACTCGGAGTTAACTGGCCGGTTGCCATTGCACGAAGATTCATTCATTATTGCTTGTGGGCAACTGCTTTTCTGGCGCTGCGATTCATTCGAATTTGTGCAATTGACGCTTTTACACTGTAAATTTCTGGGTTCGGCCATAACTTTCCCCACGTTTTTACGTCGTCATCGGTCATCTGCTATTGTAGATGCTAAGTATCCGATGGATTTGTAACAATAATTGCTTATTATCAAATTTCAAAATTGGTTTTCATTTAATAGATACAATTTTTTATCTATTTTTGTGACATAAAAAAGAATTGCATCAGATTTTTTAATGCAAATTTCTGCAGGTTTTTTTCGTTGATTTTTTCTTTTGTGTTCTGACATTCTTTTCCTTTCCGACTATAAATTT
Organism: Lutraria rhynchaena; assembly: GCA_008271625.1. Lineage (NCBI taxonomy): Eukaryota > Metazoa > Mollusca > Bivalvia > Venerida > Mactridae > Lutraria > Lutraria rhynchaena. The sequence goes on from VIBL01000036.1 coordinate 2,676,057, forward strand.
GGCTTATAACTCTTGTAATTAAAGTTTTATTGGTTCACATTTTAATTTAAAAAAGATAGTTAAAAATAGATAAAATGAAAATAATGTTTGGTCAAAATAATTGACATTTTCGGCAATTTTTGTATAACAATCTAAAGTAAACTTTCGAATTTGCTTCATATAGTTAAGGCATTTGTTACAGATTTTATATCATTTTGATACTCTTTCGTCAATGTGTTTGAATATCGAAAATTTATTTTTACAGATATTATTTTTTGTAGCTGTTGGTTTACTTTGAACAGGATTTCCGGTTCTGGTTAACAGATGCTTGCATTCATATACATATATAAATAGTGTGGTCATCCTAGGGAGGACAACACTTTCTCGAGGTTTCATTTATTCTTGTTGCGGTCATCCTAAAGGAGGACAGTGTTAATTTCCAGTGTGTTATAACTATCAGCGACTTGACTGTAAGTAGCTCTTATTAAATTATTCTATTAATTTGCATTCCACATTCTTCGTAGCATTTTGGCATTATACTATCAAATCTTAGCTCAACACTACACTACTTCAGTTGCATTTTGATTGAACTTATATATATAATTTATGTAATTACTTGTCATAAAAACATGCCTGTTGATTGATCAGGTTCTACCGGCCTATTCTTGAAATAATTTCTTAAAATATTGACTTGACAGGATAACTCTGACTTGATAACTATTGATCTGGTTTTACCGATATTTATTACTTCATCATATATATTAAAGATATATTAATGGTCAAAATGATTTTTTTGCTTTTCCAAAAAAGCTTTATAACACTATTCCTTACATAATAATATGAATATTCACCAATTTCTGCAACTTGAAATCATAATTTTGTGCATTTAATTGCATATCGAAAAATCGTTTTTCTTATTTGACTAGGTTAGTCAAATAAGATTTATATTTGCCGCGAAGCATTCCGATTGTTTCCGTAAATATTTGGAAATAGTCACGTGATTAGCGTCTCTCCATACAAGGAAAATCAAAACAATGGCGGGCGGATCAAGCGGGAGGAATCAAAAGAACAAGAACGAAAATGTCCGATTCTGAAAGAAAAAGGAGGAAATTAGAAAGAGACAAGGGTATTGCTCAAACAAGAATATACTTAGGCAGCGAAGCAAGTCGTTGGAAAACTTTGAAGGAAGAAATTCGTGCGAAAACCGACCGTGAAGTCGCAACGTTTTTGATCGACAGGTAGTCTCCGTATGCAAATGAGATGAATTCCGAACGTAATCGATCTCTTCCGAGCGGTTTGAAAATGGCGGCTTGTTAGAAAATAAGTAGAATCGTATCGGTTTGCATCGAGTTTATTAGAAGAAAATATACAGAAAAAATATTGTCAAACATTTTTATAATCATTGAACTTATGATTTACAGTGAAATTTCGTGAATGTAAGATATACGATAAAAATATAATATTGACCATTAATATACCTTTAAATCTTAAATAAATGATTAGGCGGAGCTACGACTTTGCGTTCGAAACTGTCATTGGTTGATCGGTGAATGGCAATATATAGTCTGCAAAATCTGAGCAATTAATGTCGGCTTCCTTTTTGATGTCATTAAATTTTCTTTGATACTGTTTTCTGTTACGACTTCTTAAACAATTCACCGCTTTTGATTAAACCGAAACAATAGTAAATTTAAAATAACGACTGTATTTAATTCACCTTCGGAACGACGTTTGAAGACTTTACTCAAATATTAATACACGTAGCAAACACATCACTTAACACAATAGATCAATGCATTAATTGTTTTTTATTATCTACCACGTGTTTGGACTAATTACAAGCGACCCCTATTGACAGACATCCATTTATTGGGGTACTGAGAATCATGCGAACAACATATAAAAAGTTTTGTGACATTTTGCAGGTACTTAACGATTTCGGACCAAAATTTATTGAATGTTTATGGACCGATTTTTTAACAAATTTTCACTCCTGAAATCGGTCTGGGAACTTGAAATTCGATCTGGACCGGCAAATTTTCGTTTTTTCAGCGCCCTGATATGTATAAAATTTGCCGGTCCAGATCGAATTTCAAGTTCCCAGACCGATTTCAGGAGTGAAAATTTTTTCAGCGTTTTTTCATATATATATATATATATATATATACTCGAAAGGTACCAAATGCAAAAAATCACCCCAACCCTCATGCCTACGACAGGGACAATAAAGCTAAGTGTTTATAAAAAAAAGTGGGAGCGCGAGGAAACGAACCGAGGTCCTCTAGATTACAAAGCCAGCGCTTTACACACTGGAATAATTCCGCCAGTTCCGAATGTTATGCGTGTTAATTTAAGATATAAACACTAGACCAAAAATAGCGCAATTAATATCGTATCTTATCCTTTTAATTATCGAATAGTTTTCAAAAAGTACTTATACTATACGTTTCTGTATTTTACTGACCCCAAATGTTTATTCGGAGAAACATATACACATTCAATTCTAATTGAATTAGTTGCTTTTCTTGGGACTATGTTTTTCGGAGTTATACGGCACAATGCACTTTCTGAAACCAATTACATAGGAAGCGGATTGATTGAATCAATCCCCTTCCAAAAAATGTCCAGAAATAGGCTAGTATTTCGTTTGGAGTGAATGGAAAATTTTTAAACCCTATCCAGTTTATACGTTTACGTCTCACATTAGTTTATGATTCTTGTCGAAGTGATAATAATTACTTTGCCCTAGCCTGAAAAAGCTTGGGTTTATTGCTTTAAACATGTTACGTATGAAGACCAAACAATGCTGAATCAATAACAGAAGTATGATTTATCCATTTTCAGTTCTTATGTGAACATTAGCTTGTGCCAGCGGTGTTTTCTTCAATTTTGTTAACCTTACATAGCCAAAAGTGACACTATATTATGCCCTTGGTCATATGTCCGTCATTTCCATATGGTATCTCTTCAACCGCTTCAAGGAAATAAAACCTAATTGGTTGTCTGATCTATCTTGACCCGCTTAAAGAATATTTATGAAAGTTTAGCCAAATGTTTATCTGATCAAGACGTATAGCATAAAGTGCTAGTGATTAGCCATTGTAATTACTGGTGTCTGCACAGGGGGCTAGCACGTTGAAGGGATGGAGTATAATGCTGTAGTAGGCCTAAAATGGCCACATTGACCAAAAACACGTATATCATATACATGTATATACATATACAAGGGTTAAAACTTCCGAAATGACAGTTTCTACATCAAGTTTGTTTAACACTACGTAACTTTTTAAGGAATCGCTCAAATTTCTAATAACTGGTGTCTACAGATAGCTAATACATTATACTACACATAACCAGTAAGCACTTCGTCCAATTCAAAACAATGAAGCAGATATTTTATCTTTTTCCTCCGAAAAATCGTCAATTTCGTTTAGTCGAACGCTACCTCGCAACACCAAATTGATCAGAATTACCATGCTAATTACACCTTAAAACAACAGGTAGAATAATGACAACATGAGCTAACCATAAATATCTCTAAAATACACTGATCCGGCACAAAAGAATAATTCAGGAATGTTCTACTCACGTAAAATTCACAAAATCGTCGACTCCGTCATAGATTTCCACCTCGCTGCGCCATTATGATTCAGCCAATGAAACGTCCGCTTACAAACAAATTACGGGGCAAAGGTCACCGCATCGTAATATTTGAAGTTTCAATCATGCGACGATTTTTGTGAATTGAACGTGAATAGAACGTTCCTGGATTACATTTTTGCGCTGAATCAGTGTATTTTAGTAATATTTATAGTAAGTATGCGTTGTCATTACTATACCTGTTGTTTTAAGGTGTATTTAGTATGGTAATTCTGATCAATTTTGTGTTGTGATGTCGCGTTCGACTAAACGAAATTGACGATTTTTCGGAGGAAAAAGTTGAAATACCTGCTTCATCGTTTTGAATTGGACCAAATGTTTATTGGTTATGCGTAGTATAATGTATTAGCTATATGTAGACACCAGTTATTAGAAATTTGAGCAATTTCTTGAAAAGTTACGTAGTGTTAAACAAACTTGGTACATAAGGTGTCATTTCGGAAGTTGTAACCCTTGTATATGTATATATTTGATATAAGTGTTTTTTGGTCCGTGTGGCCATTTCAAGCCCAACACACCATTATACACCATCCTATCAACGTGCTAGCTCCCTGTGGGTGTCTGTCGTCTTATGTTTGCACACATATAATTTGTGAACCCGCAAGAGACCACATTTTCCATCCAAATATCATGAAACATTGAATGGTTGTTACAAGACTTCTTCATGGTATACTACACCAAGGTTTAGGACATATCATGGTATATTACAAGGTTTAGTACATATTTAGGACATATCGTGGTATATTACAAGGTTTAGTACATATTTAGGACATATCATGGTATGTTACAAGGTTTAGTATATATTTAGGACATGTCATGGTATGTTACAAGGTTTAGTATATATTTATGACATGTCATGGTATGTTACAAGGTTTAGTATATATTTAGGACATGTCATGGTATGTTACAAGGTTTAGTATATAGTTAGGACATGTCATGGTATGTTACACCACGGTTTAGTTTCTATTTAGGACATGTCATGGTATATCACGTAACGGTCAAGCATATGTTTGTGATATATTGCATCATGACGAACGTCTTATTAAAACTGCTCCGGCGAAAAAATCCAATCCTATAGTTTGCTATTTAAGATACATAGTCTTGAAGCATTTTTCACGATTAAACAATTTCTTGCATGCAGGGAAGTTTGAAAAGTACTTATATTTGTGATGATATGGATTCTGTTTCCATGGATTGAAAGAGGATATCATAAATGCTGATAGATAGTTTAAAATCGTAGTCATTACGTCGGATACAATCTCTTGAATACGCCTGACACTATACGATATGAATTAAAATCAATACTTGATGAATTGAGCTTTCCGGAGATAAATCTAGAATAGCGTCATGTTACCTATGAATATTAATCAATCGTTTCACGATAATAGCTGGGTTAGAACGGCTTATAATAAGCAGTGTAGAATATCAGTGTATGCTTGGTAAACTATTGGATGAAATGGAATAAATTCAGGTACATTTTTGTATTTTCTTGCACGAAGACTATATTTTGTGATCTATCTACGATTACATTTTTACAGTTTTTTATTTTCTAAAACATGCTTATCGCGAAACGATTGGTTGCGTTGATTATTCCGCTAAGTTTAGCACGCATTTTCGTCATATTCAATTAATGACACCAAGTTTTAACATGGAATTAAACATATACCAATATTTGACGAAGTACATTGAATATTAATTGGAAATTGTAAGATCATCTGTTAAACCTATTGCTATTTCTCCTAATTTAATTATTTATAATTATTCTATTCTGTTTCCAAGATGACATCACGAAACAAAATGTCGACCGCAACGGGACAAAGAAGTTTATAAAATGCATTTATAATTTAGGCTGAGAACCGACAAGGTAGTTGCTAATTAACATTTTTTCATTAAATTATGGTACATTTGGATTGATATGCATGATGACAATCAGGACTGTTGAAAAATTATATAACCAACATGATTTCACCTATTAGTCCGAAATTGTACAAAATCAATGTACATGTATTTAGCACTGTATTGGGACATATCTTTTAAATTTCACTCCACTTAATATAAATTCCATACGAAGTATTATCATACCAGCGCCTTTTTGCATTTTTTTGCGTTTGCACTTAAGAAATGAATTTTAGCCGGAAAATACTGTTATGTTAGCCTCATTAATCAATACGTTCGTCGGTTTCACAGAGTTGTTTCTCACAACACTCTTCATCATTAATTAACTGTATAGATATCTCAATGAACCAGAAATATTGTCATATTGACACTCATTATATACATACGTCAACGGAGACTAAGGATTGTCATGTTGACACATATTATATTCCAGAAAGATTACAAACTACAATTAAAGACTGTTCTTGTATTTTAATTAAAGATAGAATGTGAGAATGAGTAGTACACTACGTGTTTTTTTTAATCTTCGTACGGTGTAGATCATTGATTAAATTTCTATTAATTAAGATGCCGGACCCGTATTCTATGTAAAATGATATAAACCTAAGGAACATTTGTTTTCATCTGACTGAATTTCTCGTTTAGTAATAATTTATGAACAAATATCTGATAATCATCTAAAGCTTACCAAACAATACATCCAGTCATAATTTATACGATTGAAATACAATATCGATAATATTATACAACTGATCATGAAATTATATACGAGTTTGTTATTGTCAACTAGTGGTCGCAGGCAGAATAATATTCTAGTAATTAAATATCAATGGAAGTATGCACGGATGCAGATGACACAGACAGGTATTAAATCATTTGTTCAGAGCGCTTTCAGAAAGAAATTCTTTAATAACAGCAAGTACACTACAACATTTGATGAGGATCACGAAATAAACATTGCGTTTTATATTCTATGAATGGATATGCCAAGAAATTGTCATAGTGATACGTAAATACACACACACATTGTTTTTCATTACAAGGTCCCATTGACCTCGATTCAGGAGCACCGGAAAACGGGTGACAGTATGATATTTTCCATTGTGTACGCAGAAATCCTAGTCTATTAGGAATTGTTACATTGAAAATTATCAGAAAAAATGCGAATGTACGACTTCGAAGATGTCTCCATAATGTAGAAATAAATAGAGGCATTTGCTTGAGAAAAGTCCCTCTTAAAGACAGTTTACACGTCGTCTTAGCGTGTCACTTTGCTGGAAAGCAAGTTTCTGGACATTATAGAAAAGTCACATTGTCAGATGTGACGACGTTACTGGACACATTGAAATGTCACGTTGTTGGGATGATTGACAACGTTACTGGACACATCGAAATGTCACGTTGTTTGGAGGATGTGATAACGTTTCTGGACATTATAGAAATGTCACGTTTTTGGGATGATTGACAACGTTACTGGACATCCACGTGAATAAAATTGCAGAAGGTTTCTGCCCTGGACCGGTAAAAATGCCAATGGAAATGATGTCAAGACGCTACCACATAAGAAAGGTCAACGATCCAGAATACTACTAGTGTCAGGTATCCAGAGTACCACTGGTGTCAGGTATCCATAATACCACTAGTGTCAGGTATCAAGAATACCACTGGTGTCAGGTATCCAGATACCACTGGTATCAGGTATCCAGAATACCACCGGTGTTTGGCCATATCAAATGATCCAATAGTTTGGATGATCCAGATGCCTAAAATGCTTGAATTACCAAATTCATCATCTTTTCGTACCACACCACTTAGATATTTCCGAAATAACGTCAATAAAATCATTTGGAGTGCGTGCAGAATGTGGTAGTAAAATAAGAATAATTTCTCTTTCATTTTGGATTTCATTGAGGTCCGTAAGAATTCGTTTTGTACCATAGAAAACGCCATTTTCGTATCCTAGTTCAACAACAGGGCGAGTTACATGTAGTTGTTTCATAACTTGTTCTTATTTTCATGAAAATATTTACAAGTTTACGCCTTTGTGTTTTCTTCTCAACACTTATTGAACTGTAACAACATTTTTAAAATAAAATCGCATTTCCGAGAAACTTTTAAGCTTTTAGGTTTTGAAAAAAAACGGATTTAAAATAGATTGATAGAGTCTGATACTTTAAACACCCCATATGTCTGACATTATTAATTAAAATGTAATTTAGTTCCATGAACAATTAAACATAATACAAATAAGTCTGATGTTACTGTTACAAATATTTATACAGTCGTGTTGTTGATTTATTTTTAACCGATGATCAGCTGCTGAATATCGGGTTGGAGTTTTTTTATTACTTTTCATGATTCGTCTACCTGTATTACAATATGTCTATTTTTTGGTCCAGTTTGACATAATGACTAATACGTGTACATTGTATTTAGAGTGTAAGCATGACCTTTGTAATAAATTTCATGTTATACATACATGCTGTAGTTGCTAAATAAATCCACATCTAGTTTTGAAATGTAACCAGCTTCAGGAAACAGTAACAAAATGTTCAATAGTTAATCTGCAAATCAGAATAAAAGATGACCAACATCATAAGTGAAAATATTAACTAACTTCAGTATTGCGTGCGTGTGTTACTGCCAGGCGTCACAACCTGATAGGCAGACCTGTAACAAGTTGTCTTAAATTTCGAAAGCTTTTTTCTAGTTTATCTTATACTCTCTCATATATAATTAATATATAATTGCCTTCCTCCTTCAACAGCCAAGTCCAATTACAAAACGTTGTTCCATAATAAATGTTTAACCGTCAAAAAAAAGAAAAGAAAGTCTTTCATTCTGTTTTGATCTGTGTTTGAGTTACAATATGTACGTAAATCTAGTGATTTTAAGACACGATAGTAAAAAATCACACTTGGTCTTTTTCCAGTTTTATTGTCTAAGACGGGGTACAGAGAAGAGCCAAGATGGCACACAGTTCAAACACTACAGGTACATGTACTTGCACAGATCTGGAGCATAAAATATGTCTATGTGGTGAAACATGTGAAGATGGCAAGATGACTCCTGTCCTCCCCGGAATGAGTGACACCGAACCCCAGTTCCATCCATATTGTGAAATTGGAGTCAATATGAAGGGCGAATCATATACAAACTACAAACAGGTACACACAGTACATGTACTAAAATTTCACCGGCCATAAAGTCTTTGTAGCAAAAATGCAAATCAATTATGGGTTCAGAATATTCTTAAACAAACCACAATATTTGCTAACACTCAATGCTTACGTTTAAAGTTGAATGGATGTAATAAAGCACTGGCCTTTGCTTTAATTCAGGCTTTATGTTGTACACAGATATCATTCAGAGTTCGATTCACGTAAAGCTAACGGATCTAATATAACAGCAATCGATATATATGATCGATGTATGTATCACATACGTTGTGGTTCATTATTCAATTGATCGGCTTTTTTCGATGCTATTTTTAACTATACCATTATTTAAAGTTTAAAACAATCCTAGAATGACATTGATTTAAATGAAAAAGCATTCGCATTGTTATAATGAGTCAGTAAATGTTTAGATATTAGAGAAAAAGGAAACTCTGATCAATGAGACATGCAGGCTGCAGTTTGTCCATTACGAGTTTGTTACAACTTTTTATTCACAAGCCATTCGATCTTATCACTTGAATTTGGTGAGAAATAAATCATTCAATTGATATTTGCGTATAAAAATAGATCGATTGTACGTGAAAACAGTAAAAATTGTACCCGCAAACAGTAAGTTTGATTTCTATTGAGTGCAAAGATGTTTAATTGTGCGATACAGTATGTTTTGAGAGTAAAATGTCCATCATTATATCAGGAAATTCTTGTTGATAATAAATAACGGATAGTTATACACGCACGTTAGCATAAACAAGTACAAGTACAGGACAAGTAATTTGAAATTGCTGTTGAATTATTGTGTGGTGTGTCTCAACGCCAATTTAAATTGAATGTGACATTTATTTTTTTAAAAAAAAGACTAGGTTCTGATGACCAACGATTTATAAGCAAAAACGTCCAATGCACTGATATACTCAGCAAATTTTCTAATGTACAGCTAGCAACATACTTTTAAAATATTGTTTTAATTACAAACGGAAAAATATCGAAATTCTTAGTACTATCCATCAATTTACTCCGATTAAAACCGTTCGTAAAAATGTTTACGACCATAGATGTACGAGCATTTTGGGCATTTCTAGTTCATACACACGTGCACATGTATTAATTTTAAAGAACCGACATAAATATAATCAATGGTCAACTACGAAAAACAAATACAAAGTCATGAAGAAAAGTGAAAATGTGGCCGATATATGGGAATGCTGCAGAGTGTTGCTTGCAAACAAAGTAATACAAGATTAGGATTAATGTCCCGAGGCTCCATATACGACAACAGTCCATACAATGCAGTCACACATTTTTATATCATTAAGTCAATACACAGACTGATGAAAACTAAAAAAAAAACTACCGGCACTTGAATGTTCATAAAGCGGATTGTCAAATATGACAAAGAATCTTAATGTCTATCCTCCACAATATATCTATCCGATGGGTCCACACAGCTTAACTGTGAATTAATAGACAGTAATGCAATGTGCAACTAATAACACAACGTGCAGCTAGTAACATAATGTACAACTAGTGACAAAATAGCTGGTAACAAAAAGTACAACCCGAATCATACTGTACAGCAGGCAATGTAATGAACAGTTTGCAACATAAAGTACAGCATGCAATACAATGTACAGCTAGTAACATGTTATACAACAAATAACGTAATGTATCGCCAGTAATGAAATGTATAGTAAGGAACAGCAAGTTATTAATGTGCAGCAAATACCATAATGTATAATCCAACGTACAGTAAAGAACATAATGTACAGCTAGGCTAGTAATGTAATGTACAGCTAATAAGGAAATGTACCGCTAGTAACGTCATTTATGCTAGTAACGTCATGCACAGCATGTAATGTAATGTAGAGCTTGTAACGTCATGTACAAATAGGACCGTAATATACAGCTAGTGACCTAATCTACAGCTAGTAAAGTCATGTAGTAGCGTTATGTACAGTTAGTAACGTCATGTACTGGTAGAAATGTAATGTACAGCTTCTGACGTCATGAACAAGTGGGAACGTAAGGTACATCCAGTGACGTAATATACTTGTGAAATTATTTTAGTCAATGACGTCATGAAATATTTGTTTTAATTTAGATAAAAGAAACCTAAGAACTAACAGAAAAAAAAAATTAAGAGTCACATCACGTGACTCTTAATATAAATAAAAGGTGTAATAATAACATTTAGGAGCTATACTTTTATAACTAATAAGGAGTCAAATCATAGATATGTGACTCTTAATACAAACAAATGGTGTACCAAGGAGGTATATTCTTATAACTAATAAGGAATCCATTTATTATATACGTTAACGTACATATAAAACAAACCTAACACTAGCATAACATATATAAAATCGCGAAGTTCGCGAAAGATAGCGCACAAAAGAAGTACTTAAGGCCTGAATTTGTGGGAAATTTAAATCCTCGTAAATTGATGAAGTATTCATTTCATTTTAGTGATGTAATTTATCATTATTAGACGCGTAAGATAGCCCCGTGTTCAGAGCGCTTTTAAGTCGTATTTTTAGAAAAAAAACAACAGCTTTTGACTGTAATAGGAAGCACATTTACGGAGCGCTGCATGTTGAATTACTAAATCATTCGCCCCAATGCGTTAATTTTTACGAAATAGATGTATCAATCGATCCCATTGTACCAGTAGGAGAAACGTCTGTGTGATGTGGATTGCAGCTAAAATGCAGGAAATTTAATCAAATACAGAATGCTTTATTTCGCGGAATATTTTCATTTTGGATTAAATTAAAATCCGTTACATAGCATAATCATCGCATTCAAGAAAAAATATTCATCATAACAGTCCTAAAAAGCCTTTATTGATGTCTTTGCTAATAATGTTATACGTCTTACGTAGATACATGCCGTAATAATAGTAACACATGCATATCTTGCTCTTTAAATTTGCAAAATATATCGTTTTCTTGAGAGCTTTGGATGATATCGGTAGAAAGTTCATGATAAACCTTAGCGTTATCAGAAATTATGTACAGCTTGTGTATTCAATTTGTTGCATTTTCTTCATAATATTTGTTATTGTTATTGTTGAAAGAACATTTTCTTTGGAAGTAAGCAGTGCATTGACCCCTTGAAAGGAAGTAAGCGATGCATTGACTCTTTGAAAGGAAGTAAGCGATGTATTGACTCTTTGAAAGGAAGTAAGCGATGTATTGACTCTTTGAAAGGAAGTAAGCGATGTATTGACTCTTTGAAAGGAAGTAAGCGATGTATTGACTCTTTGAAAGGAAGTAAGCGATGTATTGACTCTTTGAAAGGAAGTAAGTGATGCATTGACACTTTGAAAGGAAGTAAGCGATACTTTGACAGGAAGTAAGCGATGTATTGACTCTTTGAATGGAAGTAAGCCATGCATTGACTCTTTGCACGCATGCATAAACTTGGGGCACATCGGGACACTCCGCGTATCTTCTTAAGTAGATTATTTCATTCAAACAGCATGCATTGAATTGATTTAATTCCTTTGACATAGAGCATTTACTCAACTCATCCGAATGTCATTGATTGACCTATGTAACATCATAATCAATTCAGTTTCATATGAACATCATATGATGCGTTTGTTTCAGTTTGTACATTTAAAAATATCAATTTTATACCCTAGTGGGCTAGTCCGTTAAAGGATGGTGTATAATGGTGTATTTAAGCATACAGTGGCCACACACACGCACGCACGCAAGTCCGCACGCACGCACACACAGTATTTAAAAACACTCGAATTTCTAATAAGTGGTGTGTATAGATAGCTATGACATTATAACACACATAACCAATAAGCATTTTATCTAACACCATTATGAAGAAATTTTATCTTTTTCCTCAAAACATCGAATTTTGTTTAGTCGAACGCGACCGCACCACACCTAATCAGTGTTCACTTATTGTCTACTAAAAACTCGTTCAATAAACTGATATTTGATTATGAAACAAGCTTTGCTGAATACTCTTGATAAATATTTCCGTAAAATTTTATCGAAATCTAGCAATTTAAACTGAATTTAAATCAAACTGTACGTTATGTTTGTATGTATGTGCATGCGTGGATGTTTGCGTTGGTGTGTTCTTGTGTAAATATGTCATTGAAATTATGTTACATACTATTTAGGTAAAGAATTTCTGATCATTGGATGATTCTTATGTTACAGAAATCCTTCAAATCGGTAGTACAGCGCCATTTTGTCAAGGGCAGGTTGTTCTCTTTGGTAAACGATTTTCTGAAGTCAATTGACGAAGAAAAACAAGCACAACGAGACCTTCTCAAGTCTTTTGCGCAAGTGCGAGAGATAACCGCGCCATTACGACAATCGAAAGAAAACCAAAATGTTGTTTTGAAACGTCGGAAACAGCGATCTAATATTCCCTTACTGGATCAAATAAAACAAACACGTCAAAATAACGGCCGTAACAGCGAAAGAAATACAAATATTCGAGTATTTAATACGGAATCTGAAACATCCAGTGAGTTGAAAATAGATCTATCCGCACGAAGGAAAGAAACCACTGATAGTGATACTAACAAATTAAATCCGGAACGACAAAAAGATAACAAATTTCTTACAGACGCTACATTTCCTAAAAACGACCAAGGTAACGCATTAACCAAACGCAGGAGATCTATTAGTTCTACACCAGGTTTCTTCGAAAAAATCAGTGTGATGAAGTACTTCATGAATGGTAATAATATCCGTGAAATAGACAAACTTGTCCTAGAATCACTGGATGAAAATACTGAGAGCACGATAAGTTTTGGACAGAAGAAAACGAAAGAGAAAACAAAACAAGTGAAGTGCAAGATAGACCATGCTAAAAATATACACAACCCAAATAAGCAATATGATGTGATAGTTGAAGTAGAACCTCTATCGGAGAGTGACAGAGATGAAGATAAAATCACTATTATTAACGGTAAGAAAATATTGTAGAATTTTTCTTTACTAGTGACTTGTGACACCATTTCACATTAATCCATTTAGAGTACGTTACTTAGTATAGAAGACAAGATATATTGTACTAATTTTGACTATCGACCTTAAGCCAGACGTTGACCTTTCAGCTATGAATATGAATCTGATGCACAGTATAACCGCATCTAATCGTGTTCTTTGCGTCCCTTGTTTGACATACAACATTACCTTTGGGGTCCAGTATACCTACTAACAAGCTACATACTTGTAATATTTATGAATAAGAAATTCTTTATAATCTATTCACATCAAAAGTTATTTCTGATGACGGATATTTGTTGATTATGTGATTGCGTAACTATTGAATAAATGATTCAGTTTATCTATAAATGATTGACATCTATTACTGATACGCGATCTACCGAAACTAACATATCGATTGTTCTTGCTTTCTCTTGCAAAGTCGAAATTGCTATTATAACAGTCGGTATTTCCCAAAGCAAGTATAATTCACGGGTGTAAAATTCAGCTCATCTTCAATTCTGATTGGCATTTAGATTTCCGGTTTCTAAACCCAAAGTATATAGATGCTTTTGTCTCAAAATATCAACATTGTTTTACATCTGCATTAGAGTAATTCTATATACAATTGTATATACATATAGTTGATATAAACATATATTACATATAATAAGATCTCTGAAATTATTATAAAGTAAAGAATTAGTTAATTGTTGAAACCAGGCACTGCAAAGACTGATACTCCACCGCTGTTTTATATTAAGGCAGAACATCCCTAATCAATTTCCCACAATTAATCGATAATAATTGTCGATCGCCGAATCATTTTCCATTGTACAAGAGATGTTAGTTTTTACCGCGTAGCTACCGATTTATTTGGATTCGTTACTTGGGAAAACAGAATTCTAAAGTTTTCTGTTGATAAGTTTGATTTTTACTTAGAGACAATGTGTAATTGTAAAAGATCGTATCAGTAATGAGTGCAATTAAACAATTACGTACTCAAACAGAAAATAGCATAAATCTTGTCACATTTTCATAATGTCACAAATTTGTTAAAGCTTGTGGAATAAATTTCTCTCATTCACCCTCATAAATTAAATACAAAATCCATTTATCTCCATAATCTCTTTTAGATGCAGACAGTCAACTAAATTCTGAGAAATCCAACGAACTTGTTCAAGACCATACACTAAATATACGTGCCTTTGACGAGGAGGCAAACAAGGTTCCGTCAAAGTCAACCAACCGTAAGTTACTGGTAAATTTGACCAATTTAGATTCAACAGCTGAAATGTACCATGAATCATTCAATATAGCAAATGATTGTAAAGGTTTGTCCCCCCGCAAAAGTCGACCAAGCAAAACACAGTTCGAAAGGAACAAAAACGTTTCCGTATTGAGTTTTCATCAGAAAAATGATAATGAAGACAAGTCTCAAATAGCATTGGCATCTTTTAAGACACAGAGACGTTTAGGTTCTTCATCGGTGTCGCAAGTTTATAGAAAAAAATATTTAAGGAATACGAAAAGACCAAAGTCTGTATCCCAAAAAGTACAAAAGAGAACATTGACTTTGAATATATTAGATGTATATGAAGAAAATGCGGATGTAAAAAAACTTGACACACATTCCTCCAAACAAAACGACAGAAGCCATTGTACAATGCCATATATTTCGAAGAAAAGAACCACCAACCTGAAATCGAAAGAGTCACAAATTTTGGATCCCTGTACATCTGAATTTAAAGGTGAAATGGCGGACACATTTGAACTAAATGGATCAACTAGTTGCAGTTCGAATGAAAGTTTAGTCAGCGGAAACGCATTGGGTACCGAAACCTATTTTCAAATGCTGAGGAATTCTCAACGAGACAAACTCTACAAAAAGCCAGAACGAGTGCTGTGGTATAACTTGGATATTACAGAGGGGTCTTACAAATTTTGCAATGGGTCGAGTGCAAAGGACAGCTATTACAGCGGTTCTAACACACGTGTGCCAGAAGCTTGGAATGTACCGATTAGAGAGGCAATCAAGAATGTAAAAGGAAGGAAGGCAATTCCGCAATTAAACCAGTTAAATGAAGTAAGTAACATCTTAAATAATAACTTCTTATGGCAAATACATTCAATAAGCACTCATGTAGTATATGGCCAAGTCAAACAGACCGTTTTCTTAGATTTGTTTGACAAATTTAATATGATGTCCATTAAATTTTAGGTCAAGTTTAAATGGATACTAAATTTTTGTTAGGAATGAAAAAGGAAGAGTGTCTAATTTTATGGCGTAATTAACTATATCATAATCATACCCACTGACTTCAGACTACTGTGCATTTTGAAAAACACTCAGGAAGATGGATTGTATTTTGACCGATGCGTAATCCTCAATATACAATCAAAGTCCCTAAGTGTTTTCAATAACTACATTAGACTAGTACACGGTTCAGTTACGAAAAGTAATCAGAAGTCAGTGGACATACGATTGGGTTCATGATAACATCTAAAACAACGTCAACTGCATAGAAGTATCTTGATTTAGGGATTCCATCGACGGATTTTCCCGCTATGTTTTCGTTTCAGAATCCTGCGAATCCCCACACGGTGACTAAAAATACGATATAAAATATTTCAAATTGCCAAATGTTTACTTTCCAGAGATTGCCAAAAGAGCAGATGGTTGGACATCTATACAAAAGTCTAAATAAAGAACGATACAAGTCAGCCCGCTGTGATTAAAAATGCTGAAAGCTCCAAGCTAATGCGACAGTATCAGATTGATAATATCTAATATCTAGATATTTACATACTCTCAATAAGTTTGTTTCAAATTCTGCAGTACTAAATCGAATAAATCATAAAGATTTATTACAACAGCGTAGTATACAAATAAATGAAACGTTGAACTTAAACTATCACTTTACAGACGTGATTACGAATCCAATGCGTGATAAAAATGCAGACATAGAAGTTTGCGCTAATTTCACGCGTGAAGGACTGCAGGTGCAATTCAATCGAGACACTGTACTTTTCTATGTTTTTTTTTTGAAACTGAAAGTCTACGCAGGTATTCATCAAATTTTGGTCTGAAACAAATTTCTTTTTTCTAGTTTTTTTGTACATAACGTGTAATATAATTCCCTGAACCTCTCCCCTTCTTGTTCTTAGGCCACGCCAAATAAGTTTCGTGTTCTTCGGCGGGATTTTTTCCGGAAAAAAAATGGGGAGAGCGATCAAGTAAATAAAATACATGTACTTCTCTTTCAGTACGTAATAAATAAAAGTGAACGAACAGGAAAGTATTAAAAATTGTACTGAAGTATTAATCATAAGACAACAAATAAGCATTGAGTTTCATTAAATAAGCAGGTAACCTAAAGTTTTACAGCTATTATCACATGCAGTAGTAACGAACCTGTGATGATAAAATTGGAATAAACTTCATTCAAAACTCTAAAGAATCAGTTGACTGTGTTCAAAACGAATTTTGCAGGACCTCAATGTTTCTTTTGAAAAAAAAATGGATATTTGAACATGCAGTGTACTCATATTTATTTGATAATTTCTTCTTCATGTGTGGTGCAAATGCATATCTATTTTATTCTTTTTAGAATAATATATGAGCTGATAATAGAAACCAAAAATTGATATATTTTTTACGATATTATATTCAGCAAAAAATAAAACGTTTTATACAATATTAACTGTGACGGCCATATTGAAAACTTACAAAATGAGGGTTGGATCACAAAAAAATATAATTTCTCTAAAACGAAACGGTAAAATTGTTTCATATTGCATATTCCTATGCCATATACAATATTATAACACCCCGTTTATGTGCTTTTAAATTTTGCCGTTAGGATGGTCATACATTAAACCTGATAAGAATGAGCGACTGCACATATAATCAGTTCTTTGTGCTGAGTGGTACCTCAACAAAAACTTGATCTGATTTGTTTACTGCTGCATTAAAGGTCCTCTTGGCAGCTACAGATGTGGAGTTCTTCAAATCTGTCTAAAAAAATAAGAAAATCACTATTATTGATGTGGAAAAATATATTTTCGGATCTGCTCTTTGTTAAATAGAAGATATCCATTTTACCCTATTTTTGAAATTTTAATATTAAGCGACCTTCACAAGTTTTTCACAAGTGACCTTAATTTTGGTCAGCTGATGTGCACTATAAAGTATTAAATACATTATGGTAAGATACATAGTGGTAAGTCTAATTTGATTTGATAATAATTGCCAGGCCAATGTCAGGTCTGTAAATTTCATTGCAGTCAACACATACCTGACATTTCAACATGTATGGTAACTTTGTCTGGAGTTGTTATCGGTTCAGTCTTTGGAGGGATAGTCAACAAACCTGTTTGAAAACAACAACAATAACATTTAGTATTTTAAAACTAGGAAGTACTTGAGACTTGAAAACATATAAAGATTTTTGTCAATGAACACGATGCTTATGAAAGTCGTGCATAAAATTGTGAACAAGAGGGCCCGGATAGTCTTGTATTCGCTCACCTCAGTAAAGATTGCAACTTTTAAGGTTTTCTTGTGATTGGGCCTAGTGATCTAGTTTCTGCCACAAAGGAACCATGTACGGAATTGTACAAAATATCATTAAGACAAACATTCTGACAAAGTTTGCTGATGTTCTAATCAAAACTGTGACCTCTAGGGTGTTAACAAGGTTTTCCAGTGATTTGTCCAGGTGACCTAGTTTGTGACCCCAGATGGCCCATGTCCAGACTTGTCTAATAAAAACTGTCACCTCTAGAGTGTTAACACGGTTTTCATTTGATTGGACCTAATTTTTTACCGCCAAATGACCCATGTTCGAATTGTCTAAGACATCATGAAAATAAACATTCTGACAAAGTTTGATGTAGATTCAATCAAAACTGCGACCTTTAGTGTTCACAACCCCAAGTGTGGACGCCAGATATTGACTGATTCCTTTCTGATTTTTTCATCAAATTTTAAAGTAATTTAGCGCAACATATTGGTTACATGCATGTGAACACATGAAATGCAATAACTTGACAGGTAGGTAAATTTAAAATCAACAAAAAGCAGATTTGACACAAACAGTACCTCTCCATCTACTAGTGGAACAATTGCAAAGATGTGATTATCTATCAGACAACCGGGTGTTTCTACATGTTCCAGTATATGAGTAAGTAAGTCTTTTATCAAGTTACTTACTGCGACTTGTTTCCTGCACTGATTCACAAGTTTTGGCAGCAGCTTTGCCTGTTGCAGTAGGAATTTCCCATGAGCTGTAACATAAAAGCAGTTTACAGCAAAGTATTATGAAACAATAAACAACTAAAGGATGCTTGTCTTGTCCTCAGAACCACATTATGGAAATTCAAGTTTTCTTGAATTTATTTATTTTTCTTCTTATGTGTAAACAAGTATTATGCCATCATTATTTTGATATTTTTATGTTGAGTTCTTTTATATAAAATTTTGTAGTGTTTTTTATTAATTGGAAATTAATTATAAATGTTAATCCCATGAAATGTGGGAAACTAATTTGCAGAAATTATTGTTGTATCTTTTGTTAATAAACATGTTTACTTTATCATATGTCCGTCCATTGTTCACTTGAATATTGCAGTAATTTAGAGCCCAAAAGTTTTCTGAGACATCCTATAAATCTGTTTGTATTTTTGAAGGTGATTAATTAATAACATTTATTTGAGCAGTCCTTTGTTAAGTAAAATACTTTTGAAAATGTTCTCCCCTTAGTGGCTAAGACTGCCTTTATTATTTTAAGAACATGATTTAAGTTGTTCAATTGTTTGTATGATGAAAAAAAAGCGTTATTTAGTTATTAAGCGACTATATTTTGTGTCCACAACTTTCGCAGTAAGTCCCTGTAATATGAGGTTATTTAGTTTAAACAATATAATTTCAGATATAAAACGTTCATAGATTAGGAAATTGTCTTTGTGACATACAGAAGTACGTTTTGTCTTTGTGACATTAATATTATACACTTGGATGGTGTCTATGTGACGTTAATATTATACACTTGGATGGTGTCTATGTGACGTTAATATTATACACTTGGATGGTGTCTATGTGACGTTAATATTATACACTTGGATGGTGTCTATGTGACGTTAATATTATACACTTCGATGGTGTCTGTGTGACGTTAATATTATACACTTGGATGGTGTCTTTGTGACGTTAATATTATACACTTGGATGGTGTCTTTGTGACGTTAATATTATACACTTGGATGGTGTCTTTGTGACGTTAATATTATACACTTGGATGGTGTCTGTGTGACGTTAATATTATACATTTGGATGGTGTCTATGTTGCATTTACTTAACTTTGTGTTTTTGCGATTACATTGGATTGAAACTTTTACTTTGTGTACTAGTATTTGAAATTAAACTTTGTGAATTTAAAATCTTGTCTATTTGTTATTGAGTAAATAAACAACATTGAAGAAACATTGAACTTTATGTTCAAGCATCAACATGTTCACATGAAAACAACAAGTAATAATAAAATATGTCAAAAAGAACTTTTAGATAAATACATCCAAGCCACAATAACTACCTGCGAGGATGCAATACATGTCAAGTACAGGCAAAATGAACACGAATAATACATAAATCAGTCTTCTCTAACAAAACGTGCATAGCAAAGGTAGGCTATCTAACGTGTTTGTGGATGCTGCCTAAGCCAGACATTCAAACTTATAAATGACAACTCGGTAATGAGGCTGTTAAAGAGACAACATAAAATCTTTAATAAAACTAAGGTACAATCATTGACAAAACAATTAAAATGATCATCCATGTAGTTGCCTAAGTCAGACTACTTTACACTTGTACATATTGTAAAAAATCTCAAAAATCTATGAAGTTGTCTAACCAGACTACACTAACACGTGTATCTGTGTACCTCCATCATAAACATATGTACATAAAGCATAGTTAACAAACACAAAAGTGTTCCCTTATGATATAAAAAGGAACTGCCAAAATCAGACTCCTAAAATGTCAGATAATTATGTAAAGAAGATGTCAAAAAAGAAAGCAGTAGCTGCCTAAGTCAGACTACCATTAATAACTGAGCTGTGACACAAAGGTCCAAACAATAAGGGGATAGCAGGTATGAAGGGATACGCACATTGATTATATTTTAAGTGCGGAGGGACGGAAGTAACGACAGAAAGCAGATGAATGCCATCGACCTAACTATCGGATCTGACTATCAGAACATTTTTCTATTGAGCAAATGTAACACCCCATATCCTGAAAAAGTGAGGAGTATACAATTTTCTGCTCAAATTGGCTGCTCTCAAGCATTTACGAAGCCATTTTCTGAAAAAAATGTCAGAAATAGGCATACCACTAGAGGATGTAAAGATGGGCCAGTTGTGGAATATTTCGCTTTGAAGTAAGTGAGTAAATGGCCAATTGGGCCATAAATCTTTGCTCTATTGTTCGAAACTACGATTGTACAATGTATAGCTATCAAGGGTCCACTAGCTTCAGATGTGTGATTTTTGAAAGCTGGGGGCCTCGAGGGCCCCCGGTGGGTGCAGGGCAACGCTCTCGTCAAGGGGGCCTATGGTCCCCGGAAGCTCCTGGAATATAGGCAATTCAGCACGTAAAATGTACGGTAGCACCGTTTCATATGACGTAATCAACTGGCTATGCGCACGATTATCGCTGAAATGAGAATGCAGACACTTATTTACACAGCAGAAATATTCGATTTTTATGCAAATCAGACACGCTGATATTCTACTGTTGAAAATACATTTGTGACTTGCAAAGTGTAAATAAACCAACAACGTAAAACTCGCTGTCCGGAACGCATGAATTGGATTTCGTCAGGAAATGCGCACAAACACTAAATCAACGGATAAAGTTAAGTTGATCACAAAGTCCACTAGTGTAATGTATACGCTAACACAAAAATAAAGACAATTAAAATAAGAAAATAAAAACGGTTAAAACTGAAGAAATATTGAGATAAAATGTAATCAATGATATTCTTTGTAGTGGATCATAAAAAATAATTGCGCATGCGTGGGACGCGCATCAGTATGTTAAATTATACTAGTATTCTATACGAATCTCAAGAAATCACGGAACGTCACATCTAGGCATTTGTGAGATAGGACTAGAAATACACATCTCCAAACTAAAACATTTATAGAATATAAAATATGTATATCTTAAACATTGACAGTTGATCATCTCATTGAGATAGTGAAGTGAATAACAGCTATAATACTCTTGAATTAATTTCATTTTGTCTATGCCCTTGACAGACGAGCCTTGGCACCGCATGCGGTGCTCTTACTAAAAACTTTGCCATTTATGAAAATACAAGATGAGATTTAATGAGGCTCTCACTTCGTGAGGTCTGAATGTTTATCTTGGATAAGGGATAATTGCAGAACTTTAAAATCCGTTCTTACTGTAGTAAACGAACTCCTTCAAGTTAGGCTAGTGATTTTATTGAGATTTAGATAGCTACATCATTATCAAAGGAGCAAATGATCGACAAAATCAGTTATTTACAATCATAACACGTTGGAATTCCATGACAAATTAAGTAGGTTGCATTTGACTTTAATTAGTTGCATTAATACTTAAAATTGACTCATTTCCGCAATGACGCGAAAATATATTACCTTTGAATCAGAAGTTCCTAAGGTCGAAATTTACAGGAGGTTTAACAAGACTGGTTAGATGACCGGTCACCCTCAGCTATATCGATATGAATATATACTATTAAGTTATATTTTTATGATGGATCTCGCTGATGACAGCTTTACACGTCTTATTTTTAAACAATGCATTGATGCGATCTCCTTCCGTGTACTTTAGCACCGGTATGACTAAACAGCGGATATGGGCCATATCCGCGGATGTACTCAGAATTTACTGTCCCTTTAACTATGTAAAGTTAAAGAGTGCTGCCTGAAACCAGACTGCGATTTCATTATTGCACACGGTACTTCACTCTCTGCTCTACTTTCCAACAAAATCTGCATGTCATTGCGTGGTGTCATTGCGCGGACTGGAATCTTTCAAAAGCATTTGGATATCGTATAAATTAATTAGCTCTATAATATAGAATATTTTACTCCTATCAAAAGAAATTGTTAAGTGCATTTTGCTTTTTTATAATGTACATAGTGTGACTTAGCACTTTCCATTGCAATTTCTATCGAGAGTTACATTCGACTTCTGCGTCCTTTTAACGTTTGAGCGATTTAACTTTGTGACCTAATTATCGAAGGTAAACAAAAAATTTCCGTCAAGAAATAGTTTATGATATTTTTTTGATTTTCTTGTAAATAATGACATCTTTTGTCTCCAACGTATTGTACTGGATAAATTGTTTCGCCTAGTTGTAAAATTGTACCATCTGTGGCTTTATTTCTTTTTATACAACAGTCTCTTAAAAGCTGAGACGTTATTAGAGATGTGAGACAGAGGGATAACGAACGAAAACCTTTGTCTTTTTGTGGAAGTTCAGATAAACATGTTCAAGTTAATTGTTCTACAAACACGTATTTAAGGGACAAGAGAAAGATTAGCAAGTCAATATTCAGAAGAATACCTTCACGATGAAATGTGACGGCTTAAATGTATTTATTGAAGTATAACTTTATAAGTATAAAGTAATGAATAACTAAAACTTACCAAATTCTGTAACCATAATATCCAGAAATAACAGATGGGATGGGACACTGATAGAGTACCAGTATTAGAATCACATGTACTGATGGCCATTGATACAATGTATTCATACAACAATAAATTTCATGATCAGTCACATCAATAAGCTTTAAATTTTCTCTTTTAATATTTGGAGCCATGTTTGTTTATATATTTAGGTTGAATATCTGATGTTCAAAACCCTGTGCAAAGTAATGAAAATGATTCAGAGGGTGCAGATAATTATATAATTTGATTATTAAGTTGTAATTTTATGAATGTAGTTGTTAACTTACTGTACGAAATATACATTTGGATTATCTCCCGTTAACCATTTCTCAACACGTAGAAGTTTTAAGCTGATCATGATCAAATAAACCTACTCCATTTCGCTAGATGATCATTACCTCTGTTAATTTTCGGGTGTGTCTCTTTTCCATAGGTGACTGGCCATAGACGACAGGATAAACACCGCTAAATTATATCGCCCTTTATATGTAATTGTATATACGTGTATGATAAAATTATCGTCACCTATGGCCACAATAAATTCGTCTTTAAGTTAGTAAATTAATGACTTTCTATCGTCGCCTATGGCCACAGCAATTTCGTGTTTATGTTTGTGTATCAATGACTATTTTTGGTCGTCTATGGCCACAGTAAATGTATATTTATGTAGGTGCATTAATGACTTTCTTTGGTCACCTATGGTCACAGCAATTTTGTCTTCATCTTGGTAAATTAATGGCTTTGTTTGGTCACCTATGGCCACAGCAATTTAGTCTTTAAGTTGGTGACTGCTAATATGGAGGGCCGATAATAATGTAAACTTGGAGGGCCAATAATAATGTAAACTGACCACAGTACATTTAACTCCTCACCACAATTCAAATGTCCCGCAAGATTGATTTCCTGACCTCAATAACATTTGTCTAGAATCAATTTCTGCTTGGAATTGCAGGCATTTCTGTTTATCATGGTGTCCCTTTTTATGCCACAGGCATCTACTAATGTTAGGCCATATAATGATTTACTTGTCTGATTGACTTTTGTTTTTGTTCACTGTTAATATTCACTATATACTTCAAATATATGGCTGTTAGGAGAACAGTACAGGAAAACCTTGATCAGCTAGCACCTCAACAATAAGATCATCTCATTATACCAACGAGTATTTCAGCTTCAATATAAGACAGTCTAAATACATTTATAAAGAACATTTTTTTGGCTGTTCTGATATTAAGTTTATTTCACATTATTGC
This sequence comes from Lutraria rhynchaena, assembly GCA_008271625.1. Taxonomy (NCBI): domain Eukaryota; kingdom Metazoa; phylum Mollusca; class Bivalvia; order Venerida; family Mactridae; genus Lutraria; species Lutraria rhynchaena. The sequence continues at coordinate 2,700,718 of VIBL01000036.1, forward strand.
AACAACTAGACAGTGGGAATGGTCCTAAGCAACAACTGTGCTTGTACAAAAGGTACATGGTCATCTGAGTCTATAGACGAAACGATATCAAGTTAACCTTGGACGAACGGACAGACAGACAAGTCAATCATTATATAGCATAACATCAGTAGATGCCCGTGGCATTAAGAGTGACATCATGATAGACAGAATTTCAAGCAGCAACTGATTCTAGACAAATGTCATTGAGGTCAGAAAATCTTGCGGGACATATGAATTGTGGTGAGGAGTTAAATGTACCGTGGTCAGTTTACATTATTATTGGCCCTCCATATTAGCAGTCACCATCTTAAAGATTAAATTGCTGTGGCCATAGGTGACCAAACAAAACCATTAATTTACCAAGATGAAGACAAAATTGCTGCAGCCATAGGGAACCAAAGAAAGTAATTGAAATACCTACATTAGTACGAAATTACTGTGGCCATAGGTGACCAAAAATAGTCATTGATACACCAACAGAAAGACGAAATTGCTGTGGCCATAGACGACCAAAAATAGTCACTGATGCACCTACATAAAGATGAAATTACTGTGGCCATAGATGACACAAAATAGTCATTGATGTACCAACGTAAAGACGAAATTACTGTGTCCATAGGTGACCAAAAATAGTCATCGATTTACCAAGATAAAGACAAAATTACTGTGGACATAGGTGACCGAAAATAGTCATTGATGCACCTACATAAAGATGAATTTACTGTGGCCATAAGTGACCAAAATACTCATTTATGCACCTACATAAAGACGAAATTACTGTGGCCATAGACGACCAAAAATAGTCATTGATGCACCAATGTAAAGATGAAAATACTGTGGCCGTAGGTGACCAAAGAAAGTCATTGAATTACCTACATTAAGACAATATTGCTGTGGCTATAGGTGACCAAAAATAGCCATTGATTTACAAAAATAAAGACAAAATTACTGCGGCCATAGACGACCAAAGAAAGTCATTTTGATTTACCAAGATAAAGACGAAATTACTTGGCCATAGGTGACCAAAAATAGTCATTGATACACATACATTAAGACGAATATACTCTGGCCATAGGTGACCAAAAATAGTCATTGATACACATACATTAAAACGTAATTACTGTGGCAATAGACGACCAGAAATAGTCATCGATACACCAACATAAAAACGAAATTGCTGTGGACATAGGTGACGATAATTTTATCATACACGAATACGATTACATATAAAGGGCGATATAATTTAGCGGTATTTATCCTGTCGTCTATGGCCAGTCACCTATGGAAAAGAGTCTCACCCTTAATTTTCATGATGCGGCATTGCAGCCACATACAGAAAATGCTGCGTAGGCGGGTGGGAAGGGTATATTAAGTTAACGACTACTACCATAAAATTATTATTATTATTATTGATAATCAAATGTTATTTCATTTAATTTCGTTGAGAACTTACCATGAGAAATATACATTTGGATAGATTTCAAAACTTACCTCAAAACTGGATGGCATATTTTTTATCCCTGTTATTTACAGCAACACTGAATTTATCAGTTGAAAATTCTTTCCACCAATAGGATGATGTGATCCACAATTTTAAAAGCATCAAACATGTAAAAAAATTCTCCCATATTTACCATAAAAGTAACAAATTTTGAAGTCCTCTGCTAAGTTTAAGTTACTTCAAAAATATTTGATTGAATGCTTCTCTTCTGTACAAATGTAGATTCATTTTTCCGGTCAGCAGCTTCTAAAATCGATGAAACACAAGCTCCATAGAATAAAGCCCTGGCAGACCTATGGCCCTAGTTGAGTGCGCTTTAACTTTAGTTGGGTCATTGTAAGCCCTGTCCCTAGTAATGTCAGAAATAGTGTCTTCAGCGCCTCCGAAGGAAGTGATGATATTTCAACTTCCTCTAGTGTAGACAATCAGGTTTAAAAATGAAGCACTGCTCGAGAAAGCACGAATGTACTGATAACAGCTTGTCATGACATTTTAAAAAACAATAAGACTTGTTTTGCCTGGCTTGAAAGAGAACCTTTTGTTAAACTATTAAAGTGCTTTCACCGGTACCTGATAGAAACCTACCTGGAGATGTTTTTGAAGCCCTTGCTGTTGAAAATCATGTCCATCTCAAGAAAGTTCTAAGCATTTGTGTCAAAGTTTCAGAAATTTTACAATACTGAATATTCAAGAATGAAAAAGAGGAGTGATTATACAGTGTTGTATTCCAGAGATAAAAATACTTGACTGAGTGACTTTCAAGCAGCAAAACATCTCAGGTCTGTAGTGAGGACAAATAGTCATATATAATATAATCAAACAATGTTTACCATGTATCATCATACCTTTCATTCTTATATAAATTTTTACAGCATATTGATCTTCATTAAATATTCCTGGTTTTTTTTCTTACGAAATAATCAAGAATGCTAAAAGAATTATGTTTTCTTAATTTTTTTCTTTATAAATTCGTCAGTTCTTTGCATATTTTCTCCAGAATTTTAGAGGAATTTGATATTCATTAAATATTCACAAATCTTTCTTAAGAAATAATCAAGAATGTTTGCAGAATTGAATATTCTGTATTTTCTCACAACAAACTCCTTTCAAGACTTTTTTTAGAATTTTAGAGGGATATATTGATATTCACTAAATATTCATGATGTTTTCTTAAACTACTTCATGAATATTTCAAGAGAGTTAGTAATGCCTGAAACCTTCATGAAGGGATTCAAAGCTCACTACATGCATAAAAGTAGTAATGAAGTAAGATTAAGAAGCAATCAAGGACAGTTCTTGAACAACTCATAACATGAATGAATGATTCATGTTTTCATGAATTCTACTTTGCAGGGGATGAAATAGGTTGACAGGATTATACCCTGCAGTTCAGTAAAGTCAGACAATTACACTATCGCCGAACATCTGGCTTAGAAAGTCTTGTACAGTGTCTGACAAGTGTGCCGCACCATCCTACATGAACCACATGAAACAAGAGTAATGGTCAGACAGTATCTGGAGTTGAAATATTGCGGAATATCTTGACTCGCACATGGTCCTGACTGTCCATGCAACTTCTTTGTCTGGGGATATTTGAAGTCCAAGGTCTATAGTCGTATGCCACAGAACAAATAAATACTGTTGAAAATTATCAAACGAGGTAAAGAAGACCTACAATGGCATGTATACTAAAGTGATAAATTCAATGTGTGTATTCGGCAAGGCAAGAGGATGAAAGACCATCTCCTCAAAAACGTCATAAATCACTAAAATGATGCAAAGTAAGAAAAAGGTAAACAAGAGATGTTTGTGAAACATATATGCCCCCCAACATCAACCAAATTCGTCATTTTCCACTGACTGATTTACTACTAAATCCATGGGCAGCATGCCAGACAAAGCGTTCTCTATTAATCAGTCAGACAAGTATTTAGTGGTCCGGGTTTACCAAACCCTGAACTGCTGACCTCAAAATCAAATGGGGTTATCAACTGGTCATTGCAAACACCCATACAAATTCTGAGGACTGTACACCAAGGCATCCTCTTATTGATTGGACAATCTTTCTATTGTTAAGGCCATTATAACCTTTACCAGTCATTATAAACTTGACATTTGACTCAGTCACCTGAAAATCAATAGGGGTTATTTGCTGGTTCAGACAAACATCCAAACCATATTTACAGAATGTATGCCCAAGCATTCTCTTGTTCTTGATTGGACAAGCTTTGAGTGGTCAAGGGAACGGTGACCTTAATATTTGACAAACTAACCACTAAATCAATAGGGGTCATCTGCAGGCCACAAAGGACCTCCCTACCAAATAAATCAGCTGTGGGTTGAAGCGTTCTCTAGTAATTGATCGGACAAGCTTTTTAGTGGTCAAGGACATGGTGGACTTGAACTTTGACCAACTGACCAGAAAATCAATAGGAGTCATCTACAAGACACAACGGACATCGCTATGTAATATGTAAGCTGTAGGCCATATTGTTCTCTAGTTCTTGAATGAACAAGTTTTTAGTGGTCAAGGACATGGTGAACTTAACCTTTGACTAACTGACCACAAAATCAATAGGAGTCATCTACAAGACACAACCGACCTCCCAATGGTATATGTCAGCTGTAGGCTATAACATTCTCCAGTTATTGACTGAACAAGTTTTTAATTGTCAAAGACATGGTGACCTTGACCTTTGACCAACTGACCACTAAATCAATTGGGGTCATCTACTGGATAACCATCCTCCCCACCTATCCTGCGTACTGCAGGCCAAAGCGTTCTCTAGTTATAGATTGGACAAATTATCAGTGGTCAAGAACATAGTGACCTTGACCTTTGACCAACTGACCACAAAACCTAAGGGGTCATCTACAAGATACAACCAACCTCCATATCAAATGTCTGAATCATATGCCCAAGGGTTCTCTAGTTATTGACTGGACAAGCTCTTTTGTAGTAGTCAAGGACATGGTGACGTTAGACCAACTGACCACAAAATCAATAGAGGCCATCCACAGGTCACAACCAACCTCCTCACTGATTCTGTGAGCTGTAGACTGAAGCGTTTTCTAGTTATTGATTGGACAATCTTTTAGTGGTCAAGGACAAGGGGACCTTGAACCTCGACTAATTGACCACAAATTTATAGGGATCATCTACATGCCACAACCAACCTCCCCACAAATTCTGCGAGCTGTAGACCAAAACATTCTCCAGTTAATGATCAGACAAGCTTTTAGTGGTCAAGGACATGGTGACATTGACCTTTGACCAACTGGCCACAAAATCTATAGGGGTCATCTATAAGACACAACAGACCTCCATACCACATCTCTCGGTCATATACCCAAGCATTCTCTAGTTATTGATTGGACAAACTTTTAGTAGTAGGTGACCTTGACCTTTGACCAACTGAACAAATAATAGACACAAACAACCTCCATACCAAATTTGTGGGCCACATGTGCAAGCGTTCACGAGTTATTAATTGGACAAACTCGGATGGATGGATGGACCGACCGACTGACATAGGCAAAGCGCATTAGATAATACATTTATCTAAAACTGAAAGAGACATTAAACATATACGAAGGTGTTACCTTTCTTTCAGGACATCCTGTACTTATGCAAGTACTTAGGAATACCATTCTCATTTTAATCAAGTAAAAGGGAATAAAAGGAATCAACCTATTCATTGCAGTCTTATGGTGGTGTTTGTACCATGTTTTACAAATACATACAATTTGTATTTTACGCATAGCTTACACTAATGAAACACATGTAAATTATGAAACAGTGAAAACATTCTATTTGGACCAAATTAATGTAACTAGTATTCAACTTATAACAAATGAAACAAGACCATGAAGAATGTAAAGTTTTATTCATGATACCGCAAACATACATACTACATGTGTTGATTTCTATAAAAGTTCTACATTCAATCGATGCATTTTTCATGTCCTTTTCCAGAAATTTTTAATTTATTGTCTGATCTCAAAAATTATACAAAGTGGTATCCATAGTTGTAAGATGAAAATACAAAGTGGTGTCCATAGTTGTAAGATGAAAATACAAAGTGGTGTCCATAGCTGTAAGATGAAAATACAAAGTGGTGTCCATTGTTGTAAGATGAAAATACAAAGTGGTGTCCATTGTTGTAAGATGAAAATAAGTTCACGAATCTGAAAACAACTCTTGATTGTAGCACATTTCCCAATTAAGATCTATTCATTCATCAAAGTGCATTATATTTCAGACATAAAGGGATTGTCTTTCCTAGACAAATCAATGTCAATAACTGAGTCTTGAAGAACACCTTTCTTAACAATCTGCAATTTAATATGAGTTATACCATCTTTTTTATAGTTATCTTCATTATCAACATCTTCATTCTCATCACCTTCTTTAAGTTTATTCACTGTCTTATAATCTGCCAAAGCTAGTCTTATACAGTCACCTTTGTTAATTAGCTGTCGTTCATGAGCCATAGCTAGTTGATTGACCACCCTCCTTTCTACCTAATACAGTACAAAAAATGAAATTATTAAAAACAAGTGCAATGTTCTAAGAGAACAAAATATATTCCCCCAATTAGAACAAATTATCAACCAAAATATTTGCAAGAAAAAAGCATCGAAAGTTGCATACATTGGATGATGAAATTAAAAAGTTCTGCAAAAATAGCACAACGATGAAAGTATTCACTTAACTTTATATATATATATATATATATACCTAAAGCCGGGACAAAGGATCTAGACATTATAAAGATATTTCAGTAGTTTACGTTGGAGTATTTACTTCTTGGAAATTTTATCTTGAATATGGAAGGACATCTATTGAGATGGAAAGTTAACAGAATGTTCTAAGTTTTGTAAATAAAAATGATCTTGATTTGTAGCAATCTCATATATATACCTACTGGATCTGAGATTTACTACATGTATCCAATTATTTCAATACTCATTATGTTTGTCTCATACGACAATATGCTTACATCGATGGCATGTAGTATAAATGATCAATGTTTGTGCTTCTTGTAAATGATATGTCACATATTTTGATTGCTAACATTTGATAAAAGAAATTGTGCAATTGTTAGCAGAATTTCTAAGGCTAGAAACTTAAGTGGTATATATAACATGCGGATCATATAATTCTAATTGATTATTTTCCATTTTTTAATCATATACTTAGAAGTATTGGGGTAAGTAATACAAGTACATTATTGGGTTAAATCCTGTCTTATTGTCATTATTTTAAAATTGAACAGTTACACGCATTATAATAAACTGGAAATATACACATCTAGGTACATAGTCTGCACCATCATTTTCCAACCAATACATTACACTGACATGGATTTGATAATGTCAATCTAAAAATGTTCTTGATTGGACACTTATTTAAATCAACATTTAACGGGTTCCTGTTCCACATTACAGTGCGCCAGAATCAACAGGAATCAGTTTAATCTACATTTTGATCAGAACATAGATTAGTCCACATTGAAAAAATATATACAGCGAAAAAAGACATAATTGTTGTGAAACATAAAAACAGATGACCCATGATCGAACTTAACCAAGATATCATTGAGACAATCATTTTGACAAGGATTGGTGAAGATCCAATTAAAACTGTGAACCCTAGAGCATTAACAAGGTTTATCTATGATTTGATCTGGTGACCTAGTTTTTGACCCCAGATGACCCATGTTCAAACTTAAGCAAGATATCATTCAAACAATCATTTTGAAAACGTTTGGTGAAGATCCAATCATAACTGTGACCCCTAGAGCATTAAAAGATTTTTCTATGATTTGACCTGGCAACCTAGTTTTTGACCCCAGATGACCCATGTTCGAACCTGTCCAAGATATTATTAAAACAAAACTTCAGGCAAAGTTTGATGAAGATTCAATCAAAATTGCAACCTCTAGAGCATTAACAAGGTTATCAGGTGCGCTGACCTAGTGACCTATTTTTTGACTGGAGATGACTCATATTTCCCTAATTTTACAAAATCATTAATACAAAGATTCTGACAAAGATTCATGAAGATCCAATCAAATCTGTGATTTCTAGAGTGTTCACAATTTTTCCATTCTATTTGACCTGGTGACCTAGTTTTTGACCCCAGATGACCCATGTTCGAACTTGTCCATAGTAAACTGACTGATCACTATAGCTCACCGAGCACTATGTGCTCAGGTGAGCTCATAAAAAAGGGGTATATTTCTGTGAGAATGTATTACAATGCTTTTTTTAGAATATGCGCAAGTAGACCTAATGCCTTTTGTACTGGTAAAGTTTTACAATTATGTATCAAGCTGTTTCAGAGGAGGAGTGCACACTTGATTTTGTCTTTAGGCAAATAAAAAGGGGCATAACTCTGTGAAAATAAATCTGAATAATTTTTTGTTATAATATGGACAAGAAAACCTAATGTCTAATGTACTTGTAAAGGCTTTATAAACATCCAACAAGCCATTTAGAAGAAGCGCACACAAGAATTTGTCTTTAGACAAATAAAAAAGGTGCATAACTCTATGAAAATAAATCCGAATATTTTTTTTATAATATGCGCAAGTAAACCTAATGCCTATTGTACTGGTAAAGTTTTACAAACATCCATCAAGCCATTTAGGAGAAACGCACAGAAGATTTGGTGTACGGACAAATAAACAGGGGCATAACTCCATGAAAATAAATCCAAATACATTTTTTTATAATATGCACAAGTAGACCTAATGCCTAATGTACTGGTGAAGTTTTATCAAAATCCTACCAGCCATTTTGGAGAAGAAATGCACACAAGATTTCGTCCACAGACGGACAAGCTGAAACCAGTATACCCCCCCCCAACTTTTTTTTTGTTGCGGGGTGGGGGGGGGGTATAATCAGAGATAGAGCGCGCATTTTGCAAATACTTGACAATAGATGCAACAGAAAAAATAAGAAAGATATACATGCCAATGTATCAAAATAAAATTCAAATGAAGAAAAGTATTTTCAACTCTGGCAACACTAAGCTGACATGTTAAGTTAAAAAGGGAAGTCCTTAAGAAACAGCATATTAAGTTGTGTAATTTCAATCAATATTTAGTTGCATTACTTTCTAGTATACAAATACATAATATAATATAATAACATTAAGTAATATATAAGTTCATTGTTCCAAGTTTTCAAGCTCAGAATTTTAAGCTCAGAAAAATGTTAAAACAGATTCATATTCATCATATTTGTCAAGTTGAAAGTCCAAACAATATATTCCCAATATTTATCATCAAACAAGTACAAGAGTATCAACTGCTATGAATTTAAGAGGTATGTAAGAAGAATGTTTGGAAGACGCCACTACAAACATGTTACACTAAGTACTATCTCCATTTTTAAGTCATAAAAACAGAAATTAAAACTGGTTGGTGGACCTTTTTCAAAAATTGTGATTAAAATTATGACATTTATTTTACAAGAAAGTAGTCACAATGATTTTCTGCTTCTGCTTTTTTTGGTTAAGATTCTGGTAATAATAAGAATAGAACTTGGTTGTCCAAATAATGTCTTTAACAGGGTTGATTTCATTTATTGAGAAAATACCATTTAATTCCATGTAAATATTACATGTATTAATTCAATGCGATATCATTTACAAACATCATAAATAGGAGAGGTGATGCGAGATTCCACAGTTTTATGGCTTGATGCGAGTGTTTTATTTCGGGATGAACATTTCCAATTTGTTTTATTGTAGCTCAAAACAGAAGTATGCACATACTTTAAAGCATTTATCATAGTGGTGCTTACATTTATATTAAATAATTTTGTACACAATAACCAGCGATTAATTATGTCAAAACACTACAAATTTATTGTTGTTAGAATATAATACCTTGTTGGGACCAGCAGACATTGAATTATTAGGCATTAACATTGTTATGAATTTCTGCTTCAGACCTCTAGAGTGTTAACAATATTTTCAAGTGATTTGACCCCTGATCTTGTCCAAGTTATCATTAAGACAAACATTCTGACAAGATATGGTGAATATCCAATCAAAACTGTGACCTATAGGGTGTTAATAAGCTTTTCCAGCAATTTGACCCAGTGACCTAGTTTTTGACTCCAGATAACTCGTGCTTGATCTTGTCCAAGAACTCATTAAGACAAGCATACTGACAAGGTTTGATGAAGATTCCATCAGAACTGTGACCTCTAAAGTGTTTAAACAAGGTTTTCCAGTGATTTGACCTGGCAACCTAGTTTTTGGCCCCAGACGATCCATGTTCCAATTTGTTCATGATATCAATAAAATAAACATTCTGACAAAGTTTAATGAAGATCCCATTAAAACTGTGACCTCTAAAGTGTTAACAAGTTTTCCAGTAATTTGACCTTGTGACCTAGTTTTTTACCATAGATGACCCATATTCAAGATGTCATTTAGGAAAACATTCTGACTAGGTTTGGTGAACATCCAATCCAAACTGTGTCCAATAGAATGTTCACAAGGTTTTCCAGTGATTTTACCTGGTGACCTCATTTTTTATCTTACGTAGCCCTTTCCGAGCTTGTCTGAGATATCATCAAGACTGACAATTTTCAAGACCCTTTGATGAAAAATGTTGCCTAAAGAGTGTTCACAAGGGTTTTCTTCCATTTGACACAGTGACCTAGTTAATGACCACACATAGCCCTTTTTCGAACTTGCCAAGATATTATCAAGACTAAGCCACTGACCAATTTTCATAACCCTTTGACCAAAAATGTGGTGACCTGACTTAACAGATTTCCAAAATTTACAAAGTTGCTTTTGCTTTCTTGTTTCACTTCAATTTTTTCTTTCTATTACAGTATTGATTAGGTCATATTAGTTTCATTTGTCCGTTTTGGTCTGTTTTCATCACAGTTATGAAGTATGAGATTTTTTTGCTTTTTTTTAACATTCTTGTTTAGCAGATCTGTGGTCTAGAATAAACCATTCAGGGTTTATGTTGTTTTTATCATGCGCTTTAGCCTTATTTTTTCCTGTAGCGTTTTTGTTGTATAATTGTGAGGCATTATTTTGGAGAGTATTGGTTAAGTTACTTACAATATGCCAAGACAGTTATTTTTTTTAACTTTATTCAATTAAATCTTAAGTTACAAGCTCTTGTATATTTTCAACCTTTTGCCCTAGTTAAATTCCATAATCTAACTTTTGCTATCATGTGACCCGTAGATTTACAAAAATGGACAAACAGCCACCCATTTGCTTAGCACTGTCTTTCTATCCATTGAATTTCACAACAATCGGCCTCATTTCACCAGTTTTCATTGGGCATAGCCTATGCCCCCATTCTAGCTTCAAATCTTGCTCAGTTTGAAGTCCATCTTTGACAAACTGTTTAAAACTAAACTCTAACAGTTTTCATTCGATTTTTCCACAATTCCACAGAAATCAGATTGTATGGTAGATTTCATGCCTCATGAATGTTAATTTTATTTAGAGCCCTCCGTATCGGATTCTCAGGTTTTCATGTTTTCTTCAAATGGTTAGTTTAGCTGAATAGACTGTCTTTATTTAGTATTCTGACACCTGAAGCTGTTTCTAGGTATCTTGGTTATTTTTCTCATGAAGGATGCTTATTTTTTTTGTTTCTGAGACCCCTTTATCTTGTATCAAGCTCTTCAACATTCATGTTAATTCTATTCACCATCTTGTCAAATTTTGCTCAGGACAGTTAAAATAAATCAGTTCCGTGTCCGAAATAATTATGTTTTAGAGCTTAAATCCCATTTCTCTGCACTATGACACGCATGCACGCACCCCCTGCTCAGATGTAAGTTCCATAAACGTGCCAATTTTGGAAGGGATATTTATAGATAACAAATAAAACTAATAGTCTAAATCTAATCCTACCCCAAAAACCTTGAAAATAGCCCTTAAAATTGTCACTTATTTTCACAACCTAAAATCCACCATATTATGATAGAACTACCAACGCACTCTAATACATACACTTGTTCCCTCCCCCCAAAAAGTGGATTATGTAGGATTGTGGGTCTTGAACTCTGCACTTCATTACATTTGCACTCTAATTTTATTTGAAGTTTCAAATAAATATCTTAAATTCTTTGGGGTAATGCTTTAGAAAAATGTTCTGCATGTACAGATTGATGATGACCATTACAATATCCCCCCTGGCCTGTCAACGAAGGAATAAGAAAAAACACTTTTACATTAACTGTTCTTAAAAAAATTTCATCGGGACTAATAAGAGCAATTTGTTGAGACATGAAATTATCACTAGGGCGAATATGAGTCATATGTCGAGATATGAAATTATCACTGTGACAAACATGAGTCATATGTCGAGATATGAAATTATCACTGAGACAAACATGAGTCATATGTCGAGATATGAAATTATCACTGAGACAAACATGAGTCATATGTCGAGATATGAAATGATCACTGTGACAAACATGAGTCATATGTTGAGACATGAAATTATCACTGTGACAAACATGAGTCATATGTTGAGACATGAAATTATCACTGAGACAAACATGAGTCATATGTTGAGTCATGAAATTATCACTGAGACAAACATGAGTCATATGTCGAGATATGAAATTATCACTGAGACAAACATGAGTCATATGTCGAGATATGAAATTATCACTGAGACAAACATGAGTCATATGTCGAGATATGAAATGATCACTGTGACAAACATGAGTCATATGTTGAGACATGAAATTATCACTGTGACAAACATGAGTCATATGTTGAGACATGAAATTATCACTGAGACAAACATGAGTCATATGTTGAGTCATGAAATTATCACTGAGACAAACATGAGTCATATGTCGAGACATGAAATTATCACTGAGACAAACATGAGTCATATGTTGAGTCATGAAATTATCATTGTGACTAACATGAGTCATACGTTGAAATGATCAGCAGGATAAACATGAGCCACATAATGAGAATTGAAATTACCATCAAGACAAACATGAGCAAAATTATGAAATTATCACTGAGACAAATATGAGCAATATAATGAAATTATCACTGGAAAAAATCATTGAAGGAGACAGTAAAAATGGTTCCAGACTGCACTTCCTCTCACTGTTCAAACATCAAAAAGAGCATCTTAGAAAAGATCTCATAAAAGTGTTACAGACATACAAACTGCATTTTGATTGTACTCTTTATATTTCGTTACAAAGATTAATCTTAAGTATGAAACAGATAGGGGAATACTTGGCACGGGCATTCTAACAATACATACATGTTGAAAATCTTACATGAGAATACATACCTCATATTTCAAAGACCTAGCACCATAATGAACGTCATATCCATTAGCTAGAACATTCACTACCTCATGGTCCCAGACCAGCTCTATCTGATGTTTCCTCTCAGCCTGTAAGATAGGAGTAATGTCAGGTGAAAAATAGTTGAACATAATCCATAAAATAAATTGTTAGCAATACATAATTGCAACTGTTCTTGTTCAGAACGAGCTCTGTTTTTCCTAGGGAGCAAAACTGAATTGAAACATCTAGCCACTTTTTGAATCATATATGGACAAAAATAGTAAAATTTTTGAGAATTCTTAGCAGTAAGAGTCAACAACATTCATGAATAAACAACAATGTTCATTGTGGTTAAACAGAATGGCTTCCTTGATTAAATAGCTCATTAATACAAAGAAACCATTAGCATGATAATATAATGAGAAAGTGTACATTAACATCCTTTTCTTTTTTATACAGCAAAAAACATATTTGACCAGACTAACCTGCATTTAGGAAAGAACGCAAAAGTAATAAACCATAGATACTGTAAGACCACAACAAATCAATTTCTTCCTCCTTGGGATTTTTTCACAAACAAGAGAGCCAAGATGGCCCATTTTTGCTCACCTGAGTAAAGATTGCAACTGATTGGACCTGATGACCTACTTTTTTGAAACTAGATGACCCGTGGTCAAACTTGTCTGAGATGACATTAAGACAAACATTCTGATGAGGTTTGGTAAATATCCAATCAAAACTATGACCACTAGAATTTTAACAAGAGTGCCATGATGGCCCTGCATCGCTCACCAGAATAAATGTAAATTAACTTGTTACTAAAAAGGTAATACGGGTACACTTGTGGGCAAATAATGGGGAACAATAATAAACTCGATAAAATACCACCAAAGGACACAAAAAAGGAATATTCGTGATGACTGAAGGTTGCCAGAGACCAAATTTGGTGATGATCCAACCACTAGTTCATGAAAAGAAGTCATTTTAAGGTATTTCTATTTTTAGCTCTAGGCCCTAATTGGGGCCAACCATTTTTATTTGAGCAAATCTGATTAAACACTATCTAAAGATGCTAAAAACCAAGTTTGGTAATAATCCATCCAAAGAATCATGAGAAAAGTCATTTTAAGGTATTTCTATTTTTAGCTCTAGTGGCTCCTAAAAGCGGCCAACCAAATTTATTTGAATAAACTTGAGAGAGGACCACAAACTAAGTTTGGTGATGATCCATCCATTGGTCCATGAGAAAAAGACCCTTAAAGGTATTTCTATTTTTAGCTCTAGCAGCCCCCTTATAGACACCAATAATTTTTATTTCAGCAAATCTGATAGAACACTATCTAAAGATGCCTAAAACCAAGTTTGGTAATAATCCATCCATAGAAACATGAGAAAAAGTCATTTTAAGTTATTTCTATTTTTAACTCTAGGGGCTGACCGAATTTATTTTAGCAAACTTGAGATAGGACCATTTAAGGATGCTACAAACCAAGTTTAGTGATGATCCATCCATTGGTTCATGAGAAGAAGAGGTTTAAAGGTATTTCTATTTTTAGCTCTAGCCGCCCCTAATAGTGGTCAACTGGTATAATATGAGCAATTGCAGTTAGAGGGTCAAAAGGCTTCTATACAGAAAATTTGAAGTAAATCTGACTTGTAGTTTCTGAGGAGAAGACCATTGTAAATGAAAGACGACAGACCATCCACCCACCCATCCCAACAGCTAACCCTGAACCTTCGGTTCTGAGCTAATTAAAGAACAAACGCTACTTACCCTTTCAGCCCAAAGTTTCAACTCTTTAACAACAAGTTTTGCAAGCTCTGATTTTGAAAATGGTAAGAAATAGACAAATTCATTGATTCTTCCAAGGAATTCATCACGTCTAAAGTGTCTCTACAAAAAGAAAAGACGTGAAATTTTATTTTAAATTATGTTAATTGTGTGAAATTTGAGTTAAAATTATGTTAATTGTTATCTCTGTTATTACTATCCTTGTAAAGAGACAAACTAACTGTTTTTACTTCATATATGAATGCTGAATACATAAAATTCTTCCTAATGAAAAGAGTTCAGGACTGAATCAATGATTCTCAGTCAAGTTTGAACAATATTCCTTGCAAAGCATGAAAATCACTACAATGCAACCAAACCAAGTTTCGAACATTTTTCTTGTGGAAACCATTTACCCAGATACAATCCCAAGCTAGGTCTAGGTCTCCTTGACTATATGCAATTGATCAAGTTTGGCAGCAATAGGTTATTCTAAACTAAAGCTATGGCAAGGAAACTAATGGTTGACGCTGCCTGTCCTAATGAGAACTTTATCCAATCTAAAAAACAGACTTTTCAACTGGTAAAAGCCTTGTTAAAAGGTACATGTATTTTTAATCCTTGGCTTCTGCATATGCTAGGGACCAATGTACATGCATAAAATCCCGTTGCTTAGGAGTTCACTTGTGGGTGTCAGCACTCACAAGTGAACTCCTAAGCAAAAGGGTTTATTTCACTCATCTATATATACGTAGTCTATCATAGCTGCAATACACACTTATCTTTGGCTATAAAACTTGAGTATAATAAACATTCAGTTAATGTTAACTTTTGAAAACTTCATGTGCTTTAAGCAAAACTATTTTTTCATAAATTCTCACTTTCTACAATTTAAGGGACTCCACAAAGAAAATCTAGCAGTGAAAAGTTGCAAAATATGGTAGCCCACATCAGACAATATTTAATGTGTTAATGAACAAGGAAAAATATTTCCAGTCAGTATTCCCTTAATCATGTAAAGTATAGCACCTCTTTCAGTGTTGTGCATTAACTTGAGTACCAATAGAAACAAGTGGCAGACGTGGGACCTTATAGAATGATTCTTGTGGTACTACAATGTACAAGGAGAACTAAAAATATTCTCTCAGATATCTTGAGTAAAAACTTCTATAACTGGATGTGGTTGTACTCCCTTTATTTTGTGAGTTCTTCTTTTTAAGTTAACTAGTTTCAATGTAAGTATAAAGGAACAACACCTTTTCAGTTCCTAAATTCCTTATTTATGTAATGCATATATTTTATTTTGTAGGTTCTTATTACTATGTATATATCCATATATAACTTATCTGGGATATTTTATTTTGTATGTTCTTATTATTATGTATATATCCATATATAAATTATTTGGAATATTTTATTTTGTATGTTCTTATTACATGTATTATGTATATATCCATATATAACTTATTTGGGATATTTTATTTTCTATGGTCTTATTATTACGTATATACCATATAAAACTTATTTGGGATATTTTATTTTGTATGTTCTTATTATTACGTATATACCATATAAAACTTATTTGGGATATTTTATTTTGTATGTTCTTATTATTATGTATATACCATATAAAACTTATTTGGGATATTTTATTTTGTATGTTCTTATTATTATGTATATGTCTATATATAACTTATTTGGGATATTTTATTTTGTATGGTCTTATTACATGTATTATGTATATATCCATATATAACTTATTTGGGATATTTTATTTTCTATGGTCTTATTATTACGTATATACCATATAAAACTTATTTGGGATATTTTATTTTGTATGGTCTTATTATTACATATATACCATATAAAACTTATTTGGGATATTCTATTTTGTATGGTCTTATTATTATGTATATATCCATATAAAACTTATTGGGATATTCATTTTGTATGTTCTTATTATTATGTATATATCCATATAAAAATTATTGGGATATTCATTTTGTATGGTCTTATTATTATGTATATATCGATACAAAACTTATTTGGGATATTTTATTTTGTATGTTCTTATTATTATGTATATGTCTATATATAACTTATTTGGGATATTTTATTTTGTATGGTCTTATTACATGTATTATGTATATATTCATATATAACTTATTTGGGATATTTTATTTTGTATGTTCTTATTATTATGTATATATCCAAATATAACTTATTTGGGATATTTTATTTTTTATCTTCTTATTATTATGTATATATCCATATATAACTTATTTGGAATCAATCCTTAAACTCTATCTGCTTTTTCCAAAGCAACAGGTAAATTATTTTCTATTTTGTGAAATGCTTTTGACAGAAGTACATTTTGTCCATGTATTTCTTTTATATAGAAATTGTCTAGTTATAGTTTGTACCATTCGTTTTCGTACCATTGTGATTGCTGTTGCGAAACGACCAGGGTTTTGACTATTACATAATGTACATCATGGTTTTTTCGAGTGATTTTATCTAGGGTTTTCATTTTGAAGCCACACCTGGATGAGATAAGTCTTGCTTGTTTTTGGTCGTTCTTGAAATTACTGAATAAGGTGTTGTGGTTTATTTTTGTGTTACAGTTCTTTCATTTATTGGAATTCACTTATACTGTGTAATGGTTAAAATACGTAATAATTTTTCCGTGTTACGGAAATTAGTAATTTTAAGAATGTCAGATGTCCTCAGTCTAGGAATCTTCTGTCTCAGGTTGAGAGGAAGAGGACATTATTGTTCCCAAAAGTAAAAAATCAAAAAGTAAAAAGTCTGGCAAGAAGAATAAGAAAAAATCTTTATTCGACAAATTGTCTGAAAATTATTTGTTTGGCTGATAAGTCAATTCCAAATTTGCATGTAGAATTGGATGTAAATAAAGTTCATACTGATGAGAAGGCTCCTCCATTGGTAAAAAACAATATAAATAGTGCTTTAATTAATGTTTTCAGGTGATGATGTTGCTGATGATAATGATGAATGGGTGTTACTCAAATTGAACACTCCTGAAAAGGACAAACCAACTGAAAAATCAATGGCTAAGTTGATTAACTTGGCTTGTAGCTCACAGTGTGTGACCGAGTCCATTGTTAATAAATACAAATTTCCGGAGAATTGTGAAAGGTTATTTCCTCGGTCAGTTTACCATGAAATATATGAAACCATGGATAAGAGAGCAAGGGCTCAAGATATGTATCTATTTGATATTCAGAATATGGTTTCTGTACCCATGGTACCTAAATTGAAATTAACGAAAATACTGAAGCCTATTTTGGCATCATTACCTGAAGCTAAGAATTTGTTTGGTGACACTATTGCTATGATGGGTCAGGTTCAGTTTAATTCATCTGTAAGAAGGAGATATCAGATAAGACCCAGTTTACGTAAGAAATGTACTTCAAAACACCTTTCACAACCCAATTGTTTTGGGATAACATTTCGAAGGATAAAAAACTGAGACATCGGGTTATCCCTTGGCAAATACGAGAAGCCAATTAATTATGAAAGAGGTAGAAGTTCATTCCCTTACAGAGGGCATAATCGTTATCCACCATATCGGGTGCAAGTTATAATGCCTGTGCAAGGGGATACACTAACGGAAATAAGCGTGGTAGAAGAGGGGCAGTGTGATAATGTTTCAGCTGTTTTTTATATCAATAATATGTGTGGAATGCACTCAGAAGAGATGGACAAATTGGCACTTGATATTTGGCAGTGGTGTATTTCCAAAAATATATATATTACAGCATTTTTTTTGCCAGGAGTTAACAATGTAGAAGCAGATTTTGCTTTACAACATTTTTCAGATACTACTGAATGGGTGCTGAAAATAGACATCTTTCAAAGAATTTGTGCTCAATTTTTTATCCTAATATTGACCTATTTGCAGCAAGATTAAATAAACAATTTATGTCTTGGTTCCCAGAACCTGGTGCTTGTCATGTTGATGCTTTTTCTTTGTCTTGGAGTGATTTGCTACCATATATTTTCCCACACTTTAACCTTGTTGGAAAGGTTGTCACCAAGATATTATCAGATGAAGTGGAATAAGCTATTTTAGTTTTTCCTCTTTGGGAATTCCAGTCCTGGTTTCCATTAGTGTTGGCTAACATTATTAATTTTCCTGTCAGGTTGCCATGTTAAAAAAACCTGTTGACACTGGTCCACGAGGAAAGACATATTTGTATAATACATCAATGTACTGTCCTTAATATTTTTTCACATGTTTGACTCAGATTAATTTAGGACACCTGTGTTTGCATATTACATTCCATAGGAAATAAAGATTTGACGTGAAACACGGTCGCTTAATGAAAAGTTCAGTTGCATTTTGCTGACTAATTAGTGGTCGCTGGTTGCATTGAGCAAAATTGCTCAATTTGAAGTGGTCACTTAAGAAAAAGGTCACTTAATACATGTGGTCACATGGGCAAGATTGGCTTTCACAGACTCACCATCAAAATCATACCACACCCATTCAATCTATTTCCTCACATTTCAACCAATCATTAACTTCCATTCAAATCTTACATCTGTCCATCTTAATTATTTATTACTTAGATATATTTCAACTTCGACCAAAGATAATTAGAGTTACACATCATTTGAGAGATATAATATTAATGTGTGAACTACTTATCAACCACTTTTTATCAAAGATACTAATTGATTAACCAGACCAAGACTAATATATGTAACATTCCCATATAGTAATTATTGCTTCATTAACTACCTGGAATATACTTCAACATCAAAACTTATCCTATTAACAAGAGGGCCATGAATAAATGTAAATTAACTTATTACTAAACAGGTAATAAAAGTACACTTCTAGGCAGATAATGGGGAACAATAATAAACTTGATAAAGGACCATCAAAGGATACTACAAAAGAATATTCGTGATGACTGGAGGATGCTACAGACCAAATTTGGTGATGATCTAACCATTGGTTCATGAGAAGAAGTCATTTTAAGGTATTTCCATTTTTAGTCTGGTGGCCCTAAAAGGGGGGCAACCAATTTATTCAAGCAGGCTTGAAAGAGGACCATCAAAGGATGCAACAAAGCAAGTATAGTGATGATCAGCAACTACTGATTGTAGTTCAACGAAACTTGGTGAGAACCTTCAGTACCAAGTGGAGATGCACATGTCGTCGTCGTCGTGTCATGGTCAACGATTAACACTGAGTTATGGCCCATGATTACAATTGTACTATGTATATAAAGTAAAATTAATTTCCGTGCTGTTTCTTGGCAACAACTAATTGGATTTCATCGAAACTTGGTGAGAACCTTCAGTACCAAGTGGAGATGTGCATGTCTTCGTGGTGACATGATCTAACGATTTAACACTGATTTATGACCCGAGATTACTATTGTACTATGTATATAAAGTAAAATCCATTCCTGCACTATTTCTCGGACACTACTAATTGGATTTCAATGAAACTTGGTGAGAACCTTCAGTACCAAGTGGAGATGATATGGTGCTTAACAACAAAAATCATGGACTGGCAATATTGGTTAAAGGAGATCTTCCACATAGAAATTTGGACTTTAAAAACTCTGATATTGAAATTCATGGAATAGCACTACCTTATAATCATGTGACATACAACATGGTAGTTGCTCACAAGCCACCAACTTCCCAAGTCAGAACATTTCTCCAGCATTTACAGACTCACATAAGCAACCTTGAGAATTTGGTATCCTTGGAGATTTTAATCGAACGGGCAACACTGAGATATTTAACAGCTTCCTTGGAAAAAATAACTTAATCCAGTACATACAGACACCTACCCATAGCCTAGGTGATACATTGTACTTAATCATAAGCCAGATTCCAAACAAGACAATTACAAAGCCAGTCCCTTACACAGACCATCATTTCATTGCCATGAAGCTGTATGAAAAACACAGACAGACAGATATACAGTCATAGTGACCAGTAACACAGGTATTAAAAAGGTCTCATTTAATATGGTGCTAGTGCATAGATTTTACATTGTGTCTGTATAACACGTTGGATAAAATAATAAATTCTAAGGCACCGCTAAACTTTTTATCATATGTTCACTATTTTGTACAAACACAGGTTGTCATTCTTTGTTTGTTTGTTTGACATATGGTATATTCAGCCTAATTATATATGCTTAAAAAGAAAATGAAGTCAAAAGTGGTTTATCACTTATAATTAGTATAATTAATAATGCATATTGCCATTATTTCACTCCCAAAATGTTCGATAAATTGTTGCTTCCAATAGCATGACCAATCAATTCAATGGTTTTATCACTTTTCACACTCTATCTCATGCTATAATTATAAACATGCTATATATAGCACTTACTTCAGTTTGTATGTTCGGCGGGGATATAAATTCAATGAATTTGCTTGTTTTCAAAGATTAGAGTGGATTAAAATAAATGTAAGAATGAGTTTTTGATTTCTTGTTGCTTATTCATTTGTTATGACTTCTGTGTATTCCCTTACAAACGTCCCTCCCCTAATAAATGCCCCCCCCCCCTTTTGAACAAGAGATAACAAAAGTGACTTACCATGACAGGCTATTTTAATCCGAGATGAACAATATAGAAAAGTAGACTTTTTAAATCCAAGGAATGACACAAACACATTTTCAAAAATGTAACTCCCCGGGAGCATTTATAAGGGAATATATGGTACCTGTATTTTGTATAAATATGTGGCGATGTACATTTCACTTCACAGTCACATCAACATTGTTAAAAACAGAGTGCACTGTATTTCTATTTTTAGCTCTATTGACTCCTAAAAAGGGCCAACCATTTTCATTTGAGCACACCTGATAGATGACCATGTAAGAATGCTACAAACCAAGTTTGATAATAATCCATCCATTGTTTCAGGAGAAAAAGTCATTTTAAGGTATTTCTATTTTTAGCTCTAGCGGCCCCTAAGAAGGGGCTGACCGAATTTTTTTTAGCAAATCTGAGACTATAATAAGAGGCTATCTAAGCATGCTACAGACCAAGTTCGGTGATGATCCATCAACTGGTTCATTGGAAGATGTTTAAAAGTTTTTTAATTTTAAGCTATGGTGGCCCCTAAAAGGGGTCAACTGGTATAATATGAGCAAATTGCAGTTAGAGTGTCAAAAGGCTTCTACACAGCAAATTTGAAGTAAATCTGACTAGTAGTTTCTAAAAGACCATTGTTGATGCTAGACGACAGATGATGGACACTGGAGAATCCACCCAGCCATTCTAACAGCTCACCCCGAACTTTCAGTTCTGGTGCGCTAAAAATTTGTATATAAAAATATTAATGACTTAAAATATTGTATAACTCATTTTTATCATTCTGTCATACTTCTTCAACTGTCAGTCACTCCTATAGAACCACGCTCACATGACTACCAGTATGTTCATTGCACATTTGACAGTGCCACATCATGCATGACAGATGGGTCCTTTGTACTTTGTAACTCCAAGGCAGGTAAAGATAAGATTATTTCTGATATAGTTTTAAACATGCAGGTAATTTAAACTTTTGATGGCTTGTCTGCATGCTGGCTCATTATAAAAATATATAAAAATTTTCCTATGCTAAAGTTTAAACATATATAATCTCGCTTTAGGTACATCTGTTTGGGTTCCGTGATGATGGTATACCATGCCAATACAATCACTTAATTGATGAGAGTCAAACAATGGCAGCAGATGGGAAAGGTATCCACGGACCTGACACCATTATCTCCATGGTTGATCATGCCATGACTGTGTATTCACATGGCGAAAAGACTGTTACTATTCATACTGATAATTGCAGAGGTTTGCACATTACACTGTTATTTTGTCATAAGTAATGCAAAGTGCTTTATAAATGTACATTACTTATTGCCTTTATTCATTGCAAAAGTAATAATGACAATACAATATTAACATAGATGTCTCCATGAGAAATATTGACAACACATTTTCATTCCTCATAAGCCTATCAAATTTTAAAATAATACTTTATAAAAGTAATCATCAGTAATATCTTAAGGCCAAAACAAAAACAGATATGTACTGACCTATTCATGCTGGAGAACAATGTTTGGCTTGAATAAAGAAATCAGGGACCTAATGCAACTTCCAGGACATGCACGATGCCTCATAGATGCTGGATTTGCGCATATCAAAAAGTTGTACAGAAGGAGAGACTGTGAAACATTGGCAGGTATTGGTATAAACATTCGTCAAATTGTTTACTTTTAAGTTTACCATGCTTTTTTTAAAAAAAAGTCTGCACATTTATGTGTCACTTTAGAAGTATTTTAGTTTTAAATCAATGAAGAACAGATTCACATACTGTGATATAAATTTTAATACATGAATTTCATTTCAATTATGTCAAGAACTATTATGTTGTTTCAGAGCGTGTAGCCAATAGATTATCATATTCAAATGTGGCTGTGGCGGTATGACCAAGGGGATGATGAAACAACATGGAAATGGTGATCATGGAAGCCATTCTTAAGTCAGTACTACAAGGCTCTGGAATTAGATCATATCAACAGTTTTGTCTTTCTGCTGATGAACCTCGTTGTGTCTTCGAAAAGAAATCCGAAAACGACGAAGAAATGAAAGTCATTCTTGTTGCATTATTGCCAGTCTATTCCTGTGTCCAGTATGATAGGACAAGCACTAATAAGCCCAGTCTATTCCTGTGTCCAGTGTAATAGGACAAGCACTGATAAGCCCAGTCTATTCCTGTGTCCAGTGTAATAGGACAAGCACTGATAAGCCCAGTTTATTCCTGTGTCCAGTACAATAGGACACTGATAAACCCAGCGCTTTTTACTACCAGCTTCCATAAGGTTAACATCTCATCAATGTTCAGTTAATATAGTTACAAACAATAAAAGTTAGAACACATTACAGTAGTTCTTATTTGTTATTAAAAAATAAATAACAAAACACGGTGTCAGAAGCGATTAATTAAATATCATTGGAAAATTAATCAACTAGATTTAAAAGACAAACACATTGTGAGAATGGAATTAACAGGTGTACCAACACCAATTATGGACTGGGAAAATGCCACGTTAAATAAATTCAAGAAATTCCAGCAACATGTTGAGCTGATCTTCGCAGGCCCTCTAAAGGAGAAAAGTGAGGGTGTTAAAGTGACTTACCAACTTCTCTGGATAGGTGAGAGGGGGGGGAATTTACAACACACTATCTTTGAGCGATGACGAAAGAAAGTCAACAAAGAAAATTGTGGATGCCTTTGAAAAATATGTTCAGCCAAAGTCAAACTCAGTGTTTAGCAGATATAAATTCCAAAAATCAGACTCAGAATGGTGACAAGATCGAGCAGTTTATCACAACATTGAAAACTCTTGCTTGTGACTGTAATTTTGGTGAGTCAGAGATCAGTTGATATTTGGTGTTACCTCAGAGAAAATTTGTGAGAAATTAATCAATGACGGTGACAATTTGAGCTTGGACAAAGCTGTACATATTTGCCAGTCATTTGAGTATGCACAAGAGCAACTCAAAGGTATGAGTATCACTAGCCAGTCAAAGTCAGTTGACCTAGTGAGAAACAAACGTACCAACCACACAAATCGAATTTCAGGATCCAAAATATGGTATAAACCTAAGGGAACATCATCTCATAAGATGGACAAACTTGGAAATGCTTCAAGTGCGGCTGAATCCATAAAACAAAATGGAAAGCAATGTCACAATTGCAAAAAGAAAAATCACTTTTCATCGATGTGGAGAGCAAACAATGTAAATAACATTGACAGTAAATCAAAGAGTGAAGAATTCTATGATTCAGACACATTTGTTGACAGTGTAGAGTCAAAGATAATAAACGGACAGGTTTTTGTTGATATGTCAGAAGGACCAAATGATAAATGAATTAAATTCAAATTGGATACATGATCTCAGGTAAACATTTTGCCATTTTCTGTTTGTCAAGATCTTGGAATTAAAGTAGCTCTCAAACCAACTAACATACAATAATCTACATACAATGGAACACCGTTATTATCAAAGGGTACCATTACATTGCACTGCAGCCATTCAGGAAAATCGTCTGTAGTAGATTTCCGTGTAATCGAAACAAAATCCCAACCGTGGTTAAGCCTTTAAACTTCAATAGACTTCTGGTTAATTAAGTTCGCTTATTCACTGGATTCCCATGGTCAGACAGGTAACATGTCTAGACAATCAATATTGAGGGAATTCCCAGACCTATTTAAAGGGATAGGCTCGATTTCGGGTTACTGTAAAATTCATTTGTCAGAAAATTCAAAACCAGTTGTTCATCCACCTCGTAAAGTACCTGAAGCCTTAAGGGATAGGTGCGAATCTGAACTAGTAAAATAGAAAAAGGGTTATTGTTAAGGTCAACACATCTACAGAATGGGTCATATCAATGGTGGTGGTAGAAAAAACTAATGGCAAACTAAGAATTTGCACTATCCCTTGAGAACGTTAGATGACATAGTTAGATGACTAAGTTCTTTTCGAAACAAGTACAAGACAGGATTATTGGGCTCTCAAACTTGATGGAGAGTAATCCTATTTAACAGCATTCAATACAATGTGGAGCAGATACCGTAATCTACATGTACTGTACCGACTTAGGTCAAGCGGAGATGAATACATTCGAGCTGCTGATGAATGTTTTCTGGACCTAAATGGGGTTGTTGCTATTGTTGATGATTTGTTAGTGTTCGGTCAAACTCGAGAAGAACATGACCAGAATCTAAGGTCGTTTTGCTAAGGTCACGAGAAAAGGGCATACGGTTAAATGATACTAAATTAGAAATAGGGGTAACTGAAGTACAATATTTTGGTCACTTATAGACTTCAGAGGGTCTTAAACCCCATCCAGATAAGGTGACTGCGATCAGGGACATGCCAGTTCCTACCAATAAAACAGAAATCCAAACTGTTTTGGGAATGGTAAAGATATGCTCCAAAACTGTCAGAGGTTACAAGTCCTCTTAGACAGTTGTTAGAAAATTATGATCCAAAGAAACAGTCATTGTTGCAGACTGACAGTAGTCGCACTGGTTTAGGGGCAACATTATTTCAAGAGGGTAAGCCTATAGCCTATGCTTCAAAGTCCCTTACATCAAGTCAAAAGAATTATGCTATGATTGAACTAGAATGTCTTGGTATTTTATTTGGTCTTAAACGTTACCATGACTGGGCATATGGTAGGAAAGTTTTGGTTGAAACAGACCATCTTCCGCTGATCCCCATTTTTAAGAAAAACTTGCATTGTGCACCAGCACGCTTACAGTGTATGCTCCTGCAAATGCAGCCATATGATATTGAGGTTAAATATCAAACAGGTAAAGATGTACCTCTCCCTGATACTTTATCTCGTAGGTCACTTAAGGACAAATATCCTGCCTTGTCAGAAAGTGTTGACTCACAGGTTAACATGGTCATGTCAAGCTTACCTGTAAGTGACAGAAAGATGCAGGAAATTAGACAAGAGACAGATCAGGATGATCAGATGTCTTTGTTATGTCCGGAAATATTGCATGGTTGGCCTGACTGTAGAAAACAGTGCAAGGCTGACTTTATAGATTATTGGAATTACCGGGATGAATTGACAGTTATTGATGGCATAATAATGAAAGGTCATAAAATTGTAGTACCCAAAGCATTAAGATCAAGCATGTTGAAAATTCTGCATGCAGGTCACATGGACATTGAAAAATGTTTGCAGAGAACTCGTCATATAATGTTCTGGCCATGAATATCAAATGACATAACACAGTTCATTTCAATTTGTAGTATACGTCTTGAGCATAGAAGCTCAAACCAATAAGAACCCGAGTATCCTTGGCAAAATGTCGCCACAGATCTGTTTACATGGGATAATAGAAATTTCATAGTTGTTGTAGATTATTACTCCCATTATTCTGAGGTTAAAGAAATTCCCAATTTAAAAGGGGTAACAGTGGTCAACAGTATCAAATCAATATTTGCTAGTATGGGAATACCCGAAATGGTAATTTCTGAAAATGGGCCACGTTTTATCTCAGAAGAATTCGTAAAATTCTCTAAAGAATGGGATTTTACACAAGTAACACCAAGCCCGAGACATCCGCCAGGGAATGGTTTTGCTAAAATCTATGTTAAAATATGTAAAAGAATCTTCATCAAAGCAAAACAAAGTAAATATGATCCATTGTTGGCTATCCTTGAACACAGGGTCACACCCCTAAGTATTGGCTATAGTCCTGCTGAACTTCTCATGTCGCGACAATAATGGTCTGTGCTTCCAACAACAAAAAGTTTACTGATTCCACATCAAATATCTCAAAGTTCAGTCAGAAATAAACTTCAAAACAATAAAATGAGAGAGAAATTCTCATTCGACAAAATAGCAAAAGCGTTACCACAATTAAACATTGGTGACTCAGCACGCATACAAGCACAGGACATAACATGGCAACCAGCATTTGTCACGAATAAACATACTGATAGGTCATATACAGTTGAGACACCAGATGGAGTCTCTTACAGGCGAAACAGACGACACTTATGAAAAACAAACCAGAGCATGCCAGTGATTCCAGATATTGATAATCAGGAAATGTCAGACAGTGACACCTGCCATCCACATGATATACTTGAATGTCCATCATCAAAGCTAAGTAACTCAGAAATGTCTGTTTCTAACAATAATAAGCCTTTTTATGTTACAAGATATGGCAGGAAGGTCAAGCCTAAAGTTGATTTATGCGTTTCTTTGATCTGTAGTTAACAGTTCCGTATACTAATAGAATGTATGTTAGGTTGCTGATTTAATTACATAGTATGCTGAATTGCTTATGTTAATGATTAATCATTGTGTGTGTTTGAATGTTAACAGTGTTGCCATATTATTTTTTTTGTTTCATCCTTAAAAAGGGAGATGTTGCATTATTGCCAGACCATTCCTGTGAAGGGAGTTAATGTTCCTCATGAGCGACCAATCGTTGTACCAGCAGCAGGTCTGACAGTTGAACGATCATGTTACCTTGTCACACATGTTATGACCAACTTCAAAAAGTCTGTGACTGAAATTATTTTACCAATGTATTTGGTAGGCATCCCGATATCAGAATCAGGTAAAAACTCATTTTCCAAAAAAATTGTTATAAGGGCCCTTTTCTCATGGGGCAGCCTATAAAATAATCATGTAACATAAAAAGGGTAAATCAGAAATGACAGGAATTGTTACAAAATCAGGTTTTCCTTCTCCAAATGCTTACCCCATTCCTACTTTCAGTCATAGGGTGGAAACATTTTGCCTATGTCATGCATTTGATTTCGGAAAACCTGGTTAACAAATTTTCCTTCAGAAAATGAAACATTTTTATAATAATACATAATCATTTTTTTTTAATAAAACATAACAAAAAGGAAATGTTTTTGTTTTCTAGTTTTTATGCATTATACAGTAAAACAGTATTAAGTTGATTTTGGGCAATCACAAACATTTCATTACAAACAGTATTTTAACTCCTGTATTTTTTCTACAAAACTCACCTTAAGTATAGGTCTAACAACAAAATCTTTGAAACCCCTGGAAACAGTTATGACTTCTTCAGAATCCAACTCATCTACAAGATAAAATTAAACCATAATATAAGGGACATAGAATATTTATTTTCTCTAAAAATAATGATAAATGTTTATAATAAATTGGAGAACCAATTATTGACCACTATTCAAAGAATTCAGTTTAAACATCTTGTAGCTTTGTTACAGACAGTTCAGTTCCTAGGTGGGGAACCCTCTTTTTTTCTTGGCCAAGATAATGAACCTAACAGAGTATTCAGAACTTTTTCAGCGGCCTTCAATGATGATCAGAATAATGATGATGACAGTAATAATGGACTGGATGATATTGATGGGCCTAAGTTGAAAGTACATAAGACAAGTGAACCAGTTCTAAGAAATTGACAAACTTGATTAATATTGCATGTATGGTTCAGTGTGACACAAATACAATAAAAAAATGAAGTGCCTGATAGTTGTGAAATCACTTCACTATCATCAATTCATTAATGACAAAAAGTCTCATGTTTATGAGGAAATGTTAGTCAGTGTTAAATAACTAGTAGCTGTGATTAATTTGACTGAATCAATGAATCTTCAGATGCAAAAATCAAATTACAGTGTATCAGACCACTAAAAATTAACAGCAAAATTATTATCACAAGAGAAGGTCTAGGCTAGAAAGAAAGTCAAATAAATGAACACCCAAAATCATCAGTAATAAGGAAAGGTATGTTCTGTAAGTAATGTTAAATTACAAATAGATCAAAGAATTCACAAACTATCCTTGGATCCTAGATTTAATTTCTGGATATAAAAATGAATTTAATAAGACACCATTTTAATGCATTGTTCCAGATGAAATTTCTTTTAAGTAATGAATGATGGAAAATCTTGTACAAGAGGTCCACAATGGCCCAGCATCGCTCACCAGAATAAATGTAAATCAATTTGTTACTAAAAAAGTAACAAAGGTACACTTTTGGGTAGATAATGGGGAACAATAATAAACTTGATAAAGGACCATCAAAGGATACCATAAAAGAATATTTGTGATGACTGAAGGATGCTACAGATCAAATTAGGTGATAATCCAACCATTGGTTCAAGAAAAGAAGTCATTTTAAAGTATTTCCATTTTTAGTCTGGTGACCCCTAAAAGAGGCCAACTGGTATAATATGAGCAAATTGCAGTTAGAACGTCAAAAGGCTTCAACACAGCAAATTTGAAGTAAATCCGACCAGTAGTTTCTGAGGAGAAGACCATTGTTGA
Organism: Lutraria rhynchaena; assembly: GCA_008271625.1. NCBI lineage: Eukaryota > Metazoa > Mollusca > Bivalvia > Venerida > Mactridae > Lutraria > Lutraria rhynchaena. The sequence goes on from VIBL01000036.1 coordinate 2,730,194, forward strand.
CGCCAGACGCAAGAGCATCCACCTACCAATCCTAACAGCTCACCCTGAACCTTCGGTTTAAGTGAGCTAAAAAGGAGCATAATTCTGTACAAATAAATGTGAATATCTTTTATGTGAAAAATATGTGCAAGTAGAACTAATGTCTAATGTACTGGTCAAGTTTTATAAAAATCAAACCAGCCATTTCAGAGAAAAAGCGCACACAAGATTTTGTCTACAGACGGACGGAAGGACAGACAACCTAAAACCAGTATACCCCCCCACAACTTTGTTGTGTGGGGGTAAAAAAATCAAAAGATGTTGAGATGTTGATGTTATGCAGTTTATGAAACCTTTTATCATTATACTTAAGAGAGAAACAAAATTCTAGGTCAGGGTTCATGTGTGGATTTGACCAAATTTCATGGTATTGATTTGAAATCTGGAATATATACTAATGGAAAATATAAATCATTCACTGAGGCATGTACGAAAATAGTCATTTGACAAAGAGAGCATCATCAATTACATGCAATATGTCATCAGTGATGAATTTCATTTTTAAATAAGTTGCACTCTTCCGATTGACACATGGGAATGATATTACAAATTGCACAATGTGTCAATATTGAGGAAATTGACAGGACTTTTAAAACCAAATCATTATTTTGAGGTGACTGTGTACCAAGAGCTGATACATCACATATTTTTATTATATGTATATCTATGACAAAATTTATCTCATGTATCATTGTTTACTATGACGAAATCAAATTACTATACAAGCAGTAGTGATCAAGATAACAGAAAACAATATTATAATGATACAATCTGACAATTTCCTTTAGATTTCCCTATTTTGCACCTTATCAGTCAGATGTAGAATTTGTGCTTTATAATCTGGTTAAAAAACGGTCAAAATTTGTGTGTGTGTTTTTTTTTTACTTTTTGCAGTTACTGAAAAAACTATTTGATACAGAATTTAAGTAGTGAAAAACTGTTTGGCTTAAAAATCTTGTAGTGAAAACTTATTGACCAAAAACTGTATCAGGTGCATTGCATATGAATAAGCTGGCTGAACAAATCTGGATTGGGTTTTGGGAGAGAAATCTGATGTCCATCTTCCTGGGATGACTAACACAGAAGATCATATTTAGAGGATATTTTTCTGCCTACAAAGAATGGATGTTAAAACAAAACAAACATATTTGACAATTTATGTCTACAACATTTTATGCTACATGAATACCTGAACCAAACACTCACTTTGTGAATGCTTTTAATACCTCAAACTTTAATCATAACTTGTTTCCTCTGTTTAACATTTTGGGAAAGGTATTGAACATAGTTAAGCAAAGCAACTTAGATAAAATCGTTATTAACCATTTTCAAACAACAAACCTAATAAAATAACAATGGGGTCCTTTTCTAATACTCACATTTCAAAATATTGGATATTGTACGGAATTGGATATGCACAGTTTGTTTCAAGGTTTAAACTTCTCCCGCTATGTAGACATTACATAACACATGCTTTCTGGCAGATGTTATCATCATATTATTGTGTTCTACAAATTACAGAATACCCAGATTCTCCACCAAATGTTATGTTCCAGAAATTATGAGGAAAGATTAACCTAAATCTTAATGGGGTTCTTGTGGTGATGTGTGGTGTAGCTGCTAACTGTAGAGTGTGAATTAAGATGCTTATAAATATCCAGATGATGCTGATGATCGCTGTTCTTTAGATGTTGAGAATTGAACACAAAGTTCTTTGTAGATTCAATATGATTTATTTATCAACAACAACAGTTTTAAAGTTCCTAATTATTAAATCAACACCAAACTCAAAATAAGAACACAAAGTGTCCGTCCGAAGTATCTTAAGTTAAATACGAAGTCAATTCGCCATCACATGGATAGTATCCTAAATAAAATATACAAGTGTCAAAAAGACAAAATGTAATATTATGTTGTCACAAAGACAAATGAATTTAAGTCAAACTATATATCCTTTTTGTTTCCTTTTTTTATATATCTTTTTTTTAACTAAACTTCCCTTATATAGAGCCTTTTAATGAGAGGTGTGGCTTATTTCTAAAATAGCACAATTTATTAACAGATAGACAAAAATGCAAACAATTTAAAATACTTTGTGATTTTACAAACATGTGTAATTTTACTCAATACTGAATTAAAACTTTCTGCTTATAAAATCTATAAATTGATAAGTAATCAGACAAAAATGTATTTAGACAAACCTAACTGATTATCCAAGCCACACAAACAAAGAGGTGATAAAACAATCCAATAGTTTACAATAGTTATTTATTTTAGAGAAGCTGTCAAATTTTAATACCTTATGTTAGTTTTACAACAATTTGACTTAAGGACAATATTTCATGAAAAATATAAACAAATAAATTAAAATCATTGTATTAAAATATATTTTAAAGAATTGAAATCTGCATTTTGTGAATAAATTTGATTTATCACATGAACCTGACCTTCACATATTTGACAGTAATTAATTTAATTTTGTTCTAAACAAAGACACAAGAAGTTGTTGTTAAATTAACCAAACATGTACTTGCAACATGATAAGGCTAGAAAAAAAGTAGTTGTGTTTAGGGTTACTTGACCAAAAAAATAGTTGTGTTTAGGGTTACTTGACCAAAAAAAATAGTTGTGTTTAGGGTTACTTGACCAAAAAAAATAGTTGTGTTTAGGGTTACTTGACCAAAAAAAATAGTTGTGTTTAGGGTTACTTGACCAAAAAAAATAGTTGTGTTTAGGGTTACTTGACCAAAAAAATAGTTGTGTTTAGGGTTACTTGACCAAAAAAAATAGTTGTGTTTAGGGTTACTTGACCAAAAAAAATAGTTGTGTTTAGGGTTACTTGACCAAAAAAAATAGTTGTGTTTAGGGTTACTTGACCAAAAAAAATAGTTGTGTTTAGGGTTACTTGACCAAAAAAAATAGTTGTGTTTAGGGTTACTTGACCAAAAAAAATAGTTGTGTTTAGGGTTACTTGACCAAAAAAAATAGTTGTGTTTAGGGTTACTTGACCAAAAAAAATAGTTGTGTTTAGGGTTACTTGACCAAAAAAAATAGTTGTGTTTAGGGTTACTTGACCAAAAAAAATAGTTGTGTTTAGGGTTACTTGACCAAAAAAAATAGTTGTGTTTAGGGTTACTTGACCAAAAAAAATAGTTGTGTTTAGGGTTACTTGACCAAAAAAAATAGTTGTGTTTAGGGTTACTTGACCAAAAAAAATAGTTGTGTTTAGGGTTACTTGACCAAAAAAAATAGTTGTGTTTAGGGTTACTTGACCAAAAAAAATAGTTGTGTTTAGGGTTACTTGACCAAAAAAAATAGTTGTGTTTAGGGTTACTTGACCAAAAAAATAGTTGTGTTTAGGGTTACTTGACAAAAAAAAATAGTTGTGTTTAGGGTTACTTGACCAAAAAAAATAGTTGTGTTTAGGGTTACTTGACAAAAAAAAATAGTTGTGTTTAGGGTTACTTGACCAAAAAAAATAGTTGTGTTGTTTAGGGTTACTTGACCAAAAAAAATAGTTGTGTTTAGGGTTACTTGACAAAAAAAATAGGGTAGGTAGGTCGAAAAATTTTTCTTTTCTATTTTTTCTTCTAAACTTTTCTTTTGCGTGAATAAGGCATTAACCAGCCATGACTCACACTGTATAATTGTATTGGATACACTAAGATAGTAATTATTTATTCTAACAATGAAAATGATAAAGGCAAGTATTATATTAAGTATTTTTCATATATATTGGGCAGTAATTATGAACTATGTATACAGAGATGACCCCTTTCTATGGGATGGTAATTTTTATACTCTGATTCTAATTGCAAGTAATATTTTATGCATCTGATATCATAATTTCTAGATTGTCCCTGCATATTAATGTGTCATGTATTTTTCAATTTGTGTATCTAAAAATCACCTTAAAACAATTGGCATGTTCAGGAGACATCAAACAAAGCAAAACATGTACAATCTAAAATTTGTACAATGTGAAATTTCTCCAAATTAATTTTTCATTTTCGGTGCAACTGATGATTAGAGATCATCAAACATATCACTTAATCATACCGACATGTATAAGTTCCTCTCTTGGACATATTGACAAGCACCAATCTTCGTGGCAATTAGTGAACATGCCATTTTGATTTTCTGGAACGATTCCAATGTTCTGGCCAGGAATTTTATATTGTTTGTTTTTATGCGACTTATAATCACCAGGGTTTAACACCGTTTTCAACAATTTTTCTGTTATATACAGTGACCGGTTCACCCATCCCTCACACTTTTCCTGGACTATATACTAACCAGTACTAACTTACCCTTCTACAGGGAGCTGGCAACTTCTCCACATGTGGAGGAAAATCAACATTTTCATAGAAGGGTATGACCTGCCACAACTAGGAATTTTTGAAGGCATATTGCAAATATTAATTTGAGCTTCTTTCAGAGGCAAAGGGGAGTATGTAAAAGGTTTAGCTCTCCTGAACTTGGTGGAATCTGGTGCATCTTAAAGAGAAAAGATAGAACTGTTTTAGTTCAAATGTTTATTTAGGATAGGTTACACAAAAACATCACACAGGATACTCTTGTCTCCTTTGGTATTTTGTACAAGTTGAACACATCATAACTTGGCCTGAAATGCAGGTTAAAAAATGAACATTACTTTTAAATAAAAAGTTAATCATTTTTATTTCGTTGTCAGTCACAGTTTACATTAGTTAATTATGAGTATCTCTATTTTCAGCCTAAAGGCTAAACATCCAAAGATCGGTCAGTCTACCAATTTCCCATGATTTGTCTTTATTTGTTTTCCTAAACCATCTCTTCGCAGCAGTCATGCATTCTTAATAAATGTCTGATTACTTTAAGCATTCATTAACTAAACAAAACATTTGCACAACGTTTGTACTCGATCAGCGACCAAAGTCCAAACCGAAAGTAGAAAATGTAAACTGTCATTCTTAAACCGGAAGTGGCTATATTCGCTTTTATTGAGACCAAATCGTCAAAGTAAATTGTCATTAAACTGTAACAGTATAAATAAAGCTTGTATTTCAATGAAATATGATAAATTAAATAAATACCGTTTTCGGACAATGCCATTCACGGAAAAGCCTATTTTCACGCTGGAGCGACGATTTTGGTAGCGACAATCATCCTGCGTTCGAAGCTGACATTGGTTTATTGGTGAATTTGATTGACAACTTTGGCTTTGTTGGTGATGTACAGAGTCGGCAGACAGCATGTAATCGCACATATTTGCTGTTAAACATGGTTGCTTGAACGCAATATCATTCGTCCACAAAAAATTCTTAATTCCGGTTTTTCGCACCATGTTTTTTGCGGTTAGAAACGTTAGGGTCGGCCCTAAAAATTAGGGTCGGTCGGGTAACCATAAACACAACTATTTTTTTTCTGGCCTAAACAAAAAACAAATATTCAATAAAAGCAACTTATATGAAAGCATGTTAACTGTTTATCGTACTTGACCAATTTTAGCATTCCACCCTTAATACTGAAATATTTGTTTAACCCGTGATGTTATGATTTGACATGACTCTTTTCAGTGATTTACATTACATATTATGATGACTGTAGATTTTGCCAGCTGTGATTTCTGGCAATCTAGTGAAAACAGCATGTTTATGAACATGTTTAAAAACAGTTAACATATTGCCTGACCAGCATACTTTTGACAGTGACAATTCTCATTGGCATATCAATTTTACATTAGATAGCAGAAACTGCTACACATATCTTGGAAAATAACATTGTGGTGCTTAGAATATTTGACAATTTAAATTTTCCAGTTTAAAATATTTAAATATCACAAACTTACAGCAACAGTTAATTTTGGTGATTTTTACATCTTTCTGCAGAAGACTGAGATGATATTAGAATGTAAAAATAAAAAATGTGGTTCAAATAATGTTTGCAACATAATTAACTTACAAAAATATAATATTACAAACACTTTGGCTCAAATATGAATTTGTAAATTGATTGCAACTTAAGTATATTGAAAATGTTTCATTATCTGACATTCAATGTTGTACAAAAATAGTTTTGGTTATGTGTGGGTAGTGCAAGTCAGTATTTTAAGCACAAATTGTTTTATTGGAATCAATATTGAAACCACTTTTCTCTGACCAACTTGTACATATTTGTGTGTTTTCTGACCACGTTCAATTGCACTTTGCATCACAAACTTTGCACCTCAGACAATGAAATTGCCACAAAGTCTGGGCTTTGTATCAACAGCATTTAGAGATGGCTTATGGTTGATTTGTTGAGCAGAGCATATTTTAATGACAGATAAATGAAACTTTGTGCTGTTGTTTTAGAGCTACCAGATCACTGTAAAAAATAAAATGACCATGCTGATTAGTTCACAGAAGTTGTTTTCACTGGTGCAAAAATCACAAGTCAATGCCACACTTTTTTCACAAATGACCCGAAATAAAATTTCCAAGCGGAAACAATTTTAATACATTGGACTAAATGAATATTACTTTATTTGCCATATTTACTGGGAATACCCATACCGTTTATTGAAAATCTACTTTCACTTTTACGAAGTTATCAATATCTTACATTTTCTGCTGAGGCCTACGAAAAGGTTATTCGGCCGACCCATCTTTCAAACGCCAACTCATAAGTTTTCACGGCATCCAAATCTTAGAGCTATATTGTAATTTTCACAACAGTGTTGCCGATATATGTAAAAAAACATAAAAGGAAAAATAATCCCTTCCTACCAACCCATATATTTTGGGGCATGTAACCAGGAAAAAAACTTTTTTTTGTTGGGGTCTGATTATTTATCTATGTTTAAGGATAAAGTCAGAACATCACCAAATCATACTAATTAATAATTATGAATAAATGCCTACTGTACAGTTCCATTTTTCTGGTATTGTCGTATGTAGGCATATTTTAGGGAAAATATTGGGATACTTATTTTTGTTTCAAGCTGTCTTGCGTATTATTCCAGCATGGTCACCCAATAAAACAAATAATAATACATTTCAGACATGCATTAGTTGATAGCACATTTGCGTTATTTGTCCTTTTAGAGCAATTACCCCGTAGCATTCTGTATACTTGAATACAAAGTACTTTTCTGGTCAGTCTTCCGCTATATAAAGACCACCCCGCGATTAAGACCACTTTTTCAAAGAATCATATCAATGTTTTGACCTTTTTGCGGCATAAAAATAAACTGAAATTGAAAATGTTGATATACTTGATCAAGGTCCTCTGATCACAGATATTCATAACATGTTCAAAGAAATCAATGACACCAACTTAACAAACAATGATCAGAGAACAAGAATGGCAAACTGTCACAAATATTTCTGTCAAAATTACAAACAAGAGGGCCATGATGGTCCTTTTTTGCTCATCTGAGAAAAAATTGCAACTTCTACATTTTTCCAGTGATTTGACCTGGTGACCTAGTTTTTAACCGAGTTGACCCATGTTCACAATATTTTTAAAACAAACATTCTAACAAAGTTTGGGGAAGATCCAATCAAAACTGTTACTTCTAGAGTGTTAAGAAGGTTTTCAGGAGATTTGACCTAGTGACATAGTTTGTGACCTTAGAAGACCCATGTTCAATCTTGTCCAAAACATCATTAAAACAACATTTTGACACAGTTTAATAAAGATCCAATCAAAATTGTGCCCTCTTCAGTGTTAACAAGGTCTTCCAATGATTTGAGCAGGTGACCCAGTTTGTGACCCCGGATGACCCATGTTTGACCTCGTCATAGACATACTTCAGACATGGTTTAGTGAAGATTCACTCAATAGTGTGACCTCTAGAGTGTTAACAATGCCCAGGTGTGGACGCTAGATGCCGTACAAATGCCAGAGTAGACTGACTGATCACTATAGCTCACTGGGCACTACGTTCTCAGGTGAGCTAAAAAGTATCTGGTGAGGGTTGGATGTAAACTGTTCAAGAGAGCTGGCAAGGTAATTATTTTTTACAGAATCAAGGGTCATAATTCAAGAGTGCCAGGGCAATTTTGCTGGTTATAAATTTGGTTGAGATGTCATGCCCATAAACATTTTAATGGAATTTGGTGAAGATTGCTCCCCATCAAGAGCTGACATTATATATGGCCAATGCTTAGCAGGTATTCCAAACATACAAATTGCTATTTCAAATAGGTCCATTGAAAGATAATTTAAAGAAATCTATTTGCTCTTAACCCCCTGACATGCATAGTTGCCTCACTTTAACCATATCAAGGACCATAGCTGTGGAGAATTTTGAGCTAAATGATACGTCTAATAACAGTTTATTAATTAGTGTCTGTAATTCATATTGATGGTCTTGACGAACTCACACACTATATTAAATAAAATACAAAGCTGAAATTTGTTACATAGTTTAATACATTGCTTAAGCAAGCATTAGATGATTTTACAGTCCTATATTTGCAGTTTTCTTGCATATTTTAAAAAGTTCGTAATCATTATTATGTTGATTTACATCAATATGCTGATGGTAGAGACACATTCCTGTAAACCTGGCTGTGGAAAATACAAATATAGTTGGAGCCAGAGGCTATAAAAAACAAGAGAACCAAGATGGCCCATTTTGCTCACCTGAGTAAAGATTGCAACTTTTATGGTTTTCCTATGATTTGACCTGGTGACCTAGTTTTTAACCTGAGTTGACCCATGTTCAAGCCTGTTCATGATATCATTAATACAAACATTCTGACACAGTTTAACAAAGATCCAATCAAAACTGCAACCTCTAGAAGGTTAACAAGGTTTTCCATTCATTTGACCTGGTGACCTAGTTTTTGATCTCAGATGACCCCATGATCAATCTTAACAAAGATATCATTAAAACAATCATTTTGACAAGGTTTGGTGAACCTCCAATCAAAACTGTGACCTATAGAGGGTTAACAAAGTTTTCCAAAAATTCGACCTGGTGACCTAGTTTTTGACCCCAGATGACCAATATTCGAACCTGTGCAAGATATCATTAAGACAAGCATTTGACTACGATTGGTGAACCTACAATCAGAACTGTGACCCCTAGAGTGTAACAAGGTTTTTGTGTGATTTGCCACGGTGACCTAGTTTTTAACCCCAGATGATCCATGTTCAACCTGAAGCAAGATATCATTGAGACAATCATTTTGACAAGGCTTGGTGAAGATCCAATCAAAACTGTGAACCCTAGAGTGTTAACAAGTTTTTTCTATGATTTGACCTGGTGATCCAGTTTTTGACCCCAGATGACCATGTTCGACGTTTACCAAGTTATCATTAAGACAATCATTTTGACAAGGTTTGGTGAAGATCCGATCAAAACTGCGACCCCTTAAGCATTAACAAGGATTTTCTATGATCTGACCTAGTTTTTAATCCCAGATGACCCATGTTCGATCATGTCCAAGATATTATTAACACAAACCTTCTGACAAACGTTGATGAAGATTCAATTAAAATTGCAACCTCTAGAGCATTTACAAGGTTTTCTGGTGTGCTGACCTATTGACCTAGTTTTTTAACGGAGACGACCCATATTAACCTAATTTTACAACATCATTAATACAAACATTTTGACCAATTTTCATGAAGATCCAATTAAATCTATGATTTCTACAGTGTTCACAAATTTTCCATTCTATTTGACCTGGTGACCTAGTTTTTGACCCCAGATGACCCATGTTCGAACATGTCCAAGATATCATTGAGACGAACATTCTGACCAGGTGAGCTAATGTAGTCCGTCAGGCTATAACATTTTGACATTGTAAATTTCCTGTTTCGTTTTCTCAGAGGGTTAAGCAAATTAAACTAGATTGGGAAATTGTGTGTAATCCAATCATTTTGATGCATGCTCGCTCACATGTATCAAATGCTAAAAATAAATTGCCTAGAGAGGGATACCAGAATTGCAATTGATCAAGGAATGTAATTTGAGCCAATCAAATCAATAGTTTTTCATCAGTCCAGATGAATTTTAACAAGTTCAAGATAGGTAATGATCAAAAAGTATGTCTTTGTTAAAGTGGATAAAGGGGGCCAAGCCTGGTCAAAAAAGAAAGGCAGAGTCAACAGAGGATAAAAGAGAGTATAAAAAAAGCAAGTTAGAAAGTTTCAGGACCATTCTATTACCAACAAACCATGGCTGAAGTATGAAGATGAAAAATGTTTTGCACTTATTGCCAATCGTACAATGCTAAAAATCCATTTGTGACAGGCTGTACTAATATCAAGTTAGAAGCTCTGTCATCTCATGCCTCCACAAAAGTACACATTGCTGCATCACTTAAAGTAAAAGGCAAACAGATGACAAAAGCACAGACTGTGTCTGAAAAGATTCTTAAGAAAATGAAAGAAAATGAATGTTCTAAAATTTAAGAAAGCACATTTCATTGCACAACAAAACTTGTCTATGCGAACATTCAAGCCACTCTGCCTACTTGACAAAAGCAAGGGGTTAGATACTGGTGAAAGCTATATCAACAATAAAAGTTGTGCCCTGATTATGCAGCATAGTGCTGCAGTAGAGCAAAGAAAAACAAGAGACATGTTCAAAGATTCATCATTTGTTGGAGTGACATGTGATGGAACATCTAACTTTACTGGTGACAAGTATGAGAGTGTATTCATCAAAATGGCATTAAATGGCAAAATTACAGAATGATTTGTCAGTGTTGGTATGTATTATGATAGTCGACTGTTAATAGGGCACTGTGCTATAATTTCAATTCAACTTTATAAATTGGAGTGCACTGTTTTCTTATACAAAATTTCAATGTAATAAATATTTCATTTGAATTAAAAGCCCTTGAAACACACATAGGATTGAATCTTTTAACTGCTTATTGATTGCATCAACTAAAATTGAGTCATTATTGAGATAATTTATATTCCTTTTCTTTATATCATTTTATTAAAGGAGCTACTGCATCTGCAACTGGTGGATATATTCAACCACATCAACCCCACCTTGCAAGATCTAGCAGGAGAGACAGACAACTACTGGGGCAAAATCTGAGGTTTATGTTCTGATGAGGCCTCCAACATGCAAGGTTATTCTTTACGCATAAATTACATTTTGGTTATTTCAAAAAGTAATTAATTATATTTTTCAAGTTAATTCTAAGCTTTGATTCAATTTACAATATGAAATAAGTTGTGTCAGTGTGATGCTCAAGCAACATTCATATGGAAAATGACTTGTAAAATTACATTTATGCTCTCTTTTTTTAGTGAAAATAATATAAAACATTTACTACAACAGAAAAAAACAAAGGAGTGGCAGCATTTGTCAAGTAAAAAAATGCGGAGACATTTATAATGCATTGTATAGCGCACCGTGTTGAACTTGCATACAAGGATTCTGTAAAATAAGTGAAGCTTTACAACAAGGCCATGACATTGATGATGGGTAAGATGCTTACTCCCATAATAACTATGTTACTATTAACAGTTATAATTAATTTACTAGCTATTTTATAGAGTAATATTTTTTCATTTAAGGTCTGTTCTACCTGTACCATAAAAGCCCAAAGTTGAAGCAAGAGCTTAAGAGGACATTCGGTGCCTTGGGCCAAAGGGTTGTTCTCCCAACCCATATTGGAGGAACTCGATGGCTGCCCCACATCTGCCAAGCAATCTCAGTTCTATTCAAAGGGTATTCAGTTTTTCAGCTGCACTTGGAAACCTCATCACACGAAAAAGCTAAAGCAGAAGGACTGGCTAGTCTGCTTATTAACAATGCAGTCATGGTCTTAAATCTTGGATCTAAAAGTATTAATAAAGTATATTCAATAAAGTTATTTCAAGATGATGCAGTCCTTTATAAATGTTATAATAATTGGAACACATATGGGTATTTATAATGTGTCAGTCACACACTTTTTTGTTTTGCATTTTAGTTTATTCTTAAACTTTCATTGATGTTACAAGAAAGAGGGTCATCACTGGCTGAAAACCACTTCACTCTGCAGGCAACTTGTAAAGATATATCCAAGCATTCAGTACAAATTAAAATTCTACTAAATTTAAATAAAGCAATTCTTTAAATCATGTTTAAAACATGTATTTTTACTTTAAACTTAATTTTGCAACAGTCCAGTTGAAGAAGTAACAGAAGTGAGTAGAGTAAATGTCTACAAAGGTGAAAACCTTAAAGGGTCTGCAAGCACTAGCTTCCATACACCATTAATTGACAGTTAACTTCAGTGTTTGACTGATAGGTTTCCAATGTCAGCTGTTGTCAAATGTAGTGAAATCATGTATTCGAAAAACTGTCCATCCAAAAAGCAGTCAACAGGTTACTTGTTTGAGTTAGCTGGTTCAAATCTTGTTTTTGTTGAAATTTTTTATTACATGATGTTCATGCCTTTTGTTAACATTTTCAGGTTGGCTAGATGCATTATTTTATTGCTTTCTCATACTTTGCTTTACTTTAATTAGCTTTTGTTTTAAGATGATGTTCTTTGTTTTTACACTAATTGTTTTCTTTCTAAAGTTTGCATTTATTTTAGCCATAACTTTTAAAATATGAGGGTCAAGATAGCCCTTTTTTGCTCACCTGAGTAAAGATTGCAACATCTATGGTTTTCCTGTGATTTGATCTGGTGACCTAATTTTTAACCTGAGTAGACCCATGTTGAAACCTGTTCATGATATCATTAAAACAAACATTCTGGAAAGGTTTCATGAAGATTCAGTGAAAACTGTGACCTCTAGACGGTAAACAAGGTTTTCCAATAATTTGATCTGGTGACCTAGTTTTTGACCCCAGATGAACCATGTTCGAACTTGTCCAAGATATTGTAAAAACAAACATTCAGACAAAGTTTGATGAAGATTCAATCAAGATTGTGACCTCTAGGTTTTCAGGTGTATTGACCCAGTGACCTAGTTTTTGACCAGAGATGACCCATATTGGCATATTTATAGCACTACCTGTTCAAGTATCAAATCAAACAACATGTATTAACAGGACGCTGATTTTTTTTCAGACAATACATTTAAACACTTTATCTTTTCAGAATTTGGTAATGAGGCAGTTCTGACTGAACATCAAAAATTCCAAGCAACACTGCAGGATGGAGGGGCTGAGTCCTGAGTGTTTACAGCAATAGGCGTTTCTGAAGTCGTATATCTACAAGTATGTCTCTTTCTATAATTTATTTTAAAGTGAACATATCTAACATTTAATTCAGTAGCAAATTTAAAAGTAAATTATATACAAGAGGGCCATGATGGCCCTGCATCGCTCAAAAGAATAAATATGAATTAACTTGTACTAAAAAGGTAATAAAGGTACACTTGTGGGCAAATAACGGGGAACAATAATAAACTCGATAAAGGACCATCAAAGGATACTACAAAAGAATATTCGTGATGATCCAACCACTGGTTCATGAAAAGAAGCCATTTTTAGGTATGTCTATGTTTAGCTCAAGCAGCCCCTAATTGGGGTCAACCGTTTTTATTTCAGCAAATCTGACAGAACACTATCAAAAGATGCTTCAAACCAAGTTCGGCAACAATCCATTGATAGAATCATGAGAAAAAGTCAATTTTAAGGAATTTCTATTTTTAGCTCTAGTGGCCCCTAAAAGGGGCAGACTAAATTTATTTGAGTAAACACGAGAGAGGACCATCTAAGGATGCTACAAACCAAGTTTGCTTATGATCCATCCATTGGTTCATGAGAAGAAGACATTTAAAGGTATTTCTATTTTTAGCTCTAGCTGCCCCTAATAGGGGCCAACAATTTTTTTTTGGCAAAACTGATAGAAGACTATCTAAAAATGCTAAAATCCAAGTTTGGTAATAATTCATCCATAAAAACATGAGAAAAAGTCATTTTAAAGTATTTCCTTTTTTAGCTCTAGTGGGCCCTAAAAGCAGCTGACCATATTTATTTGAGCAAACTTGAGAGAGGACCATCTAAGGATGCTACAGACCAAGTTTGGTGATGATCCATCCATTGGTCCATGAAAAGAAGGCATTTAAAGGTATTTCTATTTTTAGCTGTAGTGACCCCTAACAGGGGCCAACCATTTTTTTTTTCGCAAATCTGATAGAACGCTACCTAAGATGCTAAAAACCAAGTTTGGTAATAATCAATCCATAGAAACATGAGAAAAAGTCATTTTAAGGTATTTCTATTTTTAGCTCTAATGGCCCCTAAAAGGGGCCAACCAAATTTATTTGAGCAAATCTAATAAAAGTCCATCTAAGGATGCTACAGGCCAAGTTTGGTGATGATCCATCCATTGGCTCACGAGAAGAAAATGATTAAAGGTTTTTCTATTTTTAGCTGTAGTGACCCCTAAAAGGGATCAACTGGTATAATATGAGCAAATTGCAGTAAGAACGTCAAAAGGCTTCTGCACAGCAAATTTAAAGTAAATTCGACTGGTAGTTTCTGAGGAGAAGACCATTGTTGATGCCAGATGACTACAGAGCATCCTAACAACTAAAAATGCTAACATTTGACACTGCAGATATATTGCACTGTACAGTATTTGCGCCAACTTCCCAGAAATAACAAAATACTGAGAGGACTAATGTTGGCTGCCTTTTCAGTATTGCAAGTTCTTTCTGAAATTTATTGCAAAACATTTTCCTCAAATCCCTTCAATGCTAATACAGGCCAATAGAAAAATGCACAGATGGACAGACATTAGTATATCCAATTGAGATGCAAGAAAATAGCATTGCTGCCTTCAATCTTCTTTATTTAATGTCTTTCTGCATTTCAATATCATACCTAACATTCTAGCAAATTGTTATATGTCTGGATAAGTAAGATCAGGCCAGTTTTGAATAGTAAATTTGTGTTGACACTGATTTTGTAGTAAATACAACCGATCGTAGTGATCCTTTTTCTATTGTTTACAATATTATTTACTAGATAAAATGAAACTGCAAATTTAATTGGCATGTTGTTATGAACGTATGTTGCAGGTGATTCATTTTTGTTTACAGACCTAATGGAGTCTGATATTGAAATGGAGTTTGTTTTTCGACTGATGGTGACTTAGACTTCAATCTTAAATTGGCAATCATAGAATATAAGGACAAGTCAGACATTTATTTGACTGAAATTGATGATTCTGAGAATGACTTTCCATTTGTTTGACTGATTGGAAACACATTCTGACAGTGATGTGGAGGTGGGCAGGGAAAAGAAGACAAAATTACGTATTTTTACTTTCAATTTGATAGGACCAAATTTATTAAATTGAATAGTGTGTTTGTTATGAAAGATTACAGACATTAATCTGGAATGAAGTGGTAGGATGTACATAATCACCACAGTTTGCATGAGTTTCCCTTGTTTCGCATGTTTAGCATGGAAAAAGTTCTTATTTTAAAGCAAAATGTGGTATTTTTTACACCAAACTGTCAGAAATTTTATAACCTTTAGTGATATATTTTGGGTCATGGAGTTTTTGATGAAAATATACAAAGTAACAGGTGTTCGTTTAACACTACTCTATCCAATCGAAGTAGAATAACAGAAATAATAAAGAGATCTTACAAAGCAGATCTTATAAAGCAGATCTTATAAAGCAGATCTTACAAAGCAGATCTTATAAAGCTATAGATTTAAATCCCCTAGATAGTCTTAGACTTTATCTATAGATAATCTGATAGGCCTGAAATGCTAGGGACAGGGAGGACAATGAATGCTAACTGCAAATTCCGTTAAAATGTACAATCAAGTGCAAAGAATAATTCAGGAATGTTCTACTCACGTTCAATTAACAAAAATTGTCTATTTATACTTTGCAATGACATACTGGTTCAGTGATCTTCAGGCAGTGTAAGGTCTACTATGAAACACACACATGGTAATGGTTACAGAATCAATATGACAGAGTGCAGTGTAAATAGAGGACTGGTCAACGATTTTTGTGTATTTATTTCTTAATACTGATGGATGTATATTGGTATCCCATTGAGTGAGGCAATGTAAAACTGCTATGATATATACAGTAAAATCCCTACTTATGACCACCCCAAAATCACCTCACTAATACGACCGATTTTCAAAACAACTGAATATTTTGTTCTAAAATTCAATGGTGGTTCGTCCAGAAATACACCCCCTCCCCATTCCACTAATATGACCACCTGTTTCAGACCAAATCATCATTTCACACTAAATTATAATCCGCTACAACTACCACCAAAATTTTGAAATTACCTGCTGTGCACCCCAGGTGTTGACTTTTACGACATGCATGGTGTTGATTTGCGGTAATAGTCTGCGGCTGCACGTTATGAAAACAAAGCATCAAAAACTTTCGATTGTCATTAATGACAATATTAATTGATCAGATTAATCAAGTCGTTGATCAAATGTTTGCTGTACATTTCTCCTTGTAGTGGATTGACTATTCAATCGGAAACTTGCGATGAAAATGTTTGTTTTTGTTTAGTTTTCCCAAGTTTGTTATAAATTCATACCATGTTTGTCATAATTTGCTGATATTGAATAAAACAAGGAGTGTTAATTTGAGTTATATTGAATAAATAATCACACAAAAAACATAGTATGCCTGTTCTGACACCTTGTTCAAATAATATGACTACCCGACTATTAAGAACCACTTTGCAGAGGACCGAAAGGTGGGATTTTACTGTAATATACCACTCAACATTTTCTAACCATAAAAAGTTTCTTACTACATTATGAAAAGTATAAAAAGGATTCAATTATTAATTTTACATAGTTTGATTCAGCAATGTTTTGAGATGGCCCCAACCTAAATGCAAGTTGTTGATTGGGTCTTGCCAAGTTGTAACAGAAATCATGCATCTCTCATTTTTCTGGGGGGGGTTCTAGTGGAACCAGAGACATATTATTGTCCTTAAACACCGACATTACACATTTATGGTTATTCAAAGGTGAGACTTTTTTACATTGGTAGACAACATTTGAGTGAAGCAGAGATTGGGAGGGCTGTAGGGATGGTGGAGCAGGGGCCACACACCGTGAAGTTGTTGTGGTCCTTGGTGTACACCACACCATCATCACCAGAGCCTGGGTAAGGGACCAGCAGTATGGTACACCCCATCAAGAAGCATGGCAGAGGCAGACAAAGGTTGACCACAGCAGCTCAAGACCAATTCTAGATTATCCAGGACTATCAAGGACGGTTTGCAACAGCAACACATCTTCATAATGACCTTCTTAATGATTCTGGGGTACTTGTTTGTACTCAGACGATGAGTAGAGGGTAGCACAAGAATAATAACAAGCTACAGGTATGGATATCAGCTTGCCAGGTGCAAACTAGAAGCAGGAGCTTGAGGCCATGTTGGAGCAAGAATGGGCCGCCATCATCACTAGGACTGTCAGGAACCTCATAGGGAGCATGGGAAGGCATTGCCAAGCACATACATGCACTATTGAGTCTAAACTAGTAGACTTAAATGAGGTTGTGAAAATTTGGGAAACAAGTTGTGTGTCCAAAAATCTTGGATATAGGGGCTTTCCCCTTCTCTGGCACATAACTAATGCAAAATCAGAAAAAAAGGTTAAATTTATCCTTCATATCAAAATGATTAAACATGAAATTGACAATAAAAATCATTTGTATGATGGTAATCAAATCATTGCTGAAAATATTCACACTAAAACATTTGGTGCTTAGCAAAAGTTGAGTAGTATATCTAGGTAGTGCGGATAGGCTGGGCAATACTGTTAATTGTAAACATTATACAACCGGTAATCATAACAATAATGACCCTGTTTCTGCAAATGATGATAATCATACACTTATCTTTAAAGTTCAATTCATCATGGTCGTGATTAAGATATTGTTATACCAATGCAATTTCTGTTAAGTTAGTCCATGTCTTACGTTATAACACTATTTTTTTCGTTATTTTCACACTTTGTAAATGTCAGTCTTAAACATAACTCTTTTTGTTGCATACAACATTGAGTCTTTGTCGGTATCTAATCAAACTAAAGCCAGCAAAACAGTAAAATGTATAATAAGTGTGATATATAGTTTGCAGCAGTTTTATGATAGATAGTTTATTTCAGTATCAACAAGCCAAAAGGCCCATGTGAACAAAGATAACATACATACATATTATACAAAACGTGGCGATGGCATTGATCCCATATGTATGCATCATTTAACAATTGAACAAAACAGAATGAAAATAAGTAATAAAACAAATTAACAAATGTCAATTGTTTACAAAGCAAACAGTTAATATATAAGAAGGATAGAGCCAAACAACAAAAGAAACATTTTATTGTGGAGAAGGCGTAATGTAATAACTACATGATCACGCTGAATAGCCAGTATATATACATAACTGTGATAAGTATTATTGTGAGTGAGCTCTGATCAATTTCTTAAAAGCTTTTTATAGGTAACATTACACGGTAATAACGATTGTCTTGTTAATCACTAACTATTGACATACCCTGCAGTTTCAATACAGACATGATTACATGATTACAATAAAAACACATAATAAAAACATCAATGAGGATACATAATGAATGAAAAAAGTTATAATGCAATAACTATAATCAACAAATAAACTTGCATATTAATAACGTTAATAAAAACAAAAATGTTCTATAAACTTCATGTAGGCAATCAATAACATATATGAATATATAATTAGATGATTGTCATTAAGTGTAAGCGACACGCCGGGAATTACTGAATTTTGGCATCATGAATCTGGAATGCTTAAAAAAAAATATGCTTAAGTTTCGTGTTATCTTAACATTTTCACTACTGAAAAGTTGCGCGAGTTTAAACATACTAGATCTATTCCAATTATACTTTCTTATGTACAACTGTCGTATGTCCGAGCAGTTTTGGCATTCAAGGACAAAATGGTGCTCGTCTTCGATTTTATTACAAGTCTCACATAATCTGCCTTCCAACAGAATTTTATGGGGCTAATGCCATCTTCCTGATTCTATTGTAAGTTTATGCAACGAGGTAATCAATTGTGTCATAGACATTACATACTTATAATTATTCACAGATTTAAGGTAGAATTGATACCCAAAAGTATTTATTACTGAATGGAAGAATAAAGCTCTATTAGAATTTTCAAGACGTTCATGCCAATTTTGGATTCCTGTATCTGTCAATTGTTGTTTAAAAACATTAACGAATAAGTTAATGTCGCCAACAGTTTGCGATAGCCAAACATCGTAAAAGCCTAAATTGGAGAGTAAATTGCGGACTAAAGTGACCCATGACATTTTATTAGGTAGGTTCTCGGAATCCGATTTTTAAAGATTATATTTCAGTTTACAGAATTTATTTTCATTACATGTTATTATTTTTAACAAATACTTGATTATCCTCATATATCTATAAAGGTTAAATCATGACACCCTAGTATGCGGATAATAAAGTTGTTTTGGGTAGATTTCTTAACACCTAGTATTTTTTTACATTACTGAATATGCACTCTTTCTAAATTTGTTCCATTATGAAACCCCCAAACTTTATAGGAGTAGTTAAGGATCAGCATTATAAATTTGTCAAAGAGGTCAAGTCTATGACTGATGGAAACAAATGGAAAATTTAGAAGGTGACAGTTTAATTTAAAGACGGCTTTTAGCGCTTTGCCAGCTAATGTCAACTGTGTTTCATTAAATGACCCCCCCCCTTGTGTGAATACTATCCCTAAGTAATTAAACGAAGTGATGATTTCAATAGGGTCACCGTTAAAATGAAAACTTAAGTTGCTTAGTAGAGGACCAGATTTTCTACAGACAATAACTTTGCTTTTCTTTGCGTTAATTTTCAATTTCCATCTGTTACAGTATTCTAATAATAAATCAAAGCCTTTTTGTAATCCCTTTCAGTACTAGAAACAATTACCATGTCATCAGCATAGAGCAATAAAAACAATTTTGTCATTAGGACGTCAATACCACTAAAACCGTGCGTGCACAGATGATCTTCTAAGTAGTTTAAGAACATACGAAACAGAAAAGGTTAAAGACTTTCACCTTGGCGTACACCTAACATGCAAGAAAACTCATTGCTTAGCATGTTGTTAAAACGCACACTAAATTCTATGTTCACGTCCATGCTTTTTATAACCATTAGCATTTTCCCTCTTACGCCAAGTTTGATTAATTTATACCATAATGAATTTCGCTCAACATAATCGAACGCTTTGCTTAAGTCGATAAATCCGCATTATAGTTTCTTACCAATATTTATCATATGCGTTATGTAAACTAGTAATAACATAAAATAATATGAATATGCTAATCAGCACACCCATAAATAAGTATGTGCGTAAATACATCAAACAAATTATATACTTTTGGACTAATATTGAACTGAGCAGACTTCAATCTTGAAAGATGCAACCTAATTTGCACAAACTTGCAAAATCTTGTGAACCTGCTACTTTCCTGCAAAAGTATTCAATATTTCACTGAGTGGCCAATCTCTGTATAGTTTAGGTCTTTGGCTTATATAAACATATAAATGAACTTAAAAAAGACACATTTTATATTAACACGAATACTCACCTAATTTTCCAGATATTTTCTGTTTTGACACCAGAGCTGCTTCTTTTCTAAGTTCTAACCCATGGGCACCAATCTCATCTGAAGCTAGATTTGATGTCATGATGAAGATGGCATCTTTACATTCAATAGTCTGCCCCTTACCATCTGTTAATCTACCCTAATTAGACAAAACAGTTTATAGATAAATACCTGGTTTACACAAACATCGCCAAGACATATAGGGTCTGTGGGTCAGGAAATCTTTTTTCATCTAACCATCATAATTAGGACTGTTATGATATAATGATAAACTGGTATACCGCAGTTCAACTTGGAATGATGCACATATTGTATCGCCATCCCCTGCATAGGTGTACCGCAATACACTTTTGGCGGGAGCCGATCTTGTTAAATTGATTTCTTAAACAATGATTTTCCATTATTTTGTCTGCAGTGCTGTCACTGTTTATCACTTAGCCCATGATATAGATCTAAATGCAAAAACACATTACAGTATCTCTTCATAACAAAGTTTTGTACAGTTTCCACTCAACAAAAATTTATTAATTCAAAATCCTTTTTGATGAAAACATTGATTTTGAATAACAATTTGTAAGTCAAGAATTCAATTTGTACTTAGTTCGCAAATATGATAGTAAATTCTGCTATGGCAAGAAAAGATTGGAGTTTATATTTTCATTGACTTTGCTAAATGGCAAACAGTAGAAGGTGTACATGGGATCAATATTTACCAAAAATGTGACAGAGTAGATTATGATTGTGGGTGGAGTGAAGTCCGCTTAAAGGGTGGCTGTTAGTCGTAGCCTTAGCGGCATTCCATTAGTAATTGGCTGCACTGCCTCCACAGTAAGCATTCTTAGTTTCGTAAAAATCACAGCTATTGACCCCCAAGCATATGAAGATTTTACTGCTCTACTCTTCTAGACTTATGGAGGAATGTATCGCATATTGGCACCCCTGTGTTGCGGTACATATGGTATCGCGAGTTGCTCATCAATGAAATCAATTATTTGTTGTAAGAAAACTATATGAGATGTACCAGGGCATGGAAAATTTTGTAATCTCAATTGGTCCAGGCTTGCGGACCCCCCCCCCATTCAATTACCCTCCCTCTCCCCCCAGTTTCTGAATACGGCGAATATTATAGTTACAGGTGACCTATTTCTTAGTCACATGACCGCTAAACCAAATGAGCTATCAAATTGTAAACAAATGAGAAGATGGAGCTACGACTTTGATATCGACAAGCTTCTTGCATTCGAAGCTGTCATTGGTTGATCGATGCATTGCAATATAGTCTGCAAAATCTTAGCAATTAATGTCAGCTTTTTGATGTTACTAAATTTTCTTTGATTCTGTTTTCTGTTATGACTTCTAAAACAATTCACCGCCTTCGATTAAACCGAAACAATACTAAATTTAAAAATAATGACAGTATTTAATTCACTTACGGAACAACGTTTGAAGTCTTTAACTCAAATATTAATATACGCAGCAAACATATCACTCAACACAATTGATCACCACTTTGTTTTCTATTATCTACCACGTGTTTGGACTAATTATGCAACCCCTATATTGACAGACTTCCATTGATCGGATTAGCACTCCAGGCTATTGATTATCTTGACATATTTATTAGGGTACTGAGAATCGTGCGAACAACATACAGTAAGTTTTGTGACATTTTGCACGTACTTAGCGATTTTGGACCGAAATTTATAGAATTTTTTAACAAATTTTCATAAGTTTGAACAATAGCAATAGCTCAATTAAAACTATTTAAATGATGGGTTTAAACCTAATAACAGACTTTTGCCTAGTGAATCAGTAATTACGCTGCCTAGGTATTAGTAGTAGTAGCAGTATGGAATTGAATGTACTAATTTGTGTTCATGATGTGACAGTCTTGACAACTCATTGTAATTCATAGTTGTCCATGACAAGGCAAGTTGGTGTGTCCTGTCGATTGAAATCCAGGGCAAAGATTTTGTATCACTCGACTAGAACTCCCAACATACCTTGCAGTGCCTTCTGTTGACATGCCAGCATCAGGCATGCCACTTGCACATTTGCATAAACCATAGGGTATACTAAACATTCTGCAATGTAAAAATGTTGATTTCTATACAAATTTTGAAGGGTTTTCATCCACTTGACAATGTCTGTACCACAAAGAAAGCAAATTGATGTAGATGATTTACAGTGCAAACATCATTAATTCTTAATCCTGACTACATATTGGTCGGTTGCACAGACTGTCCCAAAATTGTGGATAATATTTCTCTTACATATTTTGTTAGAACATTTTCAAATCTTTTATAAAGATTATGGCTGGATAGAAGATTTGTATGGCATTATTAAGTATGCCAAATGTCAAATGTACAATTATGTCCCATTGAAAGTTGGTTGGTCACTTGGTCTGTCCCCAAATGGTATAGAAGCTTGTAGTGAATATTTCTCTAACAATTTTTCTGTTTTTTTCTTATCTCCTTCATTTTTTAATGGAAAACTCACCCAATTTTTATATGTATTACATTTGCATGGGAGATGTGCACAATGAATTGACTATTGATAATGCTGAAGTTGCCATACTTTGCAGAATTATGTTCCCTTCATGTCAGTCATTTATTGTGTCAGAAAAGAGGAACATTTGAATTTATTTTGACGGATTTTTTTTCAAATTTTTAGTATCCATTGTAGTTGAATAGAAGATATGCACAACATATAATTCTTGCTAAAGTTGCAATATATTGCAGAATTATGTCAATGTGAGCTTGCTTATTTATTGCATGTAAAAAATAGCATTTGAATCGATATGAGAGCCTGTGTCATGTTTATTTGTCCCTGCAAATGAATAGCAATTATGTATTGGTGTATTATGGAATTTAATAAATTGTAATTGCAGTTTCCTTCAGAATTGTTCAAAGAAGTAAATTTTTTGAATTACTGAAAGAAACAAGATGGCCACAATGGCCCTGCATCGCTCACCAGAATAAATGTTAATCAACTTGTTACTAAAAAGGTAATAAAGGTACACTTGTGAGCAAATAATGGGGAACAATAATAAACTCAATAAACGACCATCAAAGGATACTACAAAGGAATATTTGCAATGACTGAAGGATGCCACAGACCAAATTTGGTGATGATCCAACCACTGATTCATGAAAAGAAGTCATTTTAAGGTATTTCTATTTTTAGCTTTCGCAAATCTGATAGAACACTATATAAAGATGCTAAAAACCAAGTTTGGTAATAATCCATCCATAGAAACATGAGAAAAAGTCATTTTAATGTATTTCTATTCTTAGCTCTAGCTAGCTAGCATCAATTTACTTGAGCAAACTTGAGAAAGGACCATCTAAGGATGGTGATCATCCATCTATTGGTTCATAAAAAGAAGACGTTTAAAGGTATTTCTATGTTTAGCTCTAGCAGCCCCTAATAGGGGCCAACCATTTTTTTTCGCAAATCTGATAGAACACTATCTAAAGATGCTAAAAACCAAGTTTGGTAATAATTCATCCATACAAACATGAGAAAAGTCATTTTAAGGTAAATTTTTACTTGAGAAAACTTGAGAAGGGACCATTTAAGGATGCTACAGACCAAGTTTGGTGGTCATCCATCCATTGGTTTATGAAAAGAAGACGTTTAAAGGTATTTCTATTTTTAGCCCTAGCGGTCCCTAATAGGGGCCAACCATTTTTTCCCCGCAAATCTGATAGAACACTATCTAAAGATGCTAAAAATTAAGTTTGGTAATAATTCATCCATACAAACATGAGAAAAAGTCATTTTAAGTATTTCTATTTTTAGCTCTAGAGGCCCCTAAAAGGGGCCGACCAAATTTATTTGAGCAAACTTGAGAGAGGACCATCTAAGGATGCTACAGACCAAGTTTGCTTATGATCCATCCATTGGTTCATGAGAAGAAGATGATCAATGGTTTTTCTATTTTTAGCTGTAGTGACCCCTAAAAGGGGTCAACTGGTATAATATGAGCAAATTGCAGTAAGAACGTCAAAAGGCTTCTGCACAGCAAATTTGAAGTAAATCCGACTGGTAGTTTCTGAAGACCATTGTCGGCACCAGACGACGGAGCATCCACCAACCCATCCTAACAGTTCACCCTGAATCTTCGGTTCAGGTGAGCTAACAAAAGATCATTCTAATTGTCACGTAGCAAAAACAATCAACGTTGTATAGCATAACAAACATATTTAACATCTCAACCTATAAATATTTTTCACACTAGCAGTTCATAAAGACAGGTTAGTTAACATCAGATCTAAGAAGATGCATCTTAATATGACACCTGTTAATTGGTGTATTAAATAGTAATTAGACTAGTGTTACACATCGAGTAGAACATCAATGTCAACTTACGTCTATTTGTACAATAAAGTGTTTATCATGCATTAGCTATTATTACATGCGACCACTTCAAGTAAACAATAGATGTTTGACACTTTTGTTAAATGGGGGGATGGGGGCCCCCAAATCATGTTGTTTCAGTAGTAATAATGTGGACCTTCGGGTCAGTGCACAAAATTTTGACACCTTAAAAATGTTGGCGTCCAATATTCAGAACAAAAATAAAGCACAGTATAAAGTCCGCCCCTTGAAAGACCATCCGGCTTCCGGAATTTGGAGAGTACGGCATTCAGGGAGTGTTTTACAAAGGATTATATAGAGAGACAAGAGCTCCGCAGAGCGGGGCAAAATACGCTCGAAGGCCGCGTTACCAGGGAATATACGGTATATAATTTTGATATCCTATGAACTTAAAGTCTTGTTACTATGATCTTAGGGATTGTAATAACCTAGAAATTATCTTTACATGCCTACAGCAAATTGTTTATATCATCTAACCTCATCAAACAGTTGCAACATTATGGTAAGAACATCATTATGTGCTTTCTCAACTTCATCAAAAAGAACAACAGCTTTAGGATTTTCTTTTAAAAGTTTTGTGAGTTGTCCCCCTTCCTCATGGCCAACATAACCAGGGGGAGATCCAATAAATTTTGCAACCTGAAAAATAAAAGCAAAGAATTCAGCAAACAGTAAGGAAATTATTTAATAACTGATCAACATAGCTACTCTGGAGAAGAGAAGCCCTCTCAGAACAGCAGATAAATATTACAATGAGAAAGACAAACTCACCCATAAGCACCATGCCTAGGCTGAACAGAGAGCAAATGGGGGAAATACCCACTATTGACAACCAAATACCTACAATCAGTCCATTCAGATTACAGGGGTTCCCTCCATTTACTCGTTAATTACCTACCTACATCAACATGGAACAAAAGCAGTACTAGAAGATCTCCATCTTCAGTAATAATGTTGTTTTTTTTCCTCAGAAATATTTACAGCAGTCCTTACAACAAGAAAAATCTATATCTCTACTGTCTTGGTGCATCATGATACCATTCCTTGTCATAAAATATCAGGTATAAAATTTTGCTTCTTTGTCCTTTTTGGAACATATCATTATGGGACAAAATGGTGAGTCAAAGGAAAATGTAACTCTTCCTAGGATCAAAACATCTTTAGTGGCAGAATTATCTAGGTACCCAACGAATACAATAACTAGATAGATAACAGTATATATATGTCAATGCTTACGTTTATTTCTTGTTCAGCATCACTAAAATAAGTAAAAATGACAAAAATACCATTAAACAAGATGACAGGAATTATCATAAAACCAGGTTTTCCTTCTCCAGGCACTTACCCCATTCCTACCTTCAGTCATAGGGAGGAAACATTTTGCCTATGACATGCACAAGTTAGATTTTAATATCTCATACAGACAAAATAAACAAATAGCTATAATTCCACCCAAATGATAAAATCAAACAAGAGGGCTAGGATGCCCTCCTTTTCATTCACCTGAGTAATAATTGCAATTTTTGATGGCTTCCTGTGATTTGAACTGGTGACCTAATTTTTAACCTGAGTTGACCCATGTGCAAACTTTTTTAAGATATCATTAGTACAAACATTCTAACAAGGCTTAGGAAAATCCAGTCAGAACTGTGACCTCTAGAGTGTTAACAATGTATTCCAGAGATTTGACCTGGTGACCTAGTTTTTTACTCCAGATGACTCATGTTCGAACTTGTCCAAGATATCATTAAGCAACCATTCAGACAAGGTTTGAAGACCCAGTCAAAACAATGAGTGTCAACAACCCCGAAGTGTGGACAATGGATAGTGACTGATTGATAGAGCTAACTTAGCACTATGTGCTTATGTGAGCTAAAAAATAAACATAGTGTAACAAATGTATTTGTTGGTATTCATATTTTCAGACAACATAAAAATGAGTCAGTTTATATTCCTTTATTAGTTGTTTTACATTGTTTCTACCACAAGAACTACATCCAGATTCCCTGATATAGCATATGCATACATGCATTCATTAGGCTACACCTACTAGTGCAAGATTGGTTAAGAACACTACACAAAGTGATTAAAATATCATTCACCAGAAAGAATAAGTCTCATTATTGTCTATGATGTAATAAAACTGATTAGTAGCTCTTCAGTACAAAATATAGCTTTATAATGGCGGTTCGCCACAATGCTTCCATAGAAAAGAAAACTTTCACTATTATATATTGCTCCTCTGACTGACCTGATGGGTTGACAACTTTGTAAACAAATGACTCCAAGGGCAGGCCCAATTTCGACACTGTGGCAAAATTTGATCACAATTAGTAGAGAACAAATTGACAATATTATGCTCTTAAATGTCATATAAATCGGTTTGGGAGAGCTTAAAATTACAGTAAAACCCTGATTTTTCAACAATGGATTATCCGAAAACCTGGTGTAATCCAAAAAGAAATTTCAGTCCCGATTTTCCCCTATATATTTCATTGTAAAATAACCCCGATTATTCGAATCGCCTAATCTGAATACCATGGCTTATCCGAAATGATAATCAGGTCCCTAAACTCATTTGAATGTGTATTTTCACTCCTGATTTCTATTTTTAGCTCTAGTGGCCCCTAAATAGGGCTGACCATTTGAGCAAACTTGAGAGAGGACCATCTATGGATGATATAGGTGATCATCATAGATATTTCTATTTCTAGCTCTAGCGGCCTCTAATAGGGGCCAACCATTTTTTTTCTGCAAATCTGATAGAACACTACCTAAAGATGCTAAAAACCAAGTTTGGTAATAATCAATCAATAGAATCATGAAAAAAGTCATTTTAAGGTTTTTCTATTTTTAGCTCTAGCTGCCCCTAAAAGGGACCAACCATTATCATTTGAGCAAATCTGATAAAAATCTATCTGAGGATGCTACAGACCAAGTTTGGTGATTATCCATCCATTGGTTCATGAGAAGATGATTAAAGGTTTTTCTATTTGTAGCTGTAGTGACCCCTAAAAGGGGTCAACTGGTATAATATGAGCAAAGTGCAGTTAGAACATTTAAGGCTTCTGAACAGCATATTTGAAGTAAATCCAACAGGTACTTTCTGAGGAGAAGACCATTGTTGACGCCAGATGCCGGAGCATCAACCTACCCATCCTATTAGCTCACCCTGAACCTTCTGTATTGTACTTAAGTGAGAATGTAATAAACAACAATCACCATTAATTGCCAATAAGACTGTTATTAATGGGTAACACCAATAATTGTACATTGGAATGTGCAAAGTGTACAATTTAGCTTGTTTTATAATATTACGTTGAGATAATGTTTCAGTCATTGATGTTATGCCTGGTGAGTCTGATTCATCAAAAATGCAAAGATATTCAAGAAGATATTCAAGCTATTATGGTAACTCATTGCAAAAACCTATACAATAGGGTTTTGCTTATAGACATTCTGATATTTTCAAAGACCTACACTACACATTTTTCTCGTCAAAGGGAACAATTTTAGCACATCTCATATACTGATCATATGTACCTTTCACATTGTTCAAAAACATATTTCCAGGCAAGATATATCAGATATTTTATATGCTGCAACCATGGTCCAGTGGTTAGTGTGCTGGACGGGTTTGATTGCCAGTCGCAGCAGGTCATACCCCTCCATGAAAATTTGAATTTGAAAATGTCAATTTTCCTCCATATGTGGAGAAGTTGCCAGCTCCTTGTGCAAGGGTAAGTAAGTGTTGGTATGTATACAGCCCAGGAAAACTGGTTAGGTGAACTGAATGCTGTATATAACTGAAAAATTGTTGGAAAAATGGTGTTAAACCCCAGTGACAATAAGTCTTATAAAAAAGGAAAAAAAATGTATGTTTTCTGAAAACTGGGAACTTCTCCATTTTATATTTGATGTATGATTTACAGAAATCAGTTGAGAAATCAATTCCATTTTTCTTATGTATAGAGCTAGGGCCAGGGAATACACTTTGCCAATCAAGCTATGCTAGGTCCCAATGATGCTAATATAGTGAAAATCAAATGGATTTTTCATATCCAAATTCATTTTTTGCTGTCAACCAAAAGAATTATAAAATATCAAATACAAGTCCATGGATGAAAAAAATCATAGACACAAACAGCAATGGAGCCACTGAAAGCAACCCTTATATCCATAGAGTCAAGGCCCTTTCAGATGAAACTGAGTGAACCTGGGAAAAGTAGCTAAAATAGTATTTCTGTATAACAGTAAGTACAGATATACTAATCTAGAGGTGCATTGATGAAGATCATAGGTCTTCATTTGTCATACTGACGAATGTTACTTTACAACTGATAATCATACCTCATGTGGTTGCTGATATTCTGACATGTCCATACGAATAAAGCCCTGAAAAAAAACACAGTCATAAAATTTACCATTGGCTCTAATAACGAACAGTGCTCAGACAGTAATAAATATTATAAACATTAGTAACTTAATCTGATATGGGTGCTTATCAAAATATGAAGCAAAAGTGTGAACACAATATAAACTACATGTATATCATATCTGTATAAAATCCAAAATTAAAGATAAAATCTACATTGTTCTCAAAGTTATGCATGATTATGAACAGTGTACAAAATATCAAGAAGGTAGTACAACATAAATCTCATCATATCAGGTGTAAAACTAGAAAATATCATGTAATGATATCATGGATTTACAATTCTTATCTTTTTCTTTGTGAAAAAGGTTAACTGGGATATCAAATATACTGCACTTTAACAACATCAGGAACTGGACTTACAGAAGAGTCATAAAGGTTATGAAGGTGAACCAAAATAAAACAAAATGAACTATCACTGAAGGCGATTAAATACCCCCACAGAGCCCTTTTTTAAAAAGCTTAATAATTTCAAACAAGCCAATTTTAAGGATGCAATATTTTTGTCTACAGACAAATAAAAACAGGGACATTACTCAGTGAGAATATATCGAATATTTTTTTCACAATATGTACAAGGAGACCTAATGCCTAATGTACTGGTAAAGTTTTATAAACATCCTTCAAGCCATTTAGGAGAAGCACACACAACCTTCGGTTCTGGTGAGCTAAAAAGGGACATAACTCAAGAAGACCTAATGCCTAATGTACTGGAAAAGTTTTACAAACATCCAACAAACTGTTTTGGAGATGAAGCACACACAAGATTTTGTCTATGGACAAATAAAAAAGGGGCATAGCTCCATGAAACTAAATCCGAATAACTTTTCTTTATAATATGCGCAAGTAGACCTAATGCCTAACGCACTGGTATAAAGTTTTATAAACAACAATGTCGTGCAGAGGCATAACTAGAACTATCACTGAAGGTGATAAAATATCCCCCACAAAGCCCTTTTTATAGAGCTTAATAACTTCGAACAAGCCATTTAGGAGAAGAGGCGCACACACGATTTTTGTCTACAGACAAATAAATAAGAGGACCAAGATGGTCCTTTTTTGCTCACCCGAGTAAAGAATGCAACTTCTATGGTTTCCTGTAATTTGACCAGGTGACCTAGTTTTTAACCTGAGTTGGCCCATGTTCAAACCTGTTCATGATATCATTAATATAAACATTCTGACAAAGTTTGGTGAAGATCCAATCAAAACTGTGACCTCTAGAGAATTAATAAGGTATTCCAGAGATTTGACCTGGTGATCTAGTTTTTGACCCCAGAAGACCCATGTTCAGATCTGACCAAGATATCATTAAGACAATCATTTTGACAAAGATTGGTGAACCTCCAAACTGTGACCTACAGATGGTTAACAAGGTTTTCCAAAGATTTGACCTGGTGACCTAGTTTTTGACCCCAGATGACTGATATCCTAACCTGTCCAAGATATCAATAAAACAAAGATTTACAGTTGTCAAGGATTGATGAACCTCCAATCAAAACTGTGACTCCTGGAGTATTTACAAGGTTTTCTATGATTTGAACTGGTGACCTAGATTTTGACCCCATACATGCAATGTTCGATCTAAACCAAGATATCATTAAGACAAGCATTTTGACAAGGTTTAGTGAAGATCCAATCAAAACTGTGACCTCTAGACGGATAACAAGGTTTTTCTATGATTTGTCCTGGTGACCTAGATTTGACCCCAGATGACCCATGTTCGTTCATAACCAACATATTATTTAAACAACCATATTGACAAGGTTTGGTGAACCTCCAACCAAAACTGCAACCCATAGAGCGTTAACAAGGTTTTTCAATGATTTGACTTAGTGACCTAGTTTTTTACCCCAGATGACCCATGTTCAAATTTAATCAAGATATCATTAAACCAATCATTTTGAAAAGGTTTGGTGAACCTCCAATTAAAACTGTGACCCCGAGAGCATTAACAAGTTCTTTTATTATTTGACCTGGTGACCCAATTTTTGATCCCAGATGACCCATGTTCGAATTTGACCAAGACACCATTAAGACAAGCATTTTGACATAGTTTGGTGAAGATCCAATCAAAATTGTGACCCCTAGAGCGTTAACAAGTTTTTTAATGATTTGACCTAGTGACCCAGTTTTTGATCCCAGATGACCCATGTTCGAACTTGACCAAGATACCATTAAGAAAAGCATTTTGACATAGTTTGGTGAAGATCCAATCAAAATTGTGACCCCTAGAGGATTAACAAGGTTTTTCTATGATTTGACCTGGTGACCTAGTTTTTTACTCCAGATGATCCATGTTCGATCATGTACAAGATATTATTAACACAAACCTTCTGACAAAGGTTGATGAAGATTCAATTAAAATTGCAACCTCTAGAGCATTTACAAGGTTTTCTGGTGTGCTGACCTAGTGACCTAGTTTTTGACCGGAGACGACCCATATTTGCCTAATTTTACAAGATAATTAATACAAACATTCTGACAAAGTTTCATGAAGATCCAATCAAATCTGTGATTTGATCACCTGAGCACATAGTCATCACTGAGTGAGAATATATCTGAATAATTTTTTTACAATATGCGCAAGAAGACTTAATGCTTAACATGCTGGTAAAGTTTTACAAACATCCATCAAGCCATTTAGGAGAAAAAGTGCACACAAGATTTTGTGCATGGACAAATAAAAAGGGGCATAACTCAAGAAGACCTAATGCCTAAGATTTTGTCTACAGACAAATAATAAAACAAGAGGGCCATGATGGCCCTGCATCGCTCACAAGAAAAAATGTTAATTAACTTGTTACTAAAAAGGTAATAAAGGTACACGTGTGGGCAAATAATGGGGAACAATAATAAACTCGATAAAGGACCATCAAAGGATACTACAAAGAAATATTCGTGATGACTGAAGGATGCCACAGACCAAATTTGGTGATGATCCAACCAATGGTTCATGAAAAGAAGTCATTTTAAGGTATTTCTATTTTTAGCTCTAGTGGCCCCTAATTGGGGCCAACTAGTTTTATTTCAGGAAATCTGATAGAACACTGAAAGATGCTAGAAAACCAAGTTTGGTAATAATCCATCCGTAGAATCATGAGAAAAAGTCATTTTAAGGTATTTCTATTTTTAGCTCTAGTGGCCCCTAAAGGGGCCAACCAAATTTATTTGAGTAGTCTTGAG
Source organism: Lutraria rhynchaena (assembly GCA_008271625.1). NCBI lineage: Eukaryota > Metazoa > Mollusca > Bivalvia > Venerida > Mactridae > Lutraria > Lutraria rhynchaena. The sequence goes on from VIBL01000036.1 coordinate 2,762,806, forward strand.
AGAGGACCATCAAAGGATGCTACAGACCAAGTTTGGTGATGATCCATCCATTGGTTCATGAGAAGAAGACGTTTAAAGGTACTTCTATTTTTAGCTCTAGCTTCCCCTAAAAGGGGCAAACCATTTTTATTTGAGCAAATCTGATGTAAGTCCATATAAGGATGTTACAGACCAAGTTTGTTGATGATCAATCCATTGGTTCATGAGAAGATGATTAAAGGTTTTTCTATTTTTAGCTCTACTGATCCCGAAAAGGGACCAACTGGTATAATATGAGTAAATTGCAGTTAGAATGTCAAAAGGCTTTTGCAAAGCAAATTTGAAGTAAATCTGACAGTTTCTGAGATGACCATTGTTGACGCCAGACGACGGACAACGAACGACAGACACCGGAGCATCCATCCACCCATCCTAATAGCTCACCCTGAACCTTTGGTTCTGGTGAGCTAAAAAGGGGCATAACTTTGTGAGAATAAATCCCAATGATTTTTACAACATATGCAAGGAGACCTAATGCTTAATGTGAGGTAAAATTTCATAAAAATCCAACAAGGAGAAGTCCACACAAAATTTAGTCCACAAACAGATAAACAGGAGGACCAAGATGGCCCTTTTACGCTCACCTGAGTTAAGATTGCAATATCAATGGTTTTCCTGTGATTTGACCAGGTGACATATTTTTTTACCTGAGTTGACCTATGTTCAACCCTGTTCATAATATCATTAATACTAACATTTTGACAAAGTTTGAGGTAGATCTAGTCAAAACTGTGACTTCTAGAAGGTTTACAAAGTTTTCAGGAGATTTGACCTATTGACCTAGTTTGTGACCTCAGATGATCCATGTTTGAAACTTTCCAAAACATCATAAAAACAAACATTTTTTAGCAGTTTGACCATGATCCAATAAAAATTGTGGCCACTAAAGGGTTAACAAGGTTTTTCAATGATTTGATTTTGTGACCTAGTTTTTTACCCCAGATGACCCATATTCGAATTTGTCCAGGATATCATTAAGACAATTATTCTGACAAAGTTTGGTGAACATGTATCAAACTGTGACCAATAGAATTTTCAAAAGGTTTTCCAGTGATTTGACCTGGTGACCTAGTTTTTGACCCCATACAGCCATTTTTCAAATTAGAGTGACATATCATCAAGACTAAGCCACTAAGCAATTTTCGAGACCCTTTGACAAAAAATGTGGCCTCTAGAGTGTTCACAAGGTTTTTCTTCCATTTGACCCAGTTGTTGTCCCAACATAGCCCTTTTTCATATTTGTCTGAGATATCATCAAGACTTAAGCCACTGACCAATTTGTAAGACCCTTTCATGAAACATGTGACCTTTAGAGTGTTCACAACATGAATGCTGACGCCGCACAAAGCACGCCAGACAGAGGCCCATTAATATAGCTCATTCAGAGCACTTTGTGCTCAGGTGAGCTAAAAATGTATGAACTACCAACAGTTTTACTTAAAATTACATTTTTCAAATCCTTATGAAGATATCTGGCAACCTGCTTGGCTAATTCAGTCTTTCCTGAAATGGAAAAAAAGAAACTTTGACCAACATGACAGTATTTTAATAATTGTTGTCAAAAGGATAAGTTGGTTGGTTAACCATGTATCACTAGGGCACCTGTTACACAATATCATGATACGGGTAGACCAATATGCATGTGTATTTCAATAAATGATTCAGTAAAATAAAACATTCATTGATGTTTAATAGCATTTTATATTGCATCGACAACTAATGGTAATGTAGCATGCATTAAAATCAAACGGAAAGGATAAAACAAAATCTTTTGGGCCAAATCCCAACTGAAGATGTGATATCATCTAATAAGAAAACGTCAAGTCTCAAATGAAGTCTTGTTTACAAGTAGCATCAAATGCCAACCTAAGGCATGATGAACATGTCAAGTAAAAACAAATGCCATTTGATAAAATTTATGTCAACATCTGTTACGTAATAAACTTAGCCAATTTAAGCAATCCTTGTTTTTCATTAACAACATGAATTTCTGGCCATAGTAAAACAGGGAAATTAATTCACCAGTTTTTTAAACATGTGTATACTGTGGGTGATTCAGTTACATTATATGGCAACAAATAGTGGAGTTGAAGTGTTGGAATTAAATCACAGACTAGAAAACGTTCACAGACTAGAAAATATGTTCCCCTGAAGCCAATTAAGAGGGAATAAAATCACGCCAATCCTAACAATGGTTCTGTCAATGACTTTCAAGTGTATTGTGGTGAGGAAGGTAATACATTGGAGCAAGGTCTTAGCGAAAGGGTTATCCTTGACATATCAAGAGACATAGATGGAATTAAGGGCATCACATCTACAGTGACAATTACTTCATGTCTGGGCCCTTGTTTGAATACCTTTTACAGAATGCCCAGCCTATGCCTGTAGCAAATTTCATGTTCATTGCAAAAAAAATTCCAGCTGCTGTAAAGAGTTCTATATTAGAGTCACAGGGGGAATCCCTTATTTTGCAGAAAAATAACATGGTAGCTACTGCTTGATGACACAAAAGGACTGTGTATATTCCGTCTCCTCATTATGATCCAATAAGATTGACCACTGTTTGGTTCAATGGTTTAATTTTGTTTTATGGTGCATCAACAACTCAATGCGCATTTAAACAAAAGGTAAAGGAAACCAGTATAAACCATGTAAAAGGATAATAAATTAACAAGAATGAAGGATAACTGATATGAATTGGTTAAAATTGATTTGTTGTAGCAAAATAAAAGTGTGTGTGATCAATCTCATATACACTGTGTTATACATATATACTTAAAAGGAAGTGTACTAAAACAGTATTACAGTCTATTAAAATAGTCTGATTTCCTTTATGTAATCAATAATTATTTCCAGTCTGACACTTTCAAAAAGTGCAGTTATGTTTTCAACATCAAATGCCTAAAATGGATTGGCTAAAGGTCAATGCAGTCACAAGAATATGTAACTGCATAAATAACGATATATTAGTAATAAAGAAGGGTATCTTATATAAACTGTTTAACATTGATTTATACTGACAAAAAAATTAAATTAAATTAGAATAAAATTGAGACTAAGCTCACTTACATAATAATATATGGTATATAAACATACATATAGTTAAGAGGATGCGTGTAAAAAAGATATCACAGTTTATTGTAAAGTCTGATTTCCTGTACGTAATTAATAACTGTTTCAGGTCCAACAGTCTCAAAAGGTGTTACCATGTTTTCGGCATCAAACTGTTTAACACGGATTGTTAATTGGTTTGTTTAATGCTGTTTTATGGTGCATCAACAACTAACGGTCATGTTGCGCTCATTTGAATAAATGGGACAGCAACAAGTATAAATATTACCAAGTAGGTTTTACACCATCTGTGGAATTGTATTCGTGGGTTTATTGAGGGGATGGTTAACAACTGTAAAAATATTTTCAATATATTTTATTAATATAAGCATTAGAAACAACCAGTTTTCAGCTGGACAAAAACCAAACTGAGGGATAAAACTATAAAGTAAGAGTTGGTTTAATGTTCGTATAATTAGTTCAAATATGTTGAATTCCGCTCACGATAAAACATGATTTCTGGTGATTTGTTTTCATGAATTTGGTTGGTGTGATAACGAGGATTATTTTGATCATTACATGTTATTCTAAGGTATCGAGGGGTATAAGGTATAAAGTGATATTGGTAAAAAATTTAACACACTGTAACATAAATCCTGTAAAAGAATAATATATTAATAAGAATGAAGGACAACTGATATAAATTGGTTGAAACTAATGTACAGTAACAAAATAAAAGTTTAATAGAATGTGGTGCAATGCACGAAGTTTGTTGTAAATGTCAGCATCCTATTGGGCCAGCCAGGAAGATCAGATATGGTTTAAAATAGATTTAAAATCAGTGTATGGAATTTTGACATTTGAAATTGATAATGTCTGGGCTGATTTAGCACTTGCATCAGCCTTATTGTTACCTTCAAGATCTGGGATCCAGCAAAAAACAGATTCTTTGGATGTGCTGCGGCAAAAGATTAGCTCGAGGATATCACAGACAAGGGGACTTTCCAAAGTCAAATATGACTCTAGAAAGTTCTGGGACAACCTGAATTGGTGTGTTGTCAAGATGGAGACTTGGGTCTGGATGTTAACCATGAATAATCAAAATTGTTTGGGATACTACATTGAACCACAAAAGAAACTTTTGCAAAGTAGGTCTTAAACTTACAAGGTTAAACACATAATGTAGAAAAATGCGTATATGTAGTAGTTAACACTGACATGCCAGTTTGGGAAACCGGTCAGATAATCACCTGACAAAAACTCCATTTCCATGTGCACGCATGGGATGGACATATCTGGTTTGCATGTGTAAACTTTTCAATGCAAATTATTGCACTTGATGACTAGTCATAAAAATACCTAAACAACTTTATATTGATACAATTTGGGCAGCATCTGTCACCCCACGTACTCATAACCCCAGGATTTCCGCTCAAACAGCACAAGCTCGTTCGGCTGAGAACAATTTACGTGCAAATGGTCCCTACGTCAGAACAGTACTAACTGATCATCATTGCCGTGACAGGCTTCAATGAGCTGATAGGCAAATCAACTGGACAAGGCAAGACTGGCGGACGGTTCTTTTTTCAGATGAATCCAGGTTTGCATTGTCCAATAGTCTACTGACTCAGGAATGAACGATACACTGACTGTTGCATTCTTCAGTGGGACCGTTTTGGTGGTGGGGGTTCTGCGATGGTCTAGAATTGGGTATGGGTATCGTACTCAATTAGTGGTTATTGATGACAATTTGAACGCTCAAAAGTATAGAGACTTTGTCCTTGCCCCACACATTGTTCCTCTCTTACAAAATCATGGCGTTATTTCTGCGTTTCAGCCAGACAACACCAGACCTCACATGGCCCATGACAATATCCAATTCTTGTGAAACAACAATATTGATTTCATAGACGACTGGCCCTCAAAAAGCCAGGATCTAAATCCCATCGAGCACCTTTGGGATAATCTTGACACATGTGTACGGAAACGCCAATGTCAATCAGCTCAGTGAAGCTTTGCTAGAAGATTGGAATAATATACCCCGTATATAATAATACAATAATATAACTCAAATTAATAATCTCATCCACTCAATGCGTCATTGCTGCCAAGCTGCTAGCAATGTTCATGGTGGGCAAATTCGTTACTAAAGCAAAAAAAAAAATTGAATCGATACCTGCCTTAAATGGAAATGAAAAATCCAATGAAATTGATCATTTTCAGACTGTAAATGAACCTGGTCTGTTACTTCCTTACCTTTTACTCTTAGCCAGAGAATCTACTGTCATCAACAGTCACAGTGTTGTTGTTGGAATCTTGGCCAGTTTCATCAAATAATCTCTTACTGGAACATGGAACAAGTCCCTGATCCATATATACCTCATTATATTCATCTTAATCAGCAGAGTCAGCACTCTCAAGGTCTCTGAACCTTTTAAACACATCAGACAGAGTTCCATCAGATGTGTCCATTTTTCATTTCATTTCAGTCAATAACTTCAAAATTTTCAACTCCTTTTTAAGTTCCTATAAGGAACACTCTTTTTAGACTTTTTCGTATCTTTTTTCTCTATCTTTCCCTTTGTTATCTGTCTTGGATCTGTCTGAATTTTCAGCCATGCTTCAATGAAGCAACCATGACCACACCACATACATTCATGAATCACTGATTTTTGGTTGAATTATAATAAAAAACCAAAGAATATTACACAAATACTCACTGCTGACCTCAAATACAATGATTTCAATCAAAATAATTAAGTCACACATAAAATATTATATTTTCGCTAAAATACGACTGCAAAATTTAAATGTGAACAGCACCTGCCATATTGTGTGAGCATACTGACTGCACATGGGCAGCACAGATCTCATTTAATGACAACTAAACAGTTTGTTACAGAATAATCTATACTGTACCAAGACAGAAACTTTCACGAGACTTCGATGGGACTGTTTCCACATTAACAGTTTTTGTTCATATTTGTTATTGCACAATAAAGGCCAAAAAATACAGACACTGCATGCTGTTTGTTGATAAATGCCTCTCTTAGAAGTCTCAAGGTGAAAAGGTGGTCAATTGTAACACGTTGGCAATGGAAACCACTCTGTACATTGACAATAAGGTCATTAGATTCCAAGAACCATACCAGTCTGTTGTTCACCATTCATTCCAGTGTTTTACACATACAACTGGTGAGGGCTATTGGGCAAAAATTATTAGGAATACTAGAATCCTTGCCAAGTTTCAGTATTGTAATTACCAATACTTCTCTCCAGCATTCCCAAATATTGTTAAAAATTTCAAGTAAAAGTGAAAGAGTATGGATAGGAAGGTGTTTCAGAAATTGATAATGAACTTTTTGTCCGGACCAGGTGAAGTATTGTTTGCCTTGTTGAGGGCGGATTTCAATTCTTTCATTGAGAAAAGTTTATAGTATTTTTCCTGGTTCTTGAGAATTTTTTTTCCTTTTTTCTCTCTTTCTTGGCCTTGTCAACCTGAAACTTTTTCAAATAATTTTGAGAGGAAGATTTTTTGCTAAATGCAGTAGCTAGTGCCTCAGGAATTTCTTGAGGGGAAACAATATGATTGTTGTCCATAAACAAATGATCAGATGGGGATGAACCTTCCCCATTAATTTTGTTGACCATATCCAAAGTCTTTTTAATTGAAGTTTGACAATTGAGTTTGAAGACATACTGTCGCCATGATTTTATTTGACTCTTTTTAATAGTTCTTTGATCCTTTGCTCTCAATATTCAAAGACTTGAAATTTTCATGAGTCGGTATCAGATTAAATTTCCCAAGGGCTTCCTGATGATTTTGGATAGCCTTTTTACAATTTTCATTAAATCAAGGCTTAGGAACTTGCCAAGGCTTGGAACTTGTTGATGTCTGAGGGATAGAATTTTCTGCTGCCTCTATGAGCAGGGAAGTAAAAAGTTCAGACACATCCTCACTATCATTTAAAGATGGGGAAAGTGGTCATTTCCACATATGTCTTCTCCAACTTTCTATGTAAAATCTGTGAGCAACGTTAGATTTGATAGATTAAGAGAAGCATCCTGTTGCAGGATGAAGATAGGTCTTTGCATTGGCATCATCCATAATTGCTGATTGTTAAAATTTATACTATCAATTTGGGTTCCTCTGTGATTGGTATCATCAGAGCCCCACATAATGTTATGACTATTAAAATCTCCTGCTAGTATATATGGTGCAGTAAGTTGAGTTAGCAAATTGTTTTGGCAGTTTACATTAATTGGTTTGTTTGGAGGTAGATAAATAGAGCATAAAGTAATATCTTTGTGTAAGGACATTCATACATCAACAGTTTGAATTGTTGTACTTAAGGTATTTGTTTGTGAGAAATATTATTATTTGCCATAATACAAACTCCACCATTAGCTTTATTGCCCTCAGTATAAACTTTATTTTATAAACAATGAGATTTGAATGACACAGTATCATCCTGGTTTAAGAAAGTTTCCTGAAGACCAGCAGCAACAGGTTTATGTTGGTTGATTAAAAGTCATATTTCATCACAATATTGGCCATCAGGCCTCAACAATTCAATAGGATAATATCATTTGACACCATGATAATAAAACATGTCAAAAACGGGTTGCACCTCATTGTCCATATCCTCAAACTCTGAGATGTTGATTCCAACAGTCTCGTCACTCAGACTCTCAAATCAGTTGGAAAGAGCTATAGTGTATTGTTTTGCGGTGAAATTTTCTTTGGAGTAGGGTATTTTTGTGCAGATGACTAGGTTTTTGATGTAAAGGGGAGGGTTTAGATGTAGGAGAGGAGGGTTTAGATGTAGAAGTTTTTGGCGTGGAGGATGTTTTAGATATTGGTTGAGATTTTTTAGTTTTACAGGTGTTTGAATTTGTTTTGGATGGTTTTGTGGAAGTCAGAGCAGATTTTGCCGTATTAGGCAAAAGTTGTTTCTGAATAAGTGTCTTACCTTGCTATGGAGAGAATGAAAAGGAAAGTGAAGGGATTAGACTTTTAAGTGTATTGGAAATTTAACGAAATTTTTCTTTCTCAAAGAAGTATTTTGCTTAACATGTTACTTTTTCATAAAAGTGTTTTGCTTACTATGTTACAAGTGTGGCAGGAAGATTTTTCAGAAGCTGGAGTAGAAGCATTAGCATTGCTTATTGTTTTGTTCAACTGCTCCTGATCCTTTCAGTTCTGTACCACCTTCCTGGCTTCATAAAAAGAAACATTTTCATGTATTTGTATGAACAAATGTCATTCTCATCCTCCAGACTAAGCACCCTTTGGAATATGAGGGTCAAGTGGATTTGCAATTAAAACAGAGTGGTGTATTATTACATTACATCATTGTCAGGTCCCTTGTGAGAACATTTAGTACATATTTTATTTTGTATTAGGTCTCGTGATGACCGCAGCACAGCGGTTCAGGCACATACATGTTGACTTTTTGAGCTAAGAGTAAATGTTCTGCATGCAAAACACCATTCCATCATGGAAAATAATTCTATAAAGTTAGAATAAAAGTTATGGTGTGGACAAGAATACAAACAGACTCACAAACACATATATACACCCAAATACACATCATCTTATTAAGTAAACATTTGCAAAGTTATTTTGTAAATTTCCCCAGATCTGACCAAGTTATGCTCTGTGACCGTGACTTTTCAGGTAAGGATATGGGACATGTACATGACAACCTTTTACCTTTGCAAACAGTGTGTGAAGTAATTTTGAAATTCCCCAATAACTGACATAATTCTAAGGTGTGTAACGGTTAACCAATATACCAATATTGCAATACAAATTCTGACGTTTTTTTACCGGTTCATTTTCCACTGAACCAGTTTTTGTAATCATGGTGACGCCACCGATGAAAAGGTCTCAAGAAATAAGACAAATTTACAAATAAACAAATTGATCACTACATATTTGTGAATGCGGGAAGATGTGACTGTTATACCTACCCGTGTTTGGTCTGCAACACTAGTTGACATGTATGTGGGCATGTGCATATATATATCTGCCTCTTTAATTAACTTTTAAACATAAGCTTGTGCATTTGATTTGCTCATCAATTAAACAAAAACAAATTTTACTTTATAAATGACAGGATCGCTGACTTCATTATAGCAATTCGTTTCGAACTCAGTTGTGTCACAATACAAACAGGTTAGTACTGGATTTGTAAGACCATTACAAAAGCCTAAAATTGCTTCCTGTTGAACATATGGTCAATCTAATAATTCTTTGTCATGTTTACAGGATACATTCTGAATTCCCACCAACATGTTTGAAAGAAAATTTTACACCTGTTAGTGATGTTCACTCTTATTCCACCAGGTTTAGGTCAAAAGCATACCGTACATTCCCTTATAAACGCCCCTCCCCTAATAAATTTCCCCCTCCCCGTTTTGGACAGGAGAAAACAAAAGTGACTTACCATGTCATGCTATTTTAATCTGAGATGAACAATAGAAATTAGCAGACAACAATTCTTAAATCCAAGGAATGACACAAACACATTTTCAAAAATGTAACGCCCCGGGGGAGTTTATTAGGGAATATACAGTACTCCTCTGGCACTGATCTTGAAATGACAGACAGTGGTAGGTACTCAATAGGCCTTTTCAGAAAGTAGGTTATCTCCCTTGAAAAAATCTGTCTCATTCGGATTCCTTCGGACACTGGGTAGTATTTTTGATAATGGCGTCTCGAGACTTACAAAACCGACATAGATATACTATGTGTTGAGATACCAAGGAGGGCATTAATTGAAAATAATTGATAAACACATTAATCAGCTATTTAAAAAGATGTTAGATACTGATAATGATGGTTGGTTGAAGTCAAATTAATAATGCTACCTTGTTCAATGTGTTTATGAAGAACATTTGACAATGACAAAAGTCGTTCAATGTGTTTATGAAGAACATTTGACAATGACAAAAGTCAATCATTATATCAGAGAGGTGTAAAACAGTAAGGTTGAAATTTCCATTAAGTTCCTAGTAGTACTTCATGATATCCATTTAATGCATAAATGTTGGACCCACATTTAGAATTTATTTAATAGTTTTAAATGATGATACTCTCTTACTTTCCACATAATAAATTTGTGACACTAAAACAGATATGAGCAACAATATCAAACAAGTATAATGGCGCACATATCTACAAAATTGCATTTAATAAACGATATTTATTACATAACACTTATTTTAAAAAAAATGACAATATTATGTATTCAACCTTAAAAATCAATGAGGGATTGAACGCTCTTATAAAATATGAAAGAATCGAAGTTTAAAATGACAAATTCTTTCTCTAAAAAGTAATCGTTTTAAGCATATAGAACCTGCTATTTTATTTTATTTTTATATGTGTTTCTCGACACGTTTAAAAATTTAATAAAACATTGTGAGAATGATAATTGGTGTTTGTCACATGCCTTGACTGATTACATATGAATGTTTTATTAAATTCTTAAATGTGTTGAGAAATATATATATATATATATATATATATATATATATATATATATAGTTTATAGTTTATAAAAACAATGTACATCCATATAACAGCGGGTGGATTAAATATATATGACTGCATACTGATTTTCCGGTTTAATTAATTGCTATCAGTAAGGATCGTGTCACCCAGACTATAATTTGACAAGTTGATGATATTGAAGTTGCAGACTTTTGCTAAGATAAAATAAAAAGACAAGTGCGCCGAATTTGCAATTTTGTGACAACAGCCATCAAGATAAATCACAAGGATAAACATTCACATTAAAAAAAATCTTTTCAAGCGTTGGAAGGAGGTAAAAGGATGGACACAAATTAATACACAGATTCATAACCACTTGTTTTCTATTGCAATACACAGATCAACAATGTATGCAATTTTATTTCAGAGTGTCCCGGATTAATTTCAGTCACACTTCAAAAAAAAACCAATTCTATGAAAGACAACATCAGTTTGCCTGACCGCTATTTACGAGTAAACTTTAATTACTTTATATTTCATTTAATATTTTGAATCTTAAATGTTTGATGCACCCAAAGACACAATCGAAAAATGACTGTGCAAAAATCATGTTTTATTGGTAGCAAGTATAGTAAATATCAAATACATACTCTGCATCTTTATCAGATAATGTCTGAACAGTTGAACGTACATGTAAAAAATCCAAATAATTTTCCGTGGGTTTGTTGATTTTTTCACTCACATCTGCTCAAGGGAATATACAGCCTGGGAGGACAGGGTTTCCAAAGTGTCAGACCAAATGTTCTCCACACAACATGGTTTGTTCCCAAACACAAAGTTGGACTGATTATTCTTACAATGCCAAATCCCAGCCTTATTTATTCGTAAATCATTTCAAAATCGAGGCATCAGCAGCTTTTTGTCGACTAGTTTCCTTACAAAGTTCTTTCATACCCAACAATATCATTGGCGAGATCGCATAGCTATTTTTGTCTATTAAATCAGAATGTTCTATCCCTTTGAATATCCTGTTCCCTATGGGATGTGCCCATGTGAAGAAATGCACTACTTTTGACAAAATAACTTATTACACAAAAAATTTTGTTCATCGCAGTAATAAGCTACCTTAGTCAAGGTTTGTACATTAGATAACTAATACACAACCTTTTGAGTATTGCTGTTCTAAATAGCTGTATAATAACACTTTTTATCACATAACCTGCAGTCCAGGAGTGCCGTAAACCCGTGCCGGAAATATCGTTTGGCACTGCCAAACCGTGCAATAAATATGCAAATTAGCCAAATCACTATATTTGCATATTTTGTATTACTACACTATTACGATATTTGTAAACATGGTTGACTTTCGATTCGTAATGATTTTATTAATGAATAAAATGATGTTTGTGTAAATAAAATAACGATTTTATGTCTTTTATCTTGCATTTTATCGCCAAACGATTAGTAGATACATGCATTACTTTTTTGCGCACAGTAGTGAACAGTCTACACTAGACGTCATGTACTGACGTCATCTTGACGTCATCCTATAGTATGTTTCATTTTCTGTGGTCGTTTTTACGGTTATGTGATAAATAGAATCTTACACTCGTGCTCATCCTTTACCATTTTTATCAAACTCGTTGACAAAAACAATACGACACTCGGCAGAGCCTCGTGTCATATTATTTAGTCAACTCGTTTAATAAAAATGGTAAGGAATGAGCACTCATTCAAGATCCTCTATTTTTGCTATCATAGCTTTTTAAATCTGTTTTGATTTGTTTTTTCTTCTATTCTGACATGACAAAGATCAGAAACTACTATATAAATACATATACAGTAATTTAGACATAAACAACCAGCAGTGTTAAAAATCATACATCTATGAAGTGCAGTACTATCTGGAAGTAGCAGATGCGCGTTTTTTATCTCCTCAAGGGCAGATAAATCATGTTTCTGAAAAGGCCTATACAGACGAGTGTTTGTACCCGCATGCGATGCTCTTTTATAAACAGCAGAACATCATTTTTTTTATATAAATTTTGATAGCTATTGCGTTCTTACTTTGCACTTATAGGCGATGTTGCCATTGACGATTAGAGAAGTCATTCTGCCTTGACAAAAACATTTTGTATCAATGAAAAGGTAACTGCAAGATATGTTACCTGTCAGTTTTCAGGATCTCTGTCCAAGAAAAAAGTAATATTCATCCCCCGCAGCTAACGTTTCCTTTGTGTGTTACTAGCAATTAAAGGTTATTAGTGTTAGACTGTTTTTTTCAAATGTCGAAAAAAACACAAGATACGTTACATTTTTATGCATCTGGTTCAGACTTAAATTTTGTTCAAATGGTAGAGAGTTCTATTACAAGCATCAAAAAGTAAAATCTACTCTGTTTATTATCACTAAATAACAATGTTTCTGGTTCATTTAATGTTAGAAACTAAGTTTTTACAGAACTGATAAATTAGTAATAAAATTAAATCGAGTTATGCCTTGTTTTTTAAAATAATACCACAAAACAAATATGACTAAAAAAAAATATTTTCAATTGAAGGAGAGATAAATTTATCATTTGTAAACATAGGAAATAGTATGCTGATATGAATAACATGCTTCTATGTCATGTATATGGGCATTTTTGTGTCTAAAATGTATGTAAAACATCAGGAAGTAGTGCAGTAACGTATCTTTCAAGGTACAATAATCAGTGTTTTTTAAATCTAATTTTCTGTAGAATTATACCCTGTCAAGATTGGCAACTGGATTCATATAGCAGAAAGGCTGGAGACCCGATATATTGTACAAACTGAATATATTAAAGAATTTAATTTTAAAGCGTTAGTCAATTGCTATTTTGTCTGGCAACTTGTATCATATTTTTACTAAGTTATTAACTATGGTGAAATCTATGGCATTTATTGTTCCACGGTAAAACTTTTTAGTTTCATACTTTTATATCTCATAATTCATACTGCTCTGTCATAAGTGATATTGCATCTTAACTCGTGGTGCTATTTTATTTATACGTTTATTATGAATTATTTATTAAATTATTTATAAGTGATATTATTTATTATTATATAAAAAATGATTATTATTTGCATTTGTCTATGTCTGTTAGCACTGTATATCTAAGGACCACAATGGAAATAAGAGTATTGATTTACTCTTACTTGTGTTATCCTTACTATATAATGTTGATTGACATGGCTTCTTTAACTCATACCTGTTTTTCATTGTTTTAATGTACTTGTCTTTTTTGTCTTAACATTTTGTAGTGAAATAAATAAATAATTAAATAAATAAATAAGTGAGTGAGTGAGTGAGTGAGTGAGTGAGTGAGTGAGTGAGTGAGTGAGTACGTAAATAAATAAATAAATAAATAAATAATCCCTCCCTCCAAACAAATAATACATGTCTTAGACTATTACAGCTATAAAATAATAGTATTGAAACTTGGTCATTAACTTAATAATCAAATACTGACCTATTCCTGAAGATCCCAGAAACAAGAACACTAAAGGGTGGTCCTCATCATACCAGCCATTCTCTTTACTTCTAATAGCTGAAATAGGTAGAAACTTTCATCTTTCAATCAACTGAAAGTAGTTGAAAACTAGAAAGGAATCCCTAAGCTACTACTTTACAAAAAAGCATGCCTAGGGTATTCTTCAAAGACACCTGTAAATAGTTTTGATTTGTCTACATCAGCCTCACTCAGGGTCAATACTGGGCATTGATTTAACTCCATGCATTTAGGTTCACCCTTTGTATGAATGTAGTTTGCAGTACTTCTCAATACCAAACAAATGCAACAAGAGAGTAAAAGGTTGCATTACTCTACAATGCTTGGATGAACATGGAAAAAAGTATGCATTATGAATAAATTATAATGTAAATAATTTTAAATTGATCAATAATCTTTACCAGAAGCAACAGTGTTGATGGCTCCTTCTTGACCAATTATATGTTCCTTCAGTCTTTGTTCAAGTGGGTATCTTCTTCTCTCCTCAGCCGCAATACGATCTTGATCTGCTTTATACTAAAAGTTAACAACAAAATAATATACTGTCCCATGCCTGGGATTTTATTGTGGAAGTAAAATGTTGATATAATAATGAACAGCCAGAAAACCCATGAAGATCATAGTTATCGGAATAAGAAGAAAAACTGCATGATCAGCAAAGGGTGTGAATGGTAATCTGCTCACTGAAGCTTAGTGATGGAGGAGAATTAAAGCAAACAACTGCAAGAAGTGGAAGAGTGAAGTTGGTTAAATTTCACCAATGCGAAGGCAATAACTCAATGACTTGAAAGTGGTTTGATTGTTTTACTTAACAATCTCAATGTTTTATCTCCCTTAACATAGTGATCATACAAGTGAAGAATTTTTTTTGAAATTAGAGAGGGTAGAAATAAGGTAAGGTAGAGGGATCCAGATGGACTTGTCTTCAAACCCTCATTATCATCATACAGTGTAATTTCCGGAATCCAGTAACTTTTAAAATCTGAACAATTTCCCAGGTCCCAAGATTTACCCTTCTGTTTTCTATGTAAATCAAACTTCTGAATTCCGTAACTTCTGAATTCTGAATGATTTTTCACAAAATTCGGTTCATATCAATGCAATTTTACTTCCAAGATCCGAACACTGCAAAATGTGTGATCAATTACTTGACACAAGATTGTAAGCCCCATGGCAGACTTCATTGTATATTGATAGTTTACCAATTAGCGGTGTCCCTTTTTTGTTTTAATCACAATGTGTCATGCAGTCAATGCATAGATATTAAGATAACAAACAAATTTTACAATTTTTATATTTCCCACCGAAATGACAACTGTATTATATTTGGTATTTGCACATTAAGGGTGTGTCAATTAAGTAGTGATACCAACAAAATGTTATAATCTTTAGGCATCCTATTGACCGTGCTGACTATACTGTAGACTCTGTGTGAGTCATTGAGTTTGATGGCAAACAAATGGTGGTCTGTGTATGGGAGTGGTTTGGTAACAGTCTGAAGGGTTGGCAGCTGACTGATAATGAGGTCCAGACTGTCTCCAAGGCTATATGTGGGAGTTCTGACTGCTGGAAGCCATTATCTTGTAGGAAGAGGTTAAGTACCTCAGTGTTTCTAGTCTGACTAAAGTCGCCAAGTATGACCACATTCTGTAGAACACATATCTGTCACAGTAAACTTTGGAGAAACATTCTGGAAGAGTTGGTGGCTTGTAACTTACGATGATGTTGTATGTTTCTAAATCACAATGTAGCCTGTAGAATTTCAAAATCCAAGACTCTGAAATCTAGTGTGTTATATGCAAGCCCTTGTTTAACAAATATGGCAAGTCCATGGTTTCTGCTGTTGAGCATCATCTTATACTCAGGAATTAGTGTCTGTCTCGGAGCTGTTTTCATTTGTGTCTCAGTAAAGCACAGGACAGCCATCTGTTGCACAGTTGGATCACTAATGATGCCACAGTATATATCATAATATGTTATATTTATCTGTGTGTTTCTAATCAAGTGCCCATTTTCAATGTCTCCCAAATGCAATTTCCATAAACGATTCATTGTACAAAACAACCAAATTTTCTGAATATCCATTTTTCTTTGCATGGCTATTTGAAAGTGACAAAGGGCAATAACTCTGCTATAAACAGGAAATAAGAAAGTATTTACCTTCTTCTCACTATCAATCAGAAGTTGTTTGTTTGTTTCATTTCTAGCATATGTCACTGCTTTGTGTCCATTCACATTTTCAATAGCAGGATTGCACCCTTAAACAACAAAAATTTGGTTTAGGATGCTAATAATGCTCCATTAATTATGCATTATACATTACGTCATGTAATTGTTAGCAAGCTGGTATTGCAGTTTAGGTATTAAATAACCACAACTTCTTCATGGCTAAAACATGGTATTTGTCCACAAAGAGTCTCATTCGTGATAAAAATCAACTGTGTCAAAGAGAACATCAAAGTCAACTTACTTCTATTTATTCAATAAAGTTTTTTTTTTTCCATATTAGCTATTATTACACGCTTAATGTAAACAATAGATGATTGACATGATTTGTTTGGGGGCCAAGATCATGTTGTTTCAGTAATAATGTGGACCTTCCAGGCCAGTATACAAAGTTTAACACTTGATAATTTTGGCGTCCAATATTCAGGAAAAAATAAAGAACAGTATAAAGTCCGCAGTTTGGATAGATTGTCTGGTTTCCAGAATTTAGAGAGTGCAGCATTCAGAGTGTTTTACTTTGGATTATATAGAGAGAAAATTGGCATTTTTAAAATCATCCTATTTTCAGAGAGTTCCGTTATTTAGAGAGTCCAATATTCAGAGGTTACACTGTACCAAGTTTGCTTTTTTGTCTAAGAAGTTGGAGCAAACAGTTTTTCAGATTTACATACTATAGGTAGTAGAAGGTTACAGGACACTACATGGTACATATAGCAAAAATCTCTGAAAGTAATGTTTGGGTAGTAAACAAATAAGAATTCGTGCTTTCATAGATAATTGAAATTTAGAAAGTTAAATGCCAGGTTAACAGGAATGTGGAACTACCATCAGCATACTGATGTAAATCAACATGATAATAATTATGAACTTTTCTTAATTTGCAAAAAAAACCACAAATATAGGATTGTAAAATCATCTAATGCTTGCTTAAGCAATGTATTAAACTATATAACAAATTTAAGCTATGCATTTTGTTTAATATACTGTGTGAGTTTGTCAAGACCATCAATATGAACTACAGACACTAATTTTATCTTAGTAAACTTTTATAGACATATAATTAAGCTCAAATTCTCCACAGCTCAGCCATTTTAGCCTTTCAATGACAGAAAAGAAACATTGATCTTTCAGTCCTAATTTTTATATGTTTTGAGACTTTTGCTTCATCTTCACACTGAGCTTTTTCTCAGGAATGTCTTTACTAAATACATCTCAATTTTCCACTTCTTGACATTTTTATTCCTCATTGCTTTTAGTGTCTCAGGATATGTCAAAGTCGTAAGTTTTACATCTTGTTTTACTGCCATATTTCTCTCAGCCTTGATATAAACTTTGATGTATTTTTGTGCATTTTATTTTGCTTTCTCTCTTTATCTTTTTACATGGAGAGCATTATCAGTATCTTTTTTCGGCATAGCTGTCTAAGCTCAGTTTTTACCCACATTTCTTGGCATGACGTACTGACGATTAAGAGGAAATTCCCCATTCTATTGGATAATTCCATTCATGTGAAAATGACTTCCTTCTACTGGAAAAAATCTTCAAGAGTGGGGAAAATAAGGCAAAGCCAACTTACAGTTTGTCTGCAATTGTTAAAAGTGAACTTTTTTCTATTTGTAAAATTTGTGAAGTTTAAATGTACGAAACTGTAGTCTTAGGTGGTCGAAATAAACCTATATACGTGTCTTGACAAATATTTTACATTCTATCTTTGATTATACATTCAATCTCTCATTGTATGTCGTGAACAGAATACAATAATTATTTAGTACAAATTGGAAGCCTCAACGTTGTAATTGTACATGGCCTGGTTTACACATTTGTTGTCAGAATTATAGTTCCGCATAAATTTTAGTTCCGTATAAATTAATTAATCAGCATATGTAATAGTCGAGTTTTGCAACATTAACCACTCAACCAATACTGATGTGTTATTTTTTAAAATAATACCTACAGCATGTGGTTAGGATATGCAAGAAAGAAAGATCTTATTTATTATCACTGATGCAAGGTGATGATCTTCATATGTGTACTAATGTGAATTGAAATTACATTTTGTAATGTCTATACACAGGTATCAATTATTGTACATAAAATTTCAAATGCATAAATTTGATAGCTAGCTTTTGGACGTAGATAGGTAAATTCAGTTGTAAACCAATTTAATGGCAAACAAGAAATGACAGGAACTGTCACAAAACCAGGTTTTCATTCACCAGATGTTTGCCCCATTCCTACCTTCAGTCATAAGGTGAAAACATTTTGCCTATGACATGCACAAGTTTTTAATAATTTAATAACTCATACAGGCAAAATAAACAAAGGGCCATAATTCAGCAAAAAATGATCAAATCCCAAAATCCAACTAATACACACTGGACCACTTGATGAAAATAGTTCAATGAAAGTTTGATAAAAATCCCTTGAGAAATCGAGATGGAGTTGTGCACAGATGTGTATTTCTCCATAAAATTGAATATGTGCAAAATTAACAAAGGGCTAAAAGTAATCAAATTACAAAACCCTGACAACATGAGTTGGGTCACTTAATGACAATAGTTCTATGAAAGTTTGATTGAAAGTGTAGAAGTTGTGTGCAGAAGAGTATTTTTCTATATATTATATGACCACAAAATTCACAAAGGGCCATAATTCCACCAAAAACGATCGAATCACAAAACCCCTAAATCATGTGCTGGGGTACTTATAGACAATAGTTCTGTAGAAGTTTGATCAAAATCCCTTAAGAAATGTAGGAGGAATAGCGCACAGAATATCAAATAGTCAAAAATAAAACTTTTGTGTAACAGTGACCTTTGACCAAGACCAAATACAATCCGAAGCAGGTCTTTATGTAAGCATGCTATGTATAAAATTTGGTGAGAATCTGTGCATTAAGTTATCAAGCTGAAACCAATTGTTGATGCCTGCCACCTAGAAAATCTGGCAAAAAACTTGGTATGTATTCATATATGCAGTGTTCTCATTTATGTAAAATCTTGCGTAAATTGTGCAACAAAATTGAAAATCACGCAACACATTTTGATCAGGTGCGAGACTGTGCATATATGAATACATTTAGGAAGGAATCGCAGATTTTCTGGAAAAAATCCATTACAAAAAAAAAAAATTGAGGTGCCATGACTGGTGTGCTGTAATGTATATGACAACCAGGCTGGTTTCGTTTATTCTAGATAGTGACTATGCTTTTATGTTTAAAATCGATTACTTTACTACTTGACGAGTTTGATTTGCATGCGTATACATATGTTTTTTTAAAATGTTTATACCCTCAAAATATTTCCCTTATCCACAGATTTCAGACCCAGGGGGCAAGCTTACCCCCAATTTCAGAAGTGAGTGGGAACACTGCATATATTTATATATTAGAGCTGATACAGTTGTTTATTTGGTGCACCAAACATTGCCTGCATTAGAATATGTATTCATTATTACATCCCATACAATAAAGCTATGATGGGTGTACTGATTTCGGGTTGTCCATCCGTCCATCTGTAGACGAAATCTTGTGTGCGCTTCTTCTCCAAAATGGCTGGTTGGATTTTTATAAAACTTTACCAACACATAGGGCATTAGGGCTACATGCGCATATTATAAAAAAATTATTCAATTTATTTTCACACAGTTTTGCCCCTAAAACGTTACCAGTACATTAGGCACTACGTCTTCTTGCACATATTTTAAACAAGAGTAAAGATTGCAACTGATTTGACCTGATGACCTACTTTTTTGACCCCAAATAACACATGCCCAAGATGTCATCAAGACAAACATTCATACGAGGTTTGGTAAATATCCAATCAAAACTATGACCACTAGAATGTTAAACAAGAGGGCCATGATGGCCCTGCATCGCTCACAGGAATAAATATTAATTAACTTGTTACTAAAAAGGTAATAAAGGTACACTTGTGGGCAAATAATGGGGAACAATGATAAACTTGATAAAGGACTATCAAAGGATACTACAAAAGAATATTCGTGACGACTGAAGGATGCCACAGATCAAATTTGGTGATGATCCAACCACTGGTTCATGAAAATAAGTCATTTTTAAAGTATTTATATGCTTAGCTCTAGCAGCCCCTAATTGGGGCCAACCATTTTTATTTGAGCAAATCTGATAGAACACTATCTAAAGATGCTAAAAACCAAGTTTGGTAATAATTCATCCATACAAACAAGAGAAAAAGTCATTTTAAGATATTTCTATATTTAGCTCTAGCAGCCAACCATATTTATTTGAGCAAACTTGAGAAAGGACCATCTAAGGATGCTACAGACCAAGTTTGGTGATGATCCATCTATTGGTTCATGAAAAGAAGACGTTAAAAGGTATTTTTATTTTTAGCTCTAGCGGCCTCTAATAGGGGCCAACCATTTTTATTTGAGCAAATCTGATAGAACACTATCTACAGATGCTAAAAACCAAGTTTGGTAATAATCCATCCATAGAAACATGAGGAAAGTCATTTTAAGGTATTTCTATTTTTAGATCTAGCGGCCCCTAATAGGGACTGACCAAATTTATTTGAGCAAACTTGAGAAAAGACCATCTAAGGATGCTACGGACTAAGTTGGGTGATGATCCATCCATTGGTTCATGAGGAGAAGACGATTAAAGGTTTTTCTATTTTTAGCTCTAGCGGCCTCTAATAGGGGCCAACCATTTTTATTTGAGCAAATCTGATAGAACACTATCTACAGATGCTACAAACCAAGTTTGGTAATAATCCATCCATGGAAACATGAGAAAAAGTCATTTTAAGGTATTTCTATTTTTAGCTCTAGTGGCCCCTAATAGGGACCAACCATTTTTTTTTCGCAAATCTGATCTGTGTGTAGGGGTTTTTTTTAATACATTTTTTTTACATATATCAGCAACACTGGTGAAAATTACTATATAGCACTAAGATTTGGATGCCGTAAAAACTTTTAAGTCGGCAGGTAAAAGATGGGTCAGGCAGGTAACCGGAAACAAACCTATTTTTTACGCCTAATTGTAATGTCCGATACATGATTATGGCCAGGCAATCAACATAGCTCACCATAGGCACTTTTGCACAGGTTAGCTAAAAGGTCTGGACATGAATGTCTTACCATACACTTAGACCTTATTTGTGTCAATTGAGGGGACCTATAGGTGACTTTGGATAAAATATAGTTTAGATTAGCCATTTTCATATCATAACTAAGGTAGGTACTCTAAATTTATCAGCACATGAAAATCATGAAGAATTTCTGAAAGTGATAAGGTTAACCAATAGATACAATTTAGTATAAAAATTCTGTCGTTTGTTTTTCTTAATTTGGTACATGTCAACCTGGAACAGAATTTGTTAACTTTTTACACAGAACAAGATGCTTGCATTAAATAAATGTATATGTAAGTAGTATAGTAATTGAGCGTGTCTAGCACACCCCACTCGGGCACTCGGTAGAACTGGTTCGGACCGGTTTTTGGGAATTCCCCTAAAAAAAAAATATAAAAAATAGATAAAATATATATAGGGCCCCACACCTGCACTCTGAAAAATGAAAAAATAAAATTTTTTAAAATTGTGAAATTTTTATATAAAAAAATGTAAATGTTGAATTTTTAAATAAAAAAAATGTTAAAATGGAAAAAGCAAAAATGCGAAAATGTTTCATATAAAATGGAGTCACAGGAATTTCGGTTAAATGAGATTTCAAGGGTTCAAAGTATTCTTGAATCTGAGGAGAATGTAAGAATTTTACTTACTAAAAAATACAGGAGGGCTAGAAATATTATATATTTTATCGAACTACTATTCAATGTTTCAACAATTTTACTAGGGGCACTTTCACCAATATTGCCATATTCGAAAGTATTAATGTCTATATCGGCCGGCTGTGGTGCAATGGGTATTCCGGGAAAATATCTAAATAAATATTTTTCATCTAAAGTAGAAAAACATGAAAAAATTAGAACTCTTGCAACTACAAAACTCAATACTATAAATTCATATATTTCACAGGCTTTGAATGATGGAAAAATATCAGATGAAGAATTTCAACTTATATCTTCCGAATTGGATAAATATTACAAATTAAAAGATGAAGTAAAAATATTAATAAGAAAAAATATTGAAAAAACTGATATTGAATTTAGGGAACTGCGACGAACTGAGTGATATATCTATTTTTTTTTATATAAAAAAAGAATGTCATTTTTAAAAATTACCGATCCTAAGAAAAGAGATTTAATAGTAAAAAAATTTCTTGAAACAAAAAAAATATACAACAAAACCAACTTCGTGAACGTACCAGAGAAATAGGATTACAGAAAGATTTGGGAAAATTTTTTAAACCTGTTACAGATGTACATAAGATTGCAACTAAAGAAATAAAAGAAGAACTTCAACCTTTGAAAGATATTGCGCCGGTTATTGCAGCTATTCCAGGTCCGCAGGCTATTGCAGCTGCCCCAGGTCCACCGGCTTTACCAGAACCTATAGCTTTACCTGAAGCCGCACCTGCCCCTGAACCAACGGTCATAGGGTTAATTGCTGCTAAATATATTAAAAAATTAGCCGAAAAAGATGGAACGGATAAAACATTCGGCATGTACAGTAAAAATGGAAATTTTTATATTGGCGATAAACCTATTACTATTGAAAATAATGATATAATTTTTAAAGATAAAAATGAAACAATTAATTATAATGGAACTGAAGGATTGTGGGAACTTATCATGTCGAAGGAACCAGATGAGGGTAAAATCACACGTGAGGATTTGAAAAATTTTGGTAGAATAATGTATTCTACAAATGCCATTTACCAAAAAAACGATAGAAATACCCTTCGTCCAAAATCCAGCCCAGGTAATAAATATAAAAAATTTATTAAACCATTATGGAAAAATCCGATGATTTATGAACCCTCGGATTCATTTTCGGATTCATCTTCGGATTCGTCTGGCTCAGGTCTTTCGGATCCAAATAAATTAATTGAAAGACTTGATTTATTGATGAATAGTAAAAAAGCAGGCAACACGGGGGTGCAACACGAAATAGTTTCTATTTGTGATAATCTTAAAAATCAAAATATTTTAAATTCCAAAGAATATGAAAATATACTCAAATTTTAATATTGAAAAATGTTAATAATAAAAAAATATGGATTTAGAAGACGATACAAGTATGGCGGTAGTGGAATATTTGAACCTATGACAAATTTCATTAGTGGTATTGTTTCTAAAACAGCTGCAACAAATATAGCAAAGTCACTGGGTAAAACAATACTTGATGCCAGTAAATCGGCCGGAAAGAAAGCGTTGGACGATGCAGGAAAAAAAATTGCTAATAAGGCATTGTCTCATGCTAGTAAAATGTTAACCCCGAAATCAAAATCAATTATACAAAAATATACACAACCTAAGGATGAACCGAGTCTTTCTTCAATTATCGATGCCGGAGGTTCTAAGGTTATGAGTATTGAAGATTTGATTCATAGATTAAAAAAGACCTAAATTTTTTTATTATAAAATGGATGATATTTTAAAAATTACCGAAGTTCCCATGACAGATGAAAGTATTGAAAAATATGATTACCATGAATACGAACCTATTACAGGAACTAATTTAAATAATCCTGGAGAAATTAGAATTAATATAGAAACACAAGATTTATTTACTCATCCGAGTGAAAGTTATTTGTTGTTTGAAGGAAGATTAACAAAAGCTGATGGAACGGCTTATGCGAATGGAGATGCCGTTACACTAACAAATAATGGCCTTATGTTTTTATTCAATAATATTAAGTATCAACTTTCTGGACAAGAGATTGAATCTGTCTTTTATCCTGGTCAATCTAGTACGATGTTGGGAATATTAAAGTATCCAGATGATTTCTCAAAAGCTCAAGGTTTGAATCAACTCTGGCATAAAGATATAGAAACCACAGCCAATCTTATCAACAATACTGGATTTAAGATTCGCCAAAATTATTTAATTAGAGAACCAGATCCAAAAGGAACGTTTAGTTTTAGAGTTCCGTTAAAACATATTTTTGGATTTTGTGAAGATTATGATAAAATTTTATACGGTATGAAACAAACATTGACACTAACCAGAAAGGCTGATGATGATGCAATTTTTAGGGCCAATGCCGCCGATGCAGGTAAAGTTTCTCTCGTAAAATTATCATGGTATATGCCACACGTTCTTCCTGCCGATGCTGAAAAGTTTGAACTATATAAAACGATAGAAAATAAAGCCAGTCTTCCCGTGGGATATAGAATGCGACAATGTGATACCATAACGGTGCCACGATCAACCAGTTTCGCATGGAGACTTGCAGTTAAATCAAGTCCTGAAAAACCTCGTTGGATTATTATTGGTTTTCAAACTGAAAAAAATGGTGATCAAGAAAAGAATCCTGCTCTATTTGATCATGTAAATCTGAAGAATATGTATGTAATGCTCAATTCTAATAGATATCCTGAAGTTGATTATCAATTGGATTTTACTAAAAACCAGTTTAGTAGAGCTTACGGCGATACAGCTGCATTCAGATCAAAATTTTACCATATAGATGAATTAATTTCCAACCCTAATATAAATCCACCCGACTACAAAACTCTTTTTCCAATCTTCGTATTTGATGTAAGTAAACAAAGTGAAAGATTAAAGAATTCGGTTACTGATATCCAGGTGAAAGCAACATTCAATGCAAACGTCCCAGCAGGAACGGAAGCTTATGCTGTTGTTATTAGCGATAAATTGATAAATTTTCAATCAGATGGAAATAAAATGAGTGTTGTTTATGGTTAAATTCCCGGACTATAATATAATTTTATATATCCTTTTTCGGTAAAAGTAAATTCCTTATATGCTAAAGGGTTGATTGATAAACGTGTTTCCGGATTATTAATATCAAATGTCCATTTTTTCATACAACCACCTTGTTCTTCCAAACACGTTCGATATCTTTTATCATCAAGGCGTATTTCAAACAATCGTTTAAATTGATCCGGAACGCTGGATTTAAATTTTAAATCAAATTCGATTGTGTAGACACCAGATTTTTTCAAAAGCCAGTGTTCTGCCCCGTACTGAAAATCAGCCCCTATACGATATGGATATTCAACTATATTATCATATTTAATATATTCATTCGGTAACATAACAAACGCATTTGTGAAATACTCATATTGTTTATTTTTTTTACCAGTAATATGAACTCGATTCCGAGAATCTTGATACACTTTTATTACAGCATCTTTGCTAATTTCCAATAAAAATATGAGAAGGGTCGGTTGATTACGTTTAATATTTTGAATATCATATTCCAATTGTCTAATTTTCTTATTTCGTTCAGCTACAAATATATTATCCTTAACAACAACATTCGTTATTTCATCAATAGCCCTATTCAATACATCCCGATCACCTTCAGCAACGAGCTCCGTTATATCTTTTTTTAGAATATTCACCCCATTTTCAATATTTTTCATTATTTCACGTGTAATTCTATCACTGATAGTTTCATCATCCAGCGCCCATTCCTTTTTGAGTTTATTCAATTCAACTTCTAATTTTTCTTCATTAATATATTTTTTCAAATATTCACGCATCCGGTCTATAATATCTATCTTAGCCTGTTCCAATTCCTTCAAATCTGTAAACTGTTTCATTTGTTCCTTTAATTCTTGAATATTATTTGCAATATTATCTTCAACGTGTTTTAATTTATCTAATTCGTAATCCCGTGCTATTTTATTTATACGTCTCATTACAAATGCTTTATTTGTTGCATCACCAGCATCTGCCGGCATACCAAGATTCGTGATCTTATTTCCAAACATATCGATCTCTCCTCTTTTTAAAAAATTGTTATTTATATAATTTAAAGATACATCTGATCTTGAAACGGCGGTTTTCGGCATTCTTCCAAATTTATCTACAGGCATTTTTAACCGAATAAAATAAAAATGTTACATGTTACATGTTCAAATGTTACATGTTTCGATGTTTCATGTTTTAATATTATAGTTTACAGTTTAGAAAAAATAAACACAAATGCCCACATATCACCGTTCCCCTTGGTTGTATTTGTTCCGTATTATATATTATTTTAGGATATGATCGCAAGTAGTTTATTATTTCTATAGGTGGTTGTATACCATAACTATCAAAATAAATATTATTATACCAACATACCCAGTGGGTACCTTTAGCATCCGATGAACCGAATTCATCATTCGGATTCGTATCATCTAGATTCAATATACCACATTCATTTTTCAAAGGATGTTCGGGAAGCTGATCTCTCATGTACACACCTCTAAAATTTGGAATTTTTAATTTTTTTACTGCATCCATCAATTCAAAATTAGTTAATGGTTTATATGGTAGTAAAATATTTCCAACTTTAATCTTAAGACCATCCATTTTATAACAAGAATAAAAGTAACCTGTTTATATTTTATAATTGAACGAGTTAACCTGTTTATATTTATAATTGAACGAAGTGCAATAGCTTCAGCTTATATTTTAACGAAGTGCTTCAGTTTATAACAATAATCCCAAAATTGGAATATTTTTAAATGGACTATTTTTCCCAAAAATAAGACCCGTTCCATCAGATAATTTACCACCTTCTTTTTTCAAATATAAACCATCGCCGACTGACTTAAATCCAGAACCCGTGGTCGGTTTCAAATATAAACCTTCACCATCGGTTTCAACTTTACAAATACAGCCACCTTTTTTCAAATATAAACCGGAACCGATAGCTTTCTGTGCAGCTGTACTAGCTAAACCTGATAGTGCACCTACTCCGATAGCAGGTAATACCGTTTTTGCTAATGCAGGTAAAGCACTTGCAGCTAAACCTGTTAACATACTGAGAAAACCACCTTCAATTTTTGCATTATGAACCAATTGTCTCTTGCTAAATTTCAACGTTACACCTGTATTATTTTCACAAGCATGTTTTATTTTATTTAATTGCGTATCGGTAATAGCTATAATATCTTCACCTTCAAAATCATCATTACCCAAACGTATATTTGTAGCAGTACCATTTTTTATAGCACGTTTAATTTTATTTTTTTGTCCATCAGAAATATTAACTTTTATATTTATGTAACTCATTTTTAAAAGAATGAAAATGAGATTATTAAATTAAGATTATTAAATATTTACTATTGTTTTTTTCAAATTATTAAATGTTCTTTATTTTTTTATTTTTTTAAATCTGACATATATGAAATCTTATCGTAATATTTTCACCTCTTAAATCTAACAATTCACCATGTTGATCTGTAAGTTTTGTTTCGAGTCCACGTATTGTATCCAATGTAATAGGTAGATAGACCAAATTATGAGGTGTTTCGATTATTTTATATCCAGGACTTACATTAGGGAAAAAACTGTATATAGTATTTTGCGAAGAACCATTTACATAACTACCAGAAATAATATCTATATTAACAAGTATACTATTAATACTGAGAATATCAACAACGTTTTCAGATTCGTGAATCCCAGATTTGTATTTATTACGATCAAACCCTAATACTTTACCTATGGATCTTGGATGATTGAAATCAACAATGAAATTATCTCTTATTTCTATTCTAGATTTTAAAGTATTTGGATTTGCAGTAATAGATATATCTTGTATAAAATTATTTATATCAACTATATCATAACTTCCTGTAGGTATTCTAATTGTTTCCCAATTTGCTCCATTGTCTTTGGAATATTTAAAATAATTATTCTCATTGGTGATATTTGGAAAAGAATAATACGTTTCAAGGTTAACGAGTGCTATTTCATACTTTCTAGTTTTATCAAGTTGTATTGGAGGATTGAACATAGTTTTAAATTTTGTTTTATTATCAGATACTATAATCTGAAATGAACTTTTGGGTTCTGTATTTCTGACAATAGCTTCTAATAATTCTTTATCCATTTTTTAACTGAACATTTTAAATGTTGCATGTTGCATGTTAAAATGTTCGTTTTTTTAAATTATTAAATGTTATATGTTACATGTTAAATGTTTATTTTTTAAATTATTAAATGTTAAAATGCAACATGTCAAAATGTTCGTTTTTTTAAATTATTCATTATGGTAAGTAAAATCTATCCAAACCGATTCTATATTTACCATTATCTTTTTTAGATGATAAATCGATTACAACAAAACTAAATGGTTTCTCCCAAGCAGTTTTACATAATTTCCTAAATTCCTCCTTCTCCATATCATGACTTACGTGATCATTGTAAATATGATTTATATTTTTCAAATCTTGTGGAAACAGACATATGAAATTGGCATTTTCTCTTATAGTCTGCCTGGGCAATTTGAAATAGTTTTGTGAAAGATAAAAACAGTCCACGTTGCTGTGTCTACCACGAATGTAGTAGGCTTCACATTTATTTTGTTTTTCTAAAATTAAATCATCAAATATCATCAAATTTTTATTTTTAGGATTTAATTCCCTGGGATCTGGAACATCTTCGGCAGATTCATAAAATTTACTTTCTATTCCATTTTTAGGTACTCGGCTTTTAGATATTTCATTTATAATATCTGATGTAGAAGTTCCGCTATTGGATATTTCTTCACGCTTATTAAAAAGTTGAAGTATTTCGTCTTTGGATAATTTTTTTTCAAAAGCTTCGTTCAAAATACAATATTCAGGTTGAAATAAACTCTTTCCAAAAACCATCAATTTATCATAATCCAACCACTCCGGTTCGAGTAAGAGATTAAGTAATAATGTAGTTTTGCCGCATCCGGATTTACCAACAATCAAACCTCTGATACTTTTAGGTAAAAGAGGATGATTATTGCGTTTGGTCGTCATATTCCAAGATAAATCTTTTATTTCCATTTTTTAAACTTAAAATATAACATGTAACATGTTAAAATGTAATATGTAACATATTAAATGCAACCTGTTTTTGAACTTAAAATGTAACATGCAACATGTAACATTTTCATATTTTATATTATAAAAATGGACGGTCTAATGTATTGCGTAAAATGTAAAAAACACACCGATACTCTCAATATTGAAGATATTATTTCAAAAAATAATAGATCTATGAAACGGGGAAGATGCAAAGTATGTGGAATAATGAAATATCAATTTGTTAAACGGGCAGCCGGTACAGGATTTATGAACAAAGCTATAAATAATCTACCTTTTGAAATGCATCTACCGGGTCATAATTTCACAGGACCGGGTACCAATTTAAAAAAAAGATTAAATCCTGATCTATCACCTAAAAGTTGGAGCAAACCAGTTAATAGGGTTGATAATGCTGCATATCATCATGATGTATGTTATCTGATGAATAAGGATACCACTACAAGAAATGAAGTATGTGATAAGAATATGTTGGAAGATATGAAAAATATTTATAATCCTACACTGAAAGAAAAAATGGATAGATCGATTGTTAATAAAGTTATTGGAACAAAAATGAGATTTGGTATGGGGTCATATAAAACCAAATGGTGAAGTATCTATTCCATTTTCGTGAATATATCTTTTATCATCAAATGGTGTCATACTTATTTTATTTACTTCATTAATGTACATATTATGTTTTTTTGAATTCATAGTATACATTTTATTTATTTTATTTTTATTATTAAATAGACAATCTTTGTAATCGTTGAATTTTATATCTTTTTTAATTGTATTTTTTCCAATTCCTTTTAATTTTTTATGTTCACTCAAATCAGTCAACGTATATGAATATGCTTTACTTTTCAAAAATACTATTTCATTCATAATTTGACCATTCAACTCATCTTTAAATTTACCTATTATTTTTTTATTTTTTTTCGAATATAAAGGATGATCTGTTGGATATTCGGATGTATCCAAATGATCTTGTATTTTTTTCATATCATCGTAAATATCTTTAGTTTTAATTGATATGAAAACACTATCGGTATTATGAATGATCAATGGAAATCCGCAGTTGAAATTTTCAGTTTCAGTAGATAAATCATAAACTATTTGTTTTTGTTTTCCTAATGGTATTATTTTTTTTATATTGGCAATTTGTTTTTTTTTAGTTATAGCCAAACGAAATATATTAGGTTTATCATTACAAATATTAATATTACAATTATAACCTAGAGATGTTATAAGATAATGTAAACATGAAAATGTAATTTTGGATTTTTGTGTAAAACCAAAGTAACTATCCTTTCCTTTTTTAAAACCATCTCCTTGATAAAATCCTCTGAAAAAGAATAATCTGTAATTATAGTTTTTATTTAAAATTTTATATGGAATGTATTTTTCACGTTCATTGGTATAAAATTTTTGATATTTTTCTGCCATTATTTTATGATTTCCCTTCGGAACAATTCTATATATCCTAGATGATCTCATGCAATCTATTATTTTAAAATCAGTCATTGAATATATTTCTTTGCAATATTCTAAACATTTATTCAAAAGATCCAAATCTTGATTATTTAAATTCCAAGAATATTGTGTACTATTCTTATATTTATAAATTCCACTTGATCCATCTGCTAAAAAGAAACCTTCGATAAATGCTTTTTTTTCTTCCAATGTTACTGGTTCTAATTTTAAAAAATCTCGTTTCAATGGTGGATTTAAATTTTCTTTATAATTATCATTGAATAGGAGATTTGTATTTAATGACAAATCTCTGGGTTTGATAATTTCACCGGTATCTCTGATCAACGAATGATCTTCGGTAACATCAACAAATCCTACCGATGTAACAACTCTAAATATTTCTTTATTTGTTTCGTGTTTAATTACAGTTTTTATTTTAGAAAATCCATCACTTGTCCAAACTTCAATATTATTATTTGGTTTGTGGTAAAATTTACCATTTGAATATTCATATTCATCAGTAATATTTTCTATTTTATTGATATATATTTTATTATTATATCTTAGTATCAACGGAGTATCTCCCAAAACTGAATCTGAAGCAACAAGTTCATTTTTTGGCCATAATTCATTTACAATATTATAGTAAAATTGATACATTAATAATTTGGAATAATCTAATATACACATTCCCAAATAAATAGGTTTATTAAATTTAATAGATGTAATATTATTTTCAATTGCAACAAAGTTATTATTGAATATTATTGAATCTTTGAAATTTGGTTTATTTATATATTTTTTCACTTCATCCCTATTGGTGGATAATATAATATCACTTCTACCTCTGATATTTTCTAAAGTTTTTCCATAGAAACTATTATTCATTAATTTCCATAAATCTTTTGCGAAAACCGATTTTGATTTTGTTCTTTGTTCGGTATTAAAGTTAATATATTTAGCCAACCAATTGGATTCTTCAAATGATATTGTTCTATGTACCTTGGTAACTTTCATACCAAGTTTAATATAATCTTTTAAAATACTATGATGAACAATATATTTATTTTTATTATATAATGTTAAAAATAATTTTTTTTCTTTACTAACAGGTTTATCTCCTAATAAATTTAATTGATATTTTGATAAATCATCTTTATTTATATTCATTTTTTCCGGTGCCAATGGATAATTTCTAGTTTTAAATTTACAATTATTTGAATATTCCAAATCGCATTCTACTATACATCCTCTGCCATCCGGTATATTTAAATAATAATCGGGGTCGTTTTCCCATTTAAAATTTCTTGTTGGTAAATTTTGTGACATAGCCCATCCATATAAATTATTTGCATCCAAGTATAATAAATATTTTTCTTCGAAGAATTCATTAAAATTTCCACCATTTTTTATTATTTCCAAACATTGTTCTTTTTCATTTTCATCTAATATTCTATTTCCATCACCATAATAGTTAGGTGTGTATTTATTGAAAGATTTAATATATCTGGGACCTAGGACACCAGAAAATCCACCTCGTATGCCTTTTTCAAACATTTGTAACATATCAACATCAGTTAATAATTCCAATTCTATATTTGTATATTTTAAACCACATTGCCAAGTTAATCCAGGGGCTGAATAACAATAACATGGATCGATTTCATGATATTTTAAAAAGAAATTTCTAAAATTTTCAAATGCATCTGCTAATATAAGAACATCGGTTTTCAAATATAAATTATGATAGTCTAATAAATTTTTACAATTATAATGTTCCCAGACTCTCTGTGCATGTTGGTATTCATCTTCCGTAATTGTTTTTTGTGTAATTGTTGAATAAAATTTATTAATATCTGGTAATTTAGAATCTTTTAATTTTTCTATAGAATCAACGTATTCATATGGGTAGAATCCTTTTTGTTTTAGTAGAGAAATATTTTCATCAAATTCACTTTTTAAAATAGGAAATTCATCCATTGATTTTGCAATATCTGATAACCCTTTTAACATAAATCTATACGAATCCAGGAATCTTAATTTTTTATAATATGATCCATAATCTATAGAAATATATTCTTCTGAATTTTTAGAAAGTAGTTTTACTTTATTATATTTATCTTCATATTTCATCAATTCTTCAATTATAAAATGGAAATCATAATTGGAACCATTATGAAAAAATACAGGAATTAATTTGGAAGATTTACCATCTTTGGTATTACACGATTGACATGAGGCTCCACGATATTTACCAGAATAATGACAATGTTCACGTATTTTAATATCGGAAAATTCAATTCCACATATATAACAATTGGTTGCTTCTTGAAATTTTTCTTCTTCATATGTATTTAATTTTGGTTTTTTCTTTTCGTTAAGATATATCTTGTAATGTATTTCATTGAATATTTCCATTATTTTTTTTACATATTTTTCTGTTGCATCATCACCAATATATGAAAAATATTGTGATTTATATATTTCAGGATAATCAGATTTAACATATATTCCATAACTATTTATTTCTTGTTTAAATATTGGATTTGTGTAAGATTCGTTAGGGTTTGGTTTATTTGTCATCATTGGAATATTATTTGATTCAAAATCACAATATATAACAAATGGTAATTTATTTTTAAAATGATAATTTTTAAATTTAAGAATATTTTTTTCTTTTTGCGGCATTATCGTTCTACACGGTTTCCTACAATAGCATATTTCTATATGTTTTGCCAATGTATCCGACCTTTGAAATCCTTGTAAACAATTTCTACATGTAAATGATTTATGTTTATTATTATCATATTTGAAACTGTCCAAATCTTTAATTAAACAATAATGTGTATTTTCATCGCTTTCAATATATAATAGATCAACTATATTTTCGCTTTCTATATTTGAAATATAAACTGGATACAAAGATTGTTTATTTGTTTGATTCTCCAATGCAAATACATTTATACTTAGATTATTTAAACGTTCTATTTTGGGAATATCGTTTATTTTGACAGGGTATTCAATTCCATGCATATTAATTCTATTTTCATATTCTATATATTTTGTCACTCTTTGTTTATTTCTATCAACAGGATATAACTTTGATAATATGGACCACAAGAAACATTTATTATCATTTATATTTTTCACATTAATAATATTACTCGATTTAAATTGAAGTGGAATGTAAGATGATGCATTTTGGTTACTAAATTTGTACAGTTTTACTTTTACACTTTTAATATTTCTAAAAACAAAACCAGATCCTCTTTCTTGAAATTCATCTATCCAAGATTCAAATTTATCTATCAAACTTTCATAAAATGCAGATATATTATTTTGCGTTTGAATAACTTGAACAGGATGAGAATAATGACTTTCTATTATGTCAAATGCTATAGGTGTTGAAAATTCACTTGTTATTGTTATTTTTATTTTCAAAGGAAATCGATTAATAACTATTTTATCTTTTAATAAATTTATATATTTGATTATATCCTCTTCGTCGATATCATCAATATTTCTTTCAATGATAAGATCCCTAAACGAAATTTCTGTTCCCATTTTTTAAGGAATAATTTTTAATTATGTATAATTTCTTTTTTCAAAAATAATATTCATATCGATAATTTGGATTTCTAAGTATAAATTCTTGATATGCTTTTTTGTATTTTTCTTTATTATTTTGATAATGTTTTCGTTTCATAGGTTTGTTACATTGCTTGCATGAAGATTTAACACCCATGAACCTACCACTTGCTCTATCGTATTCATATAAATATTTATTTTCATTGCACTTTGTACAAATTTTTTTTTCGCTCATTTTTAAAAAAATCAATTTTAATATATTAAAAATGAGTCATTCAAATATATATTGTTTGCGTTGTAAAAAACATACTGAAAACAATTCAGTAGAACAAGTAGCAACATCTAATAATAGACAAATTTTAAAAGCTAAATGTTCTGAGTGCGGATCTAAAAAAAATAGATTTACGAATAAATTAGCTGATGAATTACATCATAGAGTTGTAAAATCTTTCCCAAAAAGACGTGTTCATGTTCATGCAATAGACCAAACATGGGCAGTTGATTTGGTAGATATGCATCAATTTTCAAAACAAAATAAGCATTATAAATATTTATTGGCTGTTATAGATATTTTTAGTAAATATGGGTGGTTGATTCCTTTAAAAAATAAAACAGGAACGACTGTAAGTGATATATTTAAAATATTATTTAAAAAAAGAAAACCGATGTTTATTTGGTCAGATAAAGGTTCTGAATTTTATAATCAACAAGTAAAAAAATTGTTAAAAGATAATAATATAAAATTATATTCGACTGAAAATGAAGAAAAATCTAGTATAGTAGAACGATGGATTGGAACTATGAAACAACGTATGTTTAAATATTTTACTGCTAATGAAACTACTAAATATTATGATATATTAGATGATTTAGTTAAAAATTATAACAATACAGTTCATTCTTCAATTAAAATGACACCAGTTGAAGCAAGTAAATTGGAAAATGAATCAACTGTATATGAAAATTTATATCCTGAAGATGAAAATAAAATAAAAAAACCTAAATTTAAAATTGGAGATAGAGTACGAATATCAAAAAAGAAAGATAAATTTGAAAAAGGTTATACCACACGTTGGACCAGAGAAATATTTGTAATTGATGAAATTTTAAATACCAATCCTGTTACTTACAAAATAAACGATTTAAACGGTGAAGAGATTAAAGGTAGTTTTTACGAACAAGAATTGCAGATTACCGAATTTTGAGTTCTTCGTCATATGGAATAACTCCATTTTATATGAAACATTTTCGCATTTTCCATTTTAACATTTTTTATTTTAAAAAATTCAACATTTACATTTTTTTATTTTTTCATATAAAAATTTCACAATTTTAAAAAATTTTATTTTTTCATTTTTTATTTAAAAAATATAACATTTACAATTTTTTATTTTTTCATTTTTTAGAGTGCAGGTGTGGGGCCCTATATATATTTTATCTATTTTTTATATTTTTTTTTTAGGGGAATTCCCAAAAACCGGTCCGAACCAGTTCTACCGAGTGCCCGAGTGGGGTGTGCTAGACACGCTCAATTACTATACTACTTATGTACCCCATGGCATGCTTGACAATAGATTCTGAATCTAAATGTGTTCAATGAGTAAAAGAAGAAGCATTCAAATATTCAGTGAAACTCAGATTTTTCCACAATGGATTATCCGAAAACCTAGCGTAATCCAAAAACAAATTTCAGTCCTGATTTTTCCCCCATATATTTCAATACTAAATAATCCCCATTATCCAAATTATCAAATCAAAATACCATGGATTATCTGAAGTGATAATCAGGTCCCTAAACTCATTTGTATGTGAATTTTCACACCTGTTATTCGAAATTGACAATTAAGTCTGATCGACCAGACTTGTCCATTTAAGCATTTCTTTAACATGTCAGAAGGTGAGAACAACAATTCTTAAAGCCCTGCTGAACAAAGAATTGATTTATTTTTTGCAATTTCGGAAACATAATTATCCTATGATGATGCGAATTCAGTTAGATGATTCCTCTCTAATTTTGGCTAAATAATTTGCTTTAATGATATGATGGTTTGACTTTAATATGCAATTTAACATTAAAAGTGTTCACTTTATTTTTTGGAGTTTCTTAAATTGTCAAGAAATGCTAAAAACAAACACTACACATGACTGTTATAAATCACAGACACCTAAGTTCAAAGTAATTCCATTTTGGAAAATGAATACGAAAAGATAAAAGATATCTTGTGCCAGACTATCAAAGACAACTTAATTTTACAGAAACTAGACCGGTGACTAGATTAAGTGTGTGTTATCAGAATCTCCCATTATTGTTATCCAATTAGGACGACAATGATATTAGTGATCCTAGTTTGTTTTTGTGACTTTATACTGGAATTTTGTTTGAGACTTTAACTATGTTTTAATGTTCGTTTTTATGGAAAATGTATGCATATTCTCATAATATTCTCATAATATGTGTATACATTGTATTTTGTTGAATGATCAAGTTTTTTGATGAATACATGTGCTTCATAAAAAATGTGTTTCGGACTTCATGTGCTTATGTACATGTGTACATATGTATGTTTATCTAAGAATATATTGATTATTGTAAATAAAACATAAATTATTACTCATACAGTTTGTTGGTCATAAATTTACATGTTTGTTATAATTCATGTTGGAGTGTTCTCCCTTTATTTTCATATAAAACAGTCTAGATTTCCTTTCACACTGATTATCGGAAACCCCGGATTATCCACAACAATTTTTTGGTCCGATTGATTACGGATAATCGAGGTTCTGTTGCACATAAT
The DNA here is from genome assembly GCA_008271625.1 of Lutraria rhynchaena. NCBI lineage: Eukaryota > Metazoa > Mollusca > Bivalvia > Venerida > Mactridae > Lutraria > Lutraria rhynchaena. The sequence goes on from VIBL01000036.1 coordinate 2,799,927, forward strand.
TGCCCTATATATTTCATATAAGAAAACAACTAAGTCCCATAACTGCGCCAAAAATGTGTGATAATGTGTGGGTTTTGCATAAGACACAATGTCTCATCATGGTGAACAATTGTGTCAAGTTATTTTAAGATCCATTGATGCATGAAGAAGTTATGGTCTAGACAAAGATATACTAATACTGGCCAATTTTGGCCGTTTAAACCTTAAGTGTGACCTTAACATTAAAGAAATTTCACTGGGTCTTGGGCATGACACTCAGTCTCATCAAGGAGAACAATTATGCCATATTGTTTTAAAACCCATTCATGCTGAAAGAAGTTACAGTCTGGAAAAGTTAAACATGCCAATTTTTGCCCTTTAAACACCCTAGTGTGACCTTGACCTTTGAGATATGGACCTGGGTCTTGCACATGACACATCGTCTCATCATGGTGAACAATTGTGCGAAGTCATTTTAAAATTCATTGATGCATGGGGAAGTTATGGTCTGGAAAAAGTCGGACAGACTAACAAACAGACGCACGCACCCATGCACATACACGGAACCGATATTTTGACAACTATGTCAAGCTCACCAAAAGCAGGCTCTACAAAAAATAACCCATTTAAAATTTCATACATCCAAATCAGGTCAAGATCAATTCAAGGTTGCATGATATAGGTGGCTTGCTGATGGTATATGGAAAAACTGTATAAGTATCCAAGTATTGTAGGTATTAGACAAAACAGTAAAGTCAAGTTAACAAATAAAATATAATATAAATAATAATATAATAATAATAATATATAATAATATAAGAGGGCCAAGATGGCCCTTATTTTCTGAACTGAGTAAAGACTGCAACTGATTTGACCTGATGACCTGCTTTTTTTTATAACCCATGTTCAAACTTGTCCAAGATGTCATCAAGACAAACATTCTTACTAGGTTTGGTAAATATCCAATCAAAACTATGACCTCTAAAGAGTTAACAAGGTTTTCTAGTAATTTGACCTGGTGACCTAGTTTTGACCCCAGATGGACAATGTTTCATCTTGTCAAGGATACCATTAAGCCAAACATTCTGACAAGATTTGGTGAACATCCAATCAAAACTGTGACAATAGAGTGTTAGCGAGGTTTTCCAGTGATTTGACCTGGTGACCTAGTTAATGACCCCATATAGCCCTTTTTCGAATTCGTCTGAGATATCATCAAGACCAAGCCACAGGCCAATTTTCATAACCCTTTGACCTAACGTGGTCTCTAGAATGTTCACAAAGTTTTTCCTCCATTTGACCCAGTGACCTAGTTTTTGACCCCTACATAGCCCTTTTTCTAACCTGTTTGAGATATCATTAAGACTAAGCCACTGACCAATTTTCATAAACCTCTGACCAAAAATGTGGCCTCTAGAGTGTTCACAAGGTGAATACCAAAGCCGCATCATGCACAAATCATGACGCCGGACATAGACCAATCACTATATAGCTCACTCTGAGTGCTTAGTGCTCCGATGAGCTAAAAAATAGCCCATTTACAACAGGGTAAGTCCTAATCAAGTCAAGCTCAAATTGAGGTTCGGTGATATGAGTGGATTGGCAATCACTGTAAAAGTATCAAAGTGATAGATGAAAGAGTAAAATCTAGTTGCACATACAGATGAATGGACAGACAAGTCAATCACAATATGGCCCCGCATCAGCAGATGCCATGGGGCATTAAAATAAGTTACCAGCATCTACAAGTAGTTTGATAATTTCTTCATTGTCCATAAGAGCAGCATAATGTAGAGCAGTACATCCCCTGCAGTTAGCATTGGCACGTAATCTGTCACTGAATTCAACCTCTCTACATCTGTGTACTAAAATATAAAATAGCAGCTACTTAAAACAAGAGATCATCAAAGCATTTTATACTTAAACACTCATTCTGGTAGTATACTTGTGTTCAATGAAAATGCAATGACATAATTATTTTCATTTACTTACAAGTATTTCAATACTTATTTTTTTGAAGGTATATAGAGTTGCAGACCATATGGCAGTAGCATGGCCTGATTTTGAAGGACATCAAGTTCCCACGACCCATATTCTTGAAACATTCGCAAAACATTATTGTGCTGAAAATTGTGTTTATTATGAAACAATTGAATGCGGTAGCATTTCAAAACACCAAGTAAAGAATCAATTTTACTTACAATATTGGGCATATAAAAAAGCTCAAAGTCATGAAGTCATCAATATGGTAATTTAAGATTGAATGGCAATTGATATGAACTGGTAAAAAACTAATTTGTAGTAACAAAAATAGAAGTGCACAAGACTAATCTTACTGCCCTGTCCCACCTTATGGAAATACGTGGCAAATTGATACCGAAAATTCAGTGTTTGTCACCTTTTTATTCAATGAACTATGGTTTGACAGACTTTGCACCGACCATGCCTCGTACACATAATAAATTTGCACTGATTATGTCAAATCGCCAGTGTTATTTCTCCAAAATATGCCAAATTTGGTTCTGAAACCTCAACGAAACCATGCTGTTTGAGTAAAGACTGTAACGAATGTTCCAGGTAGCCCCTAGAAACAAACCCCTTACGAATCACATGTGACATTCGATCGAATATCCCGGATGTTCATGAAATCTCTCAGCAAACTAGATTATGTCAGCTTTGCCTCAGAATTAGTTGCATGCTCACTGCTTGCTATCAATGTTCCTGTTGACTTCACAGCTAAAACATACGACAACTGCATAATTACTACAGGAGTACTTCAGAACTGCAATGCTACAATGACAAGATGAGGAAGAGGATGCCAATAAATCTGCCAGTACGGAGGGAAACTCATTACCACCCGACGGTATGACTAAAGTACGCAATGGAGATTTTATGGCAAAATGGGCGAAATGGAGATAACATCGAGGCAAAATGGAGATTTAAATAGGCAAAATGGAGATTGAAATAGGCAAAATGGAGATTTAAATCGGCAAAATGGAGATTTTGCGGAGCACTTCATTGAAATCTTGGTTTAATTACAATATTGGCTTTGCAATGTTTGCAAATTTAAGATATTTCTGGTTATGATCATATCTTTCCTATAAATATTCATGTCTATGCGATGAATGGTAACTGAACGCTCTTGTTACTAACAGAATTCCACATATAATAAAAAATTAACATTAATTAGCCGCTGAAAATCTATACAACAAATATCATAAATTATAATTATTTTTTATTTTAAATATTGTAAATGCCAACATTGTTATTCAATCAAAATTTTGTATGAAATGCTCCACAAAACCTCCATTTCGCCATCAATAATTCTCCATTTTGCCATTTCAATATCTCCATTTCGCCAAGCCTGTGAGATTGTGTAATTGATATTGTTTAATTCTAATATATTTTATATGTATCAAAACATGAATATGAAGTAACATCCATTACTTCCATTTTTCCAAATCTCTATTTTGCCGAAGGAAATTTCCATTTTGCCGAAGGAAATATATATCTCCAATTCGCCAACTCTGTTGGATTAATATTGTTTATTTTTTTATATATTATATACGTCAACACTTTAAAAAAAGTAGTATCAAATTCTCCAGTTATGCCGCATAAATTCTCCATTTTGCCGATATAAATCTCCATTTTGCCCCGATGTAATCTCCGTTTCGCCCTTTTCGCCCATTTTGCCATAAAATCTCCATTGCGTATTTTAGTCATACCCACCACCCGATGGCTCCAGGTCCTCCTCTTGACATTCCAGCAGACGGCAGTGGCAGCCAACAACTGGAGAAGGCCATTATGGAGTTTGTGAGAGTTTATTCTCTCTATCCATGGGTGGATCCAGTACTTGCATTTTCTTTTTCTTTTTTGCCCTTTCTTCTTCTTTTATGACTTCAAAAGCAGCTACTGCCATTGAAAATATTTCATTTTGGTGTTGGAGGGCTCCTTGAAGCCAATGTCTCTGTTCAATTAGGAGGCTTGACAAATCTATTGATTAACTTGTAGAAATTACTTATTTTAATTTCAAAGCTAATTGTAGATACCCATTGATTTGTACAGCGCAGCATCTGCTCAACACATGAATCATATAGGGAAACCCTGTTGGAACGTTGGGTTACGAAGGTAATGTCACTCTGCAAGAAGACACGGTACGGAATCGGTTTAAAAGTCCAGCCATCATGTTCAAGTTGTCATTTTTGGAATAGCATCTTTCAGGATTGATTGCACAGTCTCTTTTTAGACTGACAAATTGCCAACTTTTTTCATTTTTACTGAAAAAGCATGTTTGTACAATGATCATGCACCAAACAAATTACTGGTATGGACATGCAATGTGAGCCCTGCATTTTTTTAAAACCACTCCAGTCAATTGAATTCAATGTATAAAGGGAAATAACTCCTGCACTTTCATCAATAAACCATTGACTCTGTCTTGCTGTAACACATCATGAAATGGGAACCAGGACCTAAATTAAAATACAGTAGAACTTCGTTATTACAAGCATTGATATGATGAGCACTAGAATTATCTTGAGGAGACCTTAAAGCCCATCATCTTTGTTCTTAGTGGTATATAAATTTCCATGTTTATTATGAGCATCATTATCTCGTATCTGAGCAAAATCATGGTTCCTTGACTTATTTTTTTAGGGTTAATTACCTTGATTATCTTGAGGGATATCATTTTGGATCATTTTTGTCGGTGATCGCCATGTTTGCTACACATCATTAAAGTTACACAATAAAAGAGTAAATCTTAATGAAGTACTTTGTATTTCACATATTGTGACTTAATTGACAATGAAAACATGTATTTGTTTGTTGAAGTTTGCAGTGAAATTTTGAGATCAAAGACTACTGTTTTAAATGTTAATACAGTAGAAACTCATTATATCAAACTCGCTTATATCGAATTCACACTTATATTGATATAATTATAAAGTCCTGAATCTTATCCTACTTTTTGCATATAAAAAATTGTACTTATTTCGAATTTGTTGGTCTCAATATTTTTGTATATCAAAGAAGATTTAAGCTCCCAAACATCGATTTTCAACTATACAATGACCATCTATGTTGAACTAATTAAGTTGCCGGTTAACAAAAGAAATTTTCGCATCTTTACCTACAACAAACACCTATTAATTTTTCACCTGATCCAATACTTTTGTATTGAACTCTGAAATCAATATTTAATTAATGACAATTACATGAAAATGTCAGTGTTTAAGCAAGCAATTATAAAATCAGTTCATGTAAATAAGTGAGTAAGTTTTTGTTTATTTGTGTTTTTTATGTTAATGTTACACGTCTTAAACACATGGGAAGTATAAATGCCCTGTTTTGTTCCTATCCCGTACACGAAGTATTACGATTAAACGATTATTACAACAACAACGATCACTCTAAAAAGTAAACCCAGTGGTCGAATTTCTCTGATTATTCATATATTGAAGTCCCTTGAACTTACTGTAATTATTAACTATACTAATGAAATGGATTTATTAGTGGACTTTTTTTGCAATGTAGTAACATTGACTCCTAAAAATAAGACAAATACAGTCAAACTTGCATACAAAGAACACACTGCAGAAACCCTAAAGTGTCCTTTGTAAACAGGTGTCCTTTGTTCGCATGCGTGATGAAGTAGAGTATAAAATACAAAGTTCTTACTAAAGAAAGATATTTGTTGACTGCTTTCTGGTATGCTTATCAGTATATTACAAAATAAGTATACTAATTGTGTTGACACATTCTTACAGGAGAAAAAATACAAAACAAACTAAGATGTTAATACAATCAAACCTGAGAACAAAGGCCTTGGGAAAGATAAAATGAGGCCTTTATTGACAAATGGCCTTTCTTTGGAAGTCAGTTTCTTCTAAATAATCAGAGACGGTTTTTCTAAGAATGGCCTTTATTCACAGGGTAGTCTGTATTCTGAGATGACCTCAAACACAGGTTTAACTATACATTTTATCATTCAATTGGTACACTTTCGTATGATTTTATTTTAATGAATTCATTCCTTTGATACATACGGACACCAATTTTATAAAAGTACTCACTCGAAAAAATGTTATCAATTGTAGAGAGCTGAAAATCTTGAGTGTTGGTCACGATATAACTGTACACTCAAAATTCCATAAAAAGGTCGTGACATGGGATGTTACTCTGATTTTATAAACAAAAACACATTGATATAAATGTTTTTAAAATGAAAAAATTGAAAGATTGAAAATGGCTTACAGTCCTAATGATAGACTGATTGTCTATGGGTATCTTTGATTTTCACCATTTTATGATTAATAATCAATTGAGCTGGTCAAACATTGACACCTTGTCACCTTCGAATGACAACTTTATTGTCTTAATATTAACTTCAACATACAATCAATAAAACCTGGGATGCCAAATTTACAAAAATCAATCAGTATCTTGGCAACAGTTCCTTGTATCACATGTTCATTGTCTAAGGTCAAAATGCTGATTCAGGAAACTTTTTTGGTATCCACTGTCATGGTCGGTAAGTGTGTGCTATATAAGGTCATTTGTTTGTGTTTTTTGTCTGAGGAAATTACAGTGCCTGTTGTAGACAAGTGTCCATTGTTTAGAGGTGTCCATTAGCAAAGATTAGACTGCACTGTGTTTGGGCCATTTGTATTAGACCTTGTTAGGCTCAATCTTAATACGAAATACAGGAACATTTGTCACATGAAGGTATCAGTAACAATTATGCTATTTTGGGATGAACTATCTAAGCAGATAGAGCACAGTGACACTGGAGTTAATATTGATCATGTTACATAGTTGGGAAGGATTGTAACAGCCATTTTACAACACCGAACAAACAAGACATCCATCGTCACAGGAGATGACACTGACACATTGATCTTATTGTGCTACTTTGTCAAATCAAAAGTAAAATTAGGAAGCTATTATTATATGCACATAAAACCAATGAGGCACTGTCAGTCACATTACTTTATAATGATAGATATTAACGACACAGATGTTCACTTTATAAGATTATGCATATTTGAACAAACAAAACAACTTTTTATTATTCCTAATGATCAAACAGCTAATCATGACTCTTCTTCCCAATGATGTAGACACATAATCCATCAAAAACTATACATGGTGGTGTTTATACATTAAACGTAATGATATATATTTCCTAAATATTAAAAGACTCCATTTGCATAAATAAACACATTTTTTGGGTACGAAATAAGCCAGTCAAATGATCTTATTTACTAACCAATGATATATTTAGAACTTTATGATGTTAACCAATCATCTTCTATAATTTTTAACCAATCATTTGCAAGCTAAGGCAACCAATTGGAGTAAGTTTCCTAATCCAGCAGGTATAAAAAGAGATAACAGCACTACTTATGTGGAGAATGAGTGTAGGACAAAATCCTCTCCAGACAAAATCCCTCAGGTCAAATTTGTGTATGTGGACAAAATCCCCTTCATGGATTTTTCAAGGCGGACAAAATCCCCTTCATTGATTTTTAAAGGCAGACAAAATCCCCTTCAATAAGGACAAACACCTATTCTATCTATACAATACCCAGTCCCATGTAACCAACCACTTCATAAAATTCAGAAATTTTGTCTGCCTTGAAAAATTCATAAAGGGGATTTTGTCCACCTATACAAATTTGACCAGAGAAGATTTTGTCCGAAGGGGATTTTGTCCGTCTCCCGCGGGAATTGACTTGGCATGTGTCAAGATGTAATTAGAGGTCGCACTGCTACTTAGGTCATGATTAACTGCCTGAGGAAGTTCTGCTGCCTTGACAGTTAAAGATATGTGTACAAGACAGAGGGCAGTCTGGGACTTTGTGTTTGCATCCTCTAACATCAGTTTATCCATCAGTAATCTATGAGACTGCTAGGCTATCTATAGAGTCAGATAAACTATACTTTCAGTACAAGAACCAGGTCGCAGTTCTTTATTTTGAAACCCAAGTCAATTTTCTGAACTGATATTTACTATCCCGGAAATTCTTCTGAAACAGTGACCTTCAACCTGTATCACACCAAAAATTGTGACAATAACCAAAATGGCCGCCAAGTCATCTGTCTAGTAAATGTCATCATACAAATTGATTGTCAATCACATTATCCGATATCAGAAACCTCCTTTTTCTTTGGTGAATGTTAAGTAAACATGTTTTTAAGTTTTTAAATTTCTAAAAACAATTAGTATGATAAAGTTGTAATACTGTTAAAATTTTGTAGTTCATTCCTTAACAGATGTTTTGGTGTAAAACTGATAAATGAAAGTTACAAATTGAAGCAATTTTCACATTAAATTCTTTATTAATGAAATATGCATCAATTTGAGAAAGTAGCAAACACTTAAACAGATTCTATGGGAAAAATCCTATCAGAACATCAAAGTTCTTATCCATACCTTCAGAACTAAAGAAGAAGTTATTAAGATTGAGACAAATTTTGGGGTATGCAACTACTTGCCAATTTACCATATAAATTGTATCTAATTTTTTTCAGACAAATGCAACAAAGGCAAACTTCTATTCTTCATACCTTTTATATTTTTTATGATATTTTCAAAATGTGAACTGCTCTTTGCTATATGTACTTTAAGAATAAGTTATTTAAAATGAACTATGGTTAATTTCAAATTTTAGCTGGGTTAATACAAATATCAAAGCTCAAGTTCATGTTGGAGATAAGGTTTTCTTGAGAAAGAGAAATGATTACAAGGAGCATAGACAATTTTGACAACAGGGTAAGAATTGCTGAATTTAGATTGGGATTATTGAATATGACTACATACAAAGCAACAAAGATCTAGACCTTTTGGTTTTTAATAAGACTTTGAAAATTTTCTTAAATTGTTACTATTGGTTGCCATTGAAACCAAATTTCTGTATAGATGATCAAGATTTTCAGAAATCTGAGATATCTACACTTTTTAAGGGTCAAATCTGCAAAATTTTGTCAGGACCATATTTGAAAAATTTTGTTCTAACATATAATTTTGACATAAAACAGTACAATTTTTTTCACAATTTTTTCATATTAAGGAACATTGTAATTTCCATATTTTACTGTGTATAAGTAGCAGTTGTGTATAAGATGCACCCGTGCTTTTTTTAAAACACCTGAGGAAAAAAAACGTATTCTTGTGGATAAGACGCACCCAACTTTGACGAAATCCGAACTGACATCGAGTTATTCGGTGCCACACATACAAGATTTAGTCCTATAATATGTACCTTTGTTTATACTTACATAAACATGTGAATTACAACTTGCTCAAAATGTAATACAAGTTGACATATTACTGTTTGTGTCAATTAGTTCACACCTTCATTATCTCCCACCGGAGACATATTGTCTATGAACTGTCAACTCCAAGTTACCATAGAAACACAAGATAGTCCATTAAAATCATTCATTAAATGCATGTTACAGAAATATCTTTATTAAAGTCGTATATAAATAAAAAATAAGAGTCAATATTGAATAAATTTTGAAAACAACATACAAATTATTCTGCAAACATTAACTGCCTAATAAATAAATCAAGCGCAGCTCTACGGCTTGGGGATTCTTTTTTTTTCAAATTCATTTTATTTACCCTATCTAGAATATATTTATTGATGTAATTAACATTAAATACACATGTCTGCAATGTTAATGTCACCAAGACAGACTGCAATGCCAAAACAGCTACGGATCGAGAACATTTTGAAACTACATTCAGATAATACATTTCATTTACAGTCAATATCGCTCCGGAAAGACATGTTGTTGGTTTGTTCTGGTGTAACTTTTTATATATTTCTAGGGGAAAAATGTGTGTCTCATACACAGTCAAATAGAGTATTCAATCTATTGTAAAATGTAGTAAATTTTTACATTTTATCACATGTAGAAATTGTATTAGTTGACACAATATTGATATGCTTTTAAATCAATGATGATATATACCTACGACAAATGTGAAAAAACTAGAAGTCGCCAAATGACAATATGTCGAGCCCCCTAAGGCACTTATTATCTTCCTGAAAAGGTTGACCATTACTTTATCAGGGAATGACCTTGACATTTTGAACGGGACCACCAAGGGTCATAAGAAAAAGAGAGATGAGTTGAATGCCTGACATAAACCAAGGTGTGGCCTTAACTTTTGATATATGGACCTGGGTCTTGCACATGACACACCATCTCATCAAGGTGAACAATTGTGTAAAGTTATTTTAAAATCCATTGGGGCATGAAGAAGTTCTGGTCCGGACAAAGTCAGATATACTAAAACTAGCCAATTTTGGCCCTTTAAACCCAAACACTAAAATTCATTGATGCAAAGGGAAGTTAGGGTTTGCATGGACTAACACATGGACGCACTGCACACACACATACACCGAACCGCCATTTTAATTACTATGTCGAGCTCACCACAAGCAGGCTCAACAGAAAACAGCCTGTCCTGTTTTTATCTTGATATTGTATATAGCCTCAGCTTTTAAGAAGCCGATGTCAACTACACACTGATCCAACTGGGGAGGCCATGGTGGAATTAGTCCATTTATTATTCTCTCTATCCATTGATGGATCCATTACTTGCATTTTCTTCTTCTTTTTCAGTCCTTTCTTCTTCTTTTATGACTTCAGCAGCAACTAAGGCCATTGCAAATATTTCAATCTGGTGATGGAGGCTTGCCACTGTCTCAGTTCAATTAGGAGGTTTCACAAATCCATTGACTAACTTGTATAGATTACTAATTTTAATTTTAAAGTTTGTAGTAGATATCTTTAAATTTGTACAATCCCTCTGTGAACCTCAACCAAACGCATAACAAAAATAAAGATCGCAGCATTCATCAATAATATTTTGTGGATGCTCAAAATGTCTTGGGAGGATAGTGAACATCAACGACTGTCGACAAAAATCTCAGAACACAAACCGTTCACTGTACGAATATGCCGAATTTAAATTGGTATGCATTCGGTGAAATTTTTGGTTAGATGGGACAGGGCTGTAAGGGCAGGAAACATTTTTCAATCACAGGAGCATAATTTGATCAATCTAGTAGAGGGCATCTAGACAATTCTACACACACAAAAATATCTGAGCTCTGTACCATGTGCTTAAAGGCAAAGATTAGGGAACTTTTTCCCAACTTATTTGACAATATTTTTCTCACGGGCATAATTTTTGGTAGAGGGCCACAAGAAAATGCCGCACATCAAATTTGTAAGTTCTATGCAATGCAGTTTAGGCCAGAAAGATTTTTGAAGGTTTTCCCTATATACTATATATAAACAATTGACACCCACAGCAGAGCCAATTTTGACATTAAAAATTAAAATTATGATTGTTTCATTCAACAAGCAGAAATAGTTACAATGCAATTTTTGACATATTTGTTTGTCATGCAACTACAAACTGGTATAGTAATCAGACAATTAAAGTGGCTATTATAATTTCCTCTGAACAAAATGACAGTGCCCATGGATGACATAATTTTTAGTGACTTCATTAATGGGGATTTTCATGTCTGAATGGCTAGAAAAAAGGTATCATGCAGATGGATTACATTTAATGAAAATGTGAGCATAGCTCTATAACATCATGTATCCTTCCAAGGGAGAATTTGATAGTTGGTAAAATTCCACAGTTTTATGGTTGAATTATATATTTTCATGACATACAAAGTACAACAGAAGAAATTCATATACAATTTCATTCATATATTTGTTCTATGTACAAAGAACCTCATTCAGACAAATTGGATTTTATGAATACCTGGCATTATCCAAACACATTATCCATCTTTAATATCACACATGCATACCTTTTCACATCTATTATCCGAGATCAACCTAATAGCTTGTAACAAACAATATTCAACAATAATTCATTAAACAATGCATGACTGCATTTCCATATGTAAACTGATTTGCTTGGAGAGTGTTTACTTAATTGTTCAAATTATAGATTGATTAATTATAATTTATAATTTATTGCATTGTCATTGAAGTTGTTTATATTGTTTGAAACAATTTTACACTAATCGCTACAAACATTAAATAATATGCATTTCACAATGTCATTCCAAAACTGGAAAACTATTTCGTGAATAAATGCAAACAAGAGGGCCAAGATGGCCCTTTTTCACTCACCTGAGTAAAGATTGCAATATCTATGGTTTTCTTGTGATTTGACCAGGTGACCTGGTTTTCAACCTGAGCTGACCCATGTTCACACCTGTTCATGATATCATTAATACGAACATTCAGACAAAGTTTGGGGAGGATCCAATCAAAACTGTGACTTCTAGCGTGTTAACAGAGTTTTCAGGAGATTGATCTATTGACCTAGTTTGTGACCCCAGATGATCTATGTCTGGACCTGTCTAAAAACATCATGAAAACAAACATTTTGACACAGTTTAACAAAGATTCAACTGAGACCTCTAGAATGTTAACAACGTTTTCCAGTGATTTGACCAGGTAACCTACTTTTTGAACCAAGATGACCCATGTTTGAACTTGTCCAAGATATCATTAAGACAAGCTTTCTGACAATGTTGGATGAAGATCCAACCAATACTGTGACCTACAGAGTGTTGACAATGTTTTCCAGTGATTTGACCTGGTGACCTACCTTTTACCCCAGATGACCCTTGTTCAATCTTGTCCATGATATCATTTAAGGCAAACATTCTGACAAAGTTTGATGAAGATCCAATCCAAATTGTGACGTCTAGAGTCTTAACAAGGTTTTTCAATGCGTTGACCTGTTGACCTAATTTTTTACCCCAGATGACCCTTGTTCAATCTTGTCCATGATATCATTTAAGGCAAACATTCTGACAAAGTTTGATGAAGATCCAATCCAAATTGTGACGTCTAGAGTCTTAACAAGGTTTTTCAATGCGTTGACCTGTTGACCTAATTTTTTACCACAGATGACTCATGTTCAAACATGTCCAAGATATTATTGAGGAAAACATTCTGACCAAACCTGATGAAGATTCACTCAAAAGGGTGACTTCTACAGTGTTAACAACCCCAGGGTGTAGATGACAGACAACGGACGCCGAAGACTGACTGACTGATCACTATGACTCACTGAGCACTACATGCTCAGGTGAGCTAAAAATTGGATAAGCAGTAACAAAATGTTGCAGCATGGATGTAGCAAAATATGGATGTAATGAAGTAATTATTCATGTCATAAGTAATTTAGTGTAACTGTGTTCTATGGTAGAAGTCAGCATCAATGTAAAACTTTATACATACTATGAACTGGATGTATTTGCTTCTCTCTAGCCATCTGGTTTACCGTACTAAACTCATCTTCCAAATCAGGATCAGCTCCAGCATCCAATAATTGCTTTACAGCACTAAAATCATAAAAATTATCAGAATCATTCTAGGCATAAATTAGGTCTCATCTTCAAAAATATTGCAAAATTCTCACATAAAGTAAAAGTACACATTCAACATTTTTTTGACAACTGGACAAGCGGTCTTGTCAGCCTGAAATTTCACTAGGCCTGGCACCGTTGTTACTAAACCAAGTTAAAAAACAAGAAAAATATGATAAAGCTGTACAACAAAACTATTGTTTAGTAATATAACACAACTTATATATTATATAATATTGCACAGTCAATATTAAATATCATAACTTTGGTTTTAATATCGTCTGCTTCCCTGCCATGTAAACATGTTGGTAAGAAAAATGCTGTCATAAAAACATATAAGTTATTATGAGTTATGTCAATACAATGCAATGATCAATTTACCTATCATTTTCATCGCAATTATAGTAATTTTCAGAGGGCATGATGACCCTTTTCACTCATCTGAGTAAAAATTGCAACTCATTTAACCTGATTCCCAAGTTTTTGATCCCAGATGACCTATGTTCAAACTTGTCCAAGATATCATTAAGACAAACATTCAGACAAATATTGGTAAACATACAATCAATGCTGTGACCTCTGGAGTGTTAACAAGGTTTTTCAGTGATTTGACCTGGTGACAAAGTTTGTGATCCCAGATGACCTTTGTTTGGCACTGTCCAAGATATTATTAAGACAAGCATTCTGACAAGGTTTAGTGAAGATTCATTCAAGACTGACTTCTAGAGTGTTAACATGGTTTTCGAGTGATTTGACCAAGTGACCTAGGTTTTGACCCCAGATGACCCATATTCATACTTGTCAAAGATATCATTAAGAAAAGCATTTGGATAAGATTTAGTGAAAATTCAATCAAAACTGTGACCTCTTCAGAGTCATTAAGGTATTCATTTGAACTAATCCAAAATATCATTAATACTAACATTCTGACCAGGTCTGATGAAGATTCACTCAAACCGTGACCTCTAGTGTGTTAACAACCCCAAGTGTGGACAACACACGTCGCAGTAGACTGACTGATCACCATGTCGCTCCAGTGACCTGTATAACCAATGCTATTTTATTGTGAATTTTTTGCCTATGGACTACTAACCGTGACTGCTAGTATTAGGGAGTATACGGTATATTATAGCCACGTCCCCTTAACTATTATGTATTGCTCTGTTCTTATTCTATTTGAGCATAATGCCTAAAAAATGTCAAAAGAATGGGAAGGACAATGTCCTCCCTTTGTTTAAATCCATCTTCAGATGAAAGACAATTTTCGGGTTTTGAATCTGAAGTTAACCCATGGGGAGTCTCTAAATTACAGTCTGTTGTTTCTAAGGTTAGGATGGGAGGTAAACCAAAATCTACTTCTGCCAGAAGTAATACCAGTTTAGAAAACGAAGAAATAATTTACAATACATCTCCAAACGTTGTCTGCAGAAAATAGTAAAAATATTTAGGCTTATTCCAATTCCGAGGATGTGGAAAATAAAAATAATTATATTAAATTAACTGTGGAGATTAATACAAAGGTTCTAAACCTGGAAATGATTTTTTCTTACAGGTGAAGTTGTATAAACATATTGAATTGTGACCAGTTTAATAGGACTTTAAAAAATATTTACACAAGACAAGAAGTCTTCGTAAAGATAGCCAACTTTCCCTATCTTATGTACATTACATGACTGTTTCAACTAGTACTCTGGCTACATGGCTAAAATAAGTTTTGAATTAAGCAGGGCTCGATACTAATATTTTTGAAGCCAATTCATTTGGAAGGGCATCATCTTCAGCTGACTGTAGGTTATCAGATATTTTAACAAAAGGGTCATGATGGCCCTGAATCGCTCACCAGAATGAACGTTAATTAACTTGTTACTGAAAAGGTAATAAAGGTACACT
Organism: Lutraria rhynchaena; assembly: GCA_008271625.1. NCBI lineage: Eukaryota > Metazoa > Mollusca > Bivalvia > Venerida > Mactridae > Lutraria > Lutraria rhynchaena. The sequence continues at coordinate 2,815,226 of VIBL01000036.1, forward strand.
TGTGGGCAAATAATGGGGAACAAAAAAAACTCCATAACGGACCATCAAAGGATACAACAAAAGAATATTCGTGATGACTGAAGGATGCCACTGACCAAATTTGGTAATGATCAAACCAATGGTTCATGAAAACAAGTCATTTAAAGGTATTTCTATGTTTAGCTCATTTTTATTTCAGCAAGTCTGATATAACACTATCTAAAGATGCTAAAACCAAGTTTGGTAATAATCCATCCATAGAATCATGGGGGAAAATTGTTTTAAGGAATTTCTACTATTAGCTCCAGTGGCCCCTAAAAGGGGCTGACCAAATTTATTTGAGAAAACTCCAGAGAAGACCATCTAAGGATGCTACAAACCAAGTTTGGTGACCATTTTTATCTCTGCAAATCTCATAGAACACTATCTAAAGATGCTATAAAACAAGTTTGGTAACAATCCATCCATAGAATCATGAGAAAAAGTCTATCTAAGGATGCTACAGACCAAGTTTATTGACGATCCATCCATTGGTTCATGAGAAGAAGATGATTAAAGGCTTTTCTATTTTTAGCTAAAGAGACCCCTAAAAGGGGCCAACTGGTATAATATGAGAAAATTGCAGTCAAAACGTCATAAGGCCTCTACACAGCAAATTTGAAGTAAATCTGACTGGTAGTTTCTGAGGAGAAGACTATTGTAGACGCCAGACGACGGACACCGGAGCATAAAAATTAGCATTTATACCTGTTCAAAATATCACATTGATCCTCTGAGAATGATTGTATAACTAACAGAAGAAATATGAACTGTGTTGTTAAAAGAGTGCAAAAAGCTCAGAAACAAAAATATAGCTGTAATAAGGGAAGTGGCTCAAGTAGTTGGACCCATGGTTGCATCATTCTTTGCAGTTGAATATGAAAGTTAGAAATAGTAAAATCAGAAGTTATATCACTGAATCAGTGCAATTTCAATTCAAAAATGTTGTTGATATATAAAATATACATGCAGAGTTATTTTGGTGTATAGAAAAGTTACCAAAGCATATAGAAAAATATCACATTTTTAATTTGGTGACTGATGCTAGTATGTCTGGCTGGGTGCTTTTTGTAGTGATCAAATAATTGGATGGAGATGGACTCCAGATGAAGCAAAAAATCACATCCATTATTTGGAACTGTTAGCCATATTTTATGGCATGAAATCACTGCAAAAACCTTGTTGATACATGTACTCATATACAAACAAGAGGGCCACAATGGCCCTGCATCACTCACCAGAATAAATGCAAATTAACTTGTCACTAAGAAGGTAATAAATGTACGCTGTGGCCATGGTCCAGTGGTTAGTGCGCTGGATTTGCAACCGGTAGATCCGGGTTTGAATCGTGACCATGGCGTGTCATACCCTTCTATGAAAATTTGACAAAAATGTTGATTTTCCTCCTGGAGAACTTGCCGGCTCCTTGTGGAAGGGTAAGTTAGTACTGGTTAGTATATAGTCAAGGAAAGCTGGTTAGGTGAACCGGTCCCCATATATAATTGAAAAATTGTTGAAAAATGGCATTAAACTCCGCTGACAATAAGTCACATAAAAAAATGTACACTTCTGGGCAGATAATAGGGACAATAATAAGCTTGATAAATCACATGAGCAAAATATCTCCTTGTTGGGGGTAAACTTCATGTTGAAATGTTTGTTTCTAGGTTGAACAAACAATTAATACAATTTGTACCCAGGAAGGCAGATTCAGAGGCTAAATTCATTTATGCTTTTGCTATGAATAGGAATAACTTATATTTGTATGCCTTTCCTCCGTTCAGAGTAATATCTCAGTTCAGGGAGGAGGAAACAGTAAGTATCCTCACAGCTCCCACAGCTCTAGCAGTCCCTGAAAGGGTCTGACCAAATTTATTTATGCCATAGACCAAGTTTGGTGATGATCAATCCATTGGTTCACGAGAAGAAAATGTTTAAAGGTTTTTCCATTTTTTTCCAATGTTAACAATGCAAGACTCAAAATATAATCCGTTATTATCAGCCAGAACGAGTAGACTTATCTACATATGCTTAGTAAGAAGTTCCATGCATATATTCAGTCAAAAAGTAAGTAAATTGTTTTGTCAATCACTAAAGAAGAATTGATATACACTTAGTACTGTATTTCGTTTTGAAGTTTATGTAGTCATAAATAACTTCAAAACATTTCAGAAAAAAATATACTTCATTTGTTTCTGTTCATTCATAAGTTTGTAGTAAAAACTATCAATGTGCAAACGAATCACTTGACTGGTAGTAAGTGGCCAATCAGGTTGCGGAATTCAGACACATCTACTGATGCAGTCACCTTATCTTGGACCATCAGTTGGAGATTATCAACAAATATTGTCTGAAAAAAAATGGCTTTTTGATCGATTTCTAATAAGATGACTTAGTATTAACAACAATGGTGAAGCCTAGTAGCTACAGATTGTGTGATTCAGACTGTTGGTATCCTGAGAGACTAGAAAAGTGTGAAATTCATCCGATTTCAAAATCCCTAGACGAACTATGAAAATCTATCAGTATGATAGATAAAATTATGCGGGAGGCCTCACAAGCCACTTATTGCTAATACTGCGATAGAATCAACTCAAATCAATATATATAGGTACGAAGATTTGCAATCTATCATGTTTATATGCCTAAGTGTTGTTTATTTTGCCCTAAATCATATTGAATCTTTTCTTTACTGTTACCCAAGTGGATGGGGTACCGTTATGCTTTCCATAAGACTTTGAACATTAAGGCAAAATTTTCGTAGTTCATAAAGGCAAAATTTTCGTAGCTTATACAAAGGAAATACAAATTTTGTCTATCGGTTGTTGGACAAGCCATGTATAATTGAAATATTTGTGTCAGATCCTTTTATTTAGGGTTAAATTGAAAATCACATGCATATAGTATCATCTACTCGTACTGGATCGAGTTTGTGGTAATGATTGTACGAATATAAGCCACTTTCAACAGCCTTGCTGTTGGGTCTACACTGTAGAGACATGGTAGAGTGTTCGCCTACAGTGCTAGGAATCCTTGGTTTCGTCCCAGTTAGGACCATGAATTTTCTCACTCCTAATTTACTCTATTGTCAACATGACACATAGTTACTGAACTGACTGTGTGTGAATTTGTGTGCAAGCCTTTTTTTAGCTGAGAATATTATTTAGGGCTTGTTACATATTTCTCTCTTCCCCTCCTTCTCCCTCTCTTCAGTGTGTTATCTCAGAAAGAAATACTAGAAATTCAACTAAAATTGTTTTTATAACTGCCACTGTTATTGTGAGTTTTTTTTCATAACATAATATTGTGTTAATAGAATGATTTTTTACATGATTTTGTCAACCTAAGCTGGTCAACACAGGAATTCCCAGACATGGTCTCAAGCAGATCTTTACAATCATACAAAAGAACCTAAGGCTGCAAGATCATCTCCAAAGAAAAGCCATCTCCATTTAAGAGCCTTCAAAGTATGAGTACTGTAGATTTATATTAAGAGTTCATGTTAATATTTCAGTACAGCATATATATACATGAATTAATAATGATTACATTAATGCTAAAAACAATTGTATCTGATCTGTATTTAGTGTTAGTACTACAAACCAAGAAATTTGAAGGGAAATGAAATGACTGTTCAGAAGTATAAATGTAATTAAAAACTGTACAAGTGAAACAAGTGTATTCATCCTTTGTCTAGAATATAACAAATATGATACATATTTACACTATTACACATTACTTGTAATAAAAATGATCTCTACCAGTGTTTATGAATGGCACACCAATTATTCCAGCATCTCTTTAATAAAATTGTATATCCATAAAATAATACATTGCGATTGTTCCTATATTAGCAATAACATTTTGCCAGTGATATTTAGGTTGTAAAGGAGTTTAAAGAAAAACAATCAAGAATTAAAAGTAATGTACATTATCTAATTTCTAAATAAGATTTTTCATTATTGTACAGAATTTTGATTCCTCAGCATCAAAACATTACAGTGGAAGTGAAGGAAACAAGATCACCAGATGCTTCCAGCCAGAAACATAATAAATGTAAGCAAATCAACTTATTTCAACAGCTTTAAATCCTTCTTGGTGGTTCCTTGGTGAAGAAGTACTCTGTGCCAGAGCCAAAGTCGGTCTGAACTTAATTAATTTAAATATTTCAAGTAGAACAAAAATAAGTTGTTTAGCTAACTCATCACAGAAGCACAAAGTATACATTTTAAATGTGCATATCTTTTCTTGTAATTAACAGTCAGCACTGGACACTAACAGCTGTCCTTGCTCTTGGTAGAAATAGTTGTGTTTTTGTTAGTTTAATTCCATGTGGCAGCTGTTTTAGACTGCAGTCTTTAGTCTGGCAATCCTCAGGTATGGACTATCTCTGGCTGTGTAGGGACATTTAATAAGGCCACATATACTATTGTCACAAACCTTAGCTGGAGAAGTATGGTTGCCAACAATAAGGTCAGACTTATGTGTGTTTGAGCACTTCTTGCCTCTTCCTGTATAGATTCACTGCCTTATGCTCATTTGCTTTCCCATAAGAAGTCTGCACAGAAGTAAATGACTTTGGATTCCTTTAGGAAGATACAGACTGCACTGTTACTGTCGTCCTTTTCAAAACCAGTCCAAAATGTGATGCATTTTGTGAATCCATTTCTTCCTTTCCTCATACCACATTCAATTATCTGATTGCTCCTTTGTGGATTCCTTGATAAAGGACACACTTCTCCATGTCGATTAGGGGTGTACTCACACACTGAAAGTCTACCTAGTTTTTCTTGGGGAACTTCACTGTTTTTCACATGGTCAGGGAAAAGTCAGGGGAAAATGATTTTTTTTCAAGGTCAGGAAAAGTCCGGGAATTTTGACATTGGTCAGGGAAATTTGAAAAATAAGCAAAAGTCAGGGAATTTAGTAAGAGAATGTTGGTCAAACAGTAGGAAGCAAAATCAGTAAAGGCTAAGGCAGTTTCTTCCATTATTTTGGGTATCTTTCTTGTTGTTTCTGATTATGAGCATCTTTTTTATTCTTGTAAATATCTTACTCTAAAAAATATGCTTATGCCTGAAGATTTTGGATATTTTTTGTAATTTACAGTAACTAACTTATTAAAGAAGATGCTGAAAGGGGTTTTAAAATACATCTAATGCTCAAAGATTGTGCAAACTTGACGCTGTTATTGGTCAGGGAAAAATGGTTTTGGTCAGAAAATTTGATTTCTCTTCTTTGTGGGAACCCTGTCACATCTCCACAGGTGGTATTGACCAGAGGAGGTGGATAGGTACTGAAATTTTGCCTGCCAAGAAAATTGATGAAATCAAATAAACATAAGTCCCAATTTATCTATCCCCAGGCAAGACAGAATTGTAACATTTATTATAGCCTAAACATTATGTTTAAGACAGGTACCCTTGTCAAGATAATAATTTACAGACATGAGTTACTAGTAATACAAATTAAAACCTATTCAGACTGATAATTGCCTTTTTTCTGATCTGGTGTATAGAAAGTGTCATGTGAAAAAGCCCAATTTAGATGGCATAACATTTTATTTTATTGATTATCTTTAATATTGTGTGTTTTTCTTTTCAATTACAGGGTTGGAACCTTTGAACTTAATGGCCCTATCTGCAAGGAATCATCAATGGAACCAGAAACTAGCAAAGACATTCTTATAGAATGAAAGAGAAAAGACGCCCTAAAATCTAAGCAACAGGAGGTCACAAAAGCTGCATTCAGCATAGATGATATTCTTAGAGATGGAAAGCTCATAAACTATTAAACTAGATTTTCAATACATACTTTTCTTACAACCATGGAATACATAATGGAGGATTAATGTGATTTTAATTATTTATCTCAAGTTGTGGTTTTAAATTAACCTTTTAAGCTATCATATTTGACTTGTATCTATAGCATGGTTGAGTTTATTGAAGAACTCCATTACGCCATTCTGTTTTTTAGCCCACCTGAGCATGTAGTGCTTAAGGAGCTATAGTGATTAGTCACTTTCCGGCATCCAGCATCCACTCTTGGAGTTGTTAACACTTGGTCACACTTTTGATTGAATCTTCATCAAACTTGGTCAGAATGTTTGTCTTAATGATGTCCTGGACAATTTCAAACATGGGTCATCTGGGGTCACAAACTAGGTCATTAGGTCACACTCTAGAAGTCACAGTTTTGATTAAATCTTCCCTAAACCTTGTCAGAATGTTTGTATTAATGATGTCTTGAACAAGATTGAACATGGGTCAACCCAAGTCAAAAAATAGGACACTAAGTAAAATCACAGGAAAACCTTAGATGTTTCAATTTTAACTCAGGTGAGTGAACAAAGGGCCATCATGGCCCCCTTGTTTATTTTGTTAAGCTTCAACCTCATTTTGCAAAACCTAGCCAGCTACTTACTTAAAAAACACAAACTCATTTTGAAGAAAAAAAATAGTAACTGACTTTAATAGAAACATCATATTAAACATAGTAAAAGAGTCAACTTACTAATTTAATCTCAGAACACAGAAATCTAACACTTCTGATTCTGATTTTACAAGTATCCTACACTAAAATTCTAAACAATATCAATGTTTAAAAAAAGATCCCAATTTAAAATAGAATCTACTCTAAACATGATCTGCAAACTATGGCTATTAATCTTTGAAGGTGTAAAATCCAATCAAGAAACCGTGAACTTGAATAAAATGGTGTTTTTTTGCTGACGGAGTTCAAAATATTGGCGCACAACGCTTAACAAATTAATAAAACAGAATGGCCTTACTTAACACTGTGAACCTGTGGATGAAGAAATTGTGACATTGTTTTGTCATGTACAGTTCTCATGTCAGCCTTGGCAGCAAATGCAGCCTGGCTACTTGAAATTCGGTTATAAGTTTCGATCAAGATATCACTTTGTCTGATGAGCTGCTGCTTAAGAATATTAATTGCAAAACAAAAATGTCTAGAAGGAGGGTAGTATTTCATTTGGAGTCAATGGATAATTTTTAAAGCCCATCAAGGTTAGATGCACCTTGGCAGTGTCAGTGATAGTAATAACTATGCCCTAGTCTGAAAAAGCTAGGGTATATTGCTTTGCACATGGCAATACTTGTATATCCATTTTCAGCTCTTGTGTGAACCTATGCTTTTGTTGGCGGTGTCCTCTTCAGTCTTATATCCAAAGGTGACACTATATTATGTCCTTGGTCATATGTCTGTCATTTCCACATTGTATCGCTTTAAGGAAACATAAAAACTATTATGTAGTCCGAACTATCTTGAACTGCTTTAAGAATATTTATGAAAGTTTAGTCAGATGATTATCTTAACAAGGCGTACACCATGAAGTGTTAGTGATAAGCTATTGCAATTGCTGGATGTGCATTGTCTTATATCTGCCCACATTTCAATTGTAAACACTCAAGAGACCACATTTTTCATTCAATAATCATGTAACATTGAATGGTTGTTTTATAAGTTGTTCACTCCCTTTGTATGAGTTATATGGTGTAAAGAACTAATACTAAAATAATGACACAAGGTCAAAGCCTATAAAAACCTTGTGAACACTCTAAAACGTCAGCCAGAATTTTTGCCTTTCAATTTATAAAAAGTATATATTTACATACTAATAAAGCCCAAGGGGGGTTACATTACTGAAAGAGGGAGCATTTAATTGAGAACAAAAAATAAATAAAAGTTGCCACATATGTATTAATAAATTTAAACCACAGACTAACCTTTGAAAACTGTCCAAATGTCATATTCTTTAAGCTTTTTACGTGACAATTACACTCTTTACACTGGTATATATGGGGTATATACGGCAATGACTGCTGATTTTCATTTCTTTGAAGTCGCCGCTACAATCTAGGTTGAAGTGACGTCACGTCTAGCAGCTCAAGTCCTTTGATGTCTGTAGAGAGCTGTCACATGTACTGGATTTAAAATGTGTTTGTGTCATTCCTTGGATTTAAAGTGTTTTCTACTAATTTCTTTTGTTTATCTCATATCAAAATAGCCTGTCATGGTAAAGTCATTCTTGTTTTCTATTGTCTATAAAGAGGAGGGGGGGGGGCAATTATTAGGGAAGGGGCATTTATAAGGGAATATACAGCATGTTTAGGTACTGTCTATATTTTCCAAGACAATTGATCCTCCTGTTCTTTCAGTGCTTTGATTACATCTGGAAATAATATGAGCAATTGCAGTTAGAACGTCAAAAGGCTTCTACAAAATTTAAAGTAAATCTGACAAGTAGTTTCAGAGAAGACCATTGTTGACAACAGACACCAGAGCATCCACCAACCCTGCCTAATTATATTGCAATTAATTCTTTTGCATCAGTTTTGACTGCAGTGGGTCTAGTAAGAGATGGTTGTGCAGTTGATTCACACCCATTGGTAGTCCGATACATGAGAGGTACCTTCAACCACCACAGTAAAGACATTGTGAAACCTGGGATGTTTCAAATTGTTTTAGAATATATGAAAAAGTAATCACCAAATAGTGATTTAATATTGAAGCTGTTAACATTTAAATTAGTAATGCTTATCACATTAGTATTGGCTTCAAGGGGCCAGTCTATTCATCTTTTGACTATAAATGGTATAAAGAAGAAATCTTTGAAATATGTATTAAATTCTAGTGAGGTGTTAAAACAGTCAAGACCAAGAAAAACAAGAGGGCCATGATGGCCTAGCATCGCTCACCAGAATAAATATTAATTAACTTGATACTAAAAAGGTAATAAAGGTACACTTGTGGGCAAATAATGGAGAACAATAATAAACTCAATAAAGGACCATCAAAGGATACTACAAAAGAATATTCGTGATGACTGAAGGATGCCACAGACCAAATTTGGTGATGATCCAACCACAGGTTCATGAAAACAAGTCATTTTAAGGTATTTCTATGTTTAGCTCTAGCAGCCCCTAATTGAGCAAATTTTTTTGCAAATCTGATAGAACACTATCTAAAGATGCTAAAAATCAAGTTTGGTAATAATCCATCCATGGAAACATGAGAAAAAGTCATTTTAAGATATTTCTATTTTTAGCTCTAGCGGGCCTCAATAGGGCTCAATTTATTTGAGCAAACTTGAGAAAGGACCATCTAAGGATGCTACAGACCAAGTTAGGTGATCATCCATCCATTGGTTCATGAGAAGAAGACGATTAAAGGTTTTTCTTTTTTTAGCTCTAGCGGCCTATAAAAGGGGCTGACCAAATTTTTTTTAGCAAATCTGATAAAAGTCCATATAAGGATGCTACAGACCAAGTTTGGTGATGATCCATCCATTGGTTCATGAGAAGAAAATGATTAAGGGTTTTTCTATTTTTAGCTCCAGTGACCCCAAAAGCGGTCAACCGGAACAATATGAGCAAATTGCAATTAGAACATCAAAAGGCTTCTGCACAGCAAATTTGAAGTAAATCTGACTGGTAGTTTCTGAGGAGAAGACCATTGTTGACGCCAGACAACGAATGACAGACGCCGGAGCATCCACCTACCCATCCTAACAGCTCACTCTGAACCTTCGGTTCTGGTGAGCTAAAAACTCCTGTAGCTGAACTAAAAGCTTATATTCCAGACAGGAGATTTTGTGAGTATAATGTGCTAAAACTTTACTTAAAGAGAACAGAGGAAAAAGGGGGTACAGTTAAAAACTAATTTATCAGTTATATAAAACTATTTTATTGTATCAAGTGCTACTCCAGGACGTTGGATAAAACCTGCAGGAATAGACACTGAAAAATATAAAGCCCATAGTATTTGTTCAGCATCTACATCAAGAGCAAAGACAAGTTTCATTCCTATCCAAGGCATTTTAAAGACAGCAGGATGGTCAAGCGTAAGAACTTTTGATAAATTTCATGAAACTGCACACAAATGAATTCAGTAATGTTAAACATGTGCTAAGTTGTGAAAATTATTTCCTGAATACAACTAATCACATATGGATACTGTAAGTATAAAATATTTGTTAATACATTGTTCTTACAGATGTGTGGAAAGGTGTCATAAATACACTAATCATATTGAATAACAGGCCTAAGGACTGTTACGTAACTTATACTTCCTTTGATACTAACACAGAAAGTTGACAGAAATGCATGGGTGAAAATCTGTACTATCTTCATTAAGCCGGCGGCATCACATATATGAGCATTCCTCCCTGGACTTATACCTATGAGATAGTCACTTTCACTCAACCAAATCAAGCTCCTGCAATTAGTATTCCTGCAATTGTACAACAATCATACTTCTCTAATAACTAATCCATGGTTTTCCAGGTCACAGGGTTCCCACAACTTCCTTAAGGCAAAATTCCAGGACTTTTCAAGGACTTTTCCAGGACAATTTTTTTTCCAGGTCATCTTCCTGAAAAATTCCATGATTTTTCCAGGACTTCTAAACCAGTTTCTCTTTAATATGGCAGTGAATGGTTCATTCAGTATTTAGATTGCAAAGACACCAAATTACGCCAAAACATTAACTAATTCTGAATATATATAAAAATCAATTCAACCCCTATATCACATGGTCACAAACAGAAAACTAGACAGATTTGGACAATGTCATGCTATTCATTTTGAATAAATTTGATAACATAAATGTAAATTTTACGTTAGTCAATGTACATCTTAGATTTCTATATTTGTGAAGAAATGTTAACTATTAGACAACTCATAAATTAAATACAAATCTGAGAGCAGACACTTAAAATTTTCACAAAACTGTAAAGAACTTTATACAGTGGTAAGTTTCCTTTCATTATTAATTCAATGCGTTCAAATGGGTAAGTTGATAACAGAAAATGTTCAAAATAAGTTTCAAAACTTTGTATTTGCTGTTTTATGTGATAACTTCATGCAATAGATGCAACAATAATATCTAAACTAACTTTAAAGTCTGGATTTTCTAATCCTAAAAACATTTAACTAAAACTCATGGTATGAACACTTAAACAGAATGTGACTTCTGCAAAAAAAATCAATCTGACTTTTGCAAGTTTTTCTTTTTCAATTCTAGCTTATATCATTCTTAAACAGATATTCAAAATTCATTAAGTGTTCTTCAGGAGTTTCTGCTTTTCAGTCATTTTATTATTTAAAAGTTCTGCTTCTTTCCCTCTAGCCCTCCTTTTCAGTGTGTTCGACTTTGTAAAGTTATGGGATGCTTTGTTTATGCTCTGCATGTTCTGCAGCTTTGTCAGAATCACTTATTAAATGTTTTATTTCAGATTCCATTATTTTTTCTTAAGTTCCCCAACTTCAGCCTCTTGAAGTTTTCTTTTCTCTGCTTGTTTTCTCTGTTCATTGTTATAGCATTGTGAATCAAGAAAAGTTTGTACTTTCCTCTAGCACTCAGAGCTGAAACCAGCAGTTCTTTTGTGACAACAACATTCTCTATTCCTCCTACAAATCGAATATAATCCTTTATCACTCATAAGGATATAAGAGTGTTTTCTTGCATGTTGGTGTCTGAAACTTGCTTGTTCACAGAAAATCCCATTTCAACTGACGCTTGACCATGAGAGAGAATTAGAAGTTTTCTGATGACTTCCCATACATGTTTGTATTCTTCTTTGCCATTCATATAGGTATAGAATATGGTGTCCACTCTATAACTCTCAGCAACCTTTTTAAATGTTTGGAACTGTGATATATGCTTCACTTCTTCACAGAATTTAACATATTCTTCAACCATCAAATCACAACCATTTGCATTAACCTGACCGATTGACTCTAGCTTTTCTAATATCCTCTTAAACCTTACCATACACTTATCTGGGTTCTTCGACAGTTCTGAAGGATCCAGAAAACACATATTTCTCAGCAGCACATAAACCAATGGTGATTTCTCCATTAATCTACTAATAATCTTCACTAACATGTCTCTACACTCTGTTCTGAAGGCAAGGACATCTCTCTCACTCACTTTTTTTTCCGACATCAAATTTTTTACCTCTATTTCTGTTGCAAATCCTATGTCAATAGACTTGATGAGTTTTTGATTTTTCTCATCAGTGACATCAATGTCAATTAGTTTTACAACAGATATCGCTGTTTTCATAATAGATGGCTTTAGAATTCTTTTCATTAGTGATCTTAAAAGATTTTCTAAATTTCGAGCCAGAAATGGGATCATTGGCTTATCACACTGATACTCCAAAAGAAAGTTTTAGCAACAGAGACAGTAAATGAAAGTTTTGCTTTTGCAAAAGGATCCCTCACCCACTCTTTCACTGTTTCAAAAGACTTTGTGCGAGGGCTTTTCATTTCCTTTTTAGCAACACTTTCAACATAGATTTTAAAATCTGAATGGATTTCTAGTGCCATATTACACACCTTAACATTTTCAACCCAATGGTGACTACAAAACTGCAAAGGGTACAGTTTTAATTGGGCTACTTTCTCATAGTCTGTTCGTCTGGCTGGAACATCATCAAACAAATAATGTAATGCTGAAAGTTTGTGTCCAGTATCCCATCCGGTACAAGTTAATCCTGCCTTAAAGGCATTATGAAGCTGGTGAAGTCCACAGGATCCAATATTAATCAGTTGACTAGATTTCTGTAGTTCTAATTTGCATTGCAATTTGTCATACACTGACCAATTAACATTTGGTCCATCCATTGATAATTGTAGTAAATTTGTGAGACCAATTCTAGATTCAACCTTACTTTCAAAACTTGCTATAAGGTCTGCAGCACATGCAGAGGTTGAAGTTTTTGGTTTCTTCGTAGCTGAATCTGAAGAACTCAGAAAACAGTTTCAGTCTGTTTGGGATTTTGTCGGACTTTCTCTTATCTTATGCTTTTCACTTTTCAAATGTGATGTCAGTGCAGTTTTGTTGAAATATCTATAGTTTTTGTACAAAGAGAACATAAGGCACAATATTTATTTTCATTGTTCCTTTTTAACCAATGATATAAAGGATTTTTCAGCCAGGCCTCTTGGAAACTGCATTTTCCAGGCATCTGTAAAAAACAATAATTCATTATTTTGTATGTTGGAACACTGCACTTTATTTACAATTTTCAAAGAAAAACTTCAAAAATAAATTCCATTATTGTACAAATAATTAATTGCACAGATTTTGCAGATATAATTCAAAGTACCCCCTTAATGCCTGCCTGAATACAGTATTGAATACAATAAACAGCTCAATAAGTAATGAAGCAAGGCAAATGCAGTATTGAAAATGTGATGCTGTCAAATGTATTGTTGCCTTCACTAGTCTGAATCGGTTTCTGATTCAACATCAGTCAGAGCCCACATAGGGCAAGTATCATAGAGAGAGTAAAATCTTTCTGACATGATATCAAACTTAATTCTCTTATAGATGGCTATAAAATCTGGTCCCCAAATACTCTGTGTTTCATTTTCAAATATTTCTACCCAAATGTTTGTATTTGGTCTTCTGATTCTTTTCCACACTGGGGAAAAATGAAAATTGACTAATTTTGGACACTTTCGTATGACTGCAGTGACTTCATCAGGCTGGAGTTAAGTTGTGCGTTCAATATACAGTAAAACTTCGTTATTACGAGCATCGATATCACGAGCTCTAGGATTATCACGAGGAGATCCTGAAGTCCCGTCATTTTTTGTTCTTAGTTGTATATAAATTTCCATGTTTATTACGAGCATCGTTATCTTGTTATCTCGAGCACAAATCATGGTCCCTTGACTTATTTTTAAGCGTTAATTACCTTGATTACCTCGAGGGGTGTCATTTTGGATATCGTTCGCACCTGCGCGCCGGCGATCGCCGTGTTTTCTACACATCGTTAAAGTTACGCAACAAAAGAGCAAATCTTAATCGAGTACTTTGTTTTTCACACGTCGTTAAAGCTACACAATTAAAGAACGAGTCTTAATCGGATACTTTGTATTTCACATGTTGTGACATAAATGACAATGAAACATGTACATGTATTTGTTTGTTGTAATTTTGCAGTAAAATTTTTAAGATCAAAGACTAATGTTATAAAAGTTAATAATTATTGAGAATTTAATCACGAGACCTTAATTATGAGAACTAAATGACAAATTTGGGAAGCAGATACCAATAAAAACAGAGACAAATCTTTTATTAGCATACCACTTACTGCTATCCGTACACAGAAAAATATCACATTTTGCTACAGACGTACGTAACACATGTATCATTCACGATGTGTCACTATGATGTTTCACCGCATGTCAGTGACACGATATTCGGACATGACATTGTACAATTGAAAACACGAAAAAATCATGGATAAAGTTCTTAGAAAAAATGATCAATATATATTTCAGCAATCAACTATCATGTTTATTCACCTTAGACATCATAGAGAACAATTTACGTAAGCATTTCGTATTATTATCGTAAACACGCCCATTTATGCGCATGATGCACAGTTTATTTTCAGTCAAAAAACAAAAACCTCGTTATTACCAGCACTCGGTTTATCTCGAGCATTTCGTCTGTTCCGATGACTCCTCGAGACAACGAAGTTTTACTGTATATATTTTGCAGCGAACTTAATTTCTGAATTGATGACAAAATAGCTTTCGTTTCATTCAATAAACTTTTACATCCACTGATATGTAGATCAATCACACATGGACAATTACTAAGAATGATTTTTATGTCATCTGACGATAAGTAATATTGATCTAATTTCAAAGTCTGAAGCACAAGTTTGCTATAAAAGCCAGTGCCATCAATTTCACGCTTTCTGAAATATTTCACAGCCGACATAACTGCAATGAATTGTGTTGTGTACTTTTTTTACTAAATGAAAGTAAATCCTGCAAGCATTCACTTGACTATGATAACAAAAAAAACAGACCGGGTAGCAAGACTGAACGTATATAAAGTTCCTTATATTCTAACGGTTCTGCATATTTTACAAGAATTAGAGCAGTATCACATACCTTGAAGCAACAGAAACCAGCATTTATTCAATATTTACTGAACTATCCATGATGCGACTTTCATGCGTGGTTACCTCCCTTCAGTGAGTGCTATAAGCCAAAAACGCGTACGGTGCTTGCACATATCGATCGTCAATACCGAGCCAAAAACCGAAATAGAGTTTAAAATAAAATGTGCATTGTTTATAATTTTAAAGACGTTTTTTGCCGGATTCCTATACTTTCAAGGGCCAGGAACGGCTTTTTTCTTATTCCCTGACTTTTCCTGATTTCCCGGACCTGTGGGAACCCTGAGGTCCAACAGACATGCTATTTGAGAGGTTCAGAGAGACATTTCCTTGCATAAAATACAACCATAAGCAGCTCAGACTCTTGGAATGGCCTGATAATTCTCACCCTCACAACTTTTAAGTAGCAAGAGCTTTACACATGCGAGCTTTTCTAGCAGAACATCTACTAAAAGATGACTTGTGAAGAGATGACCACAGAGAAATCTCTGAACTCATCATTAAGTACCTGGGTGGACAGGTCATAAGTTCCTGGGACATTGCATCATGCCTAGTTTCTTGCCTCCTCATTGTACATTTTGAAGCTTATTATGTAGTCTAATGTTGCACCTCCTGGCCTTTTCACTCCAAACATGCTAGTCAATCTTGAACGAATGACCCTGTATACCAGTATTTCTCTGTTCCATGGTCCATGGTTCATCAGGCAAGAGTTGTTTCAGTTGCTTTACGATTAGACTTGAGTTATGGAAACAAATGGGTATATACCAGGATATTGATGGTCCATTTGCAAGTGTTGTTAGGCAGTTCCTTTCGTAGTACCTATGATATCTGACTGCATGAACACCTTGTGAACCTTGCCTTGTTTGATGAAACTATGGCTCCTGATGTGAAGGAAATTGTGGCTAAAGAGCTTAACAATATACCAAAACCACAGAACTTTGAAACAGAAAAAGAACATATTTCCCACTGATTTGATAATTCCTACTATGATTCAGTTTATTGGACCAAATTCATGGCTACTTATTCATTTGTAGGGAAAATGGTGACTGGCTGCCATTGCCCCACAATGAATGGATCACCAGTGATTAGTACAGCAACATGCAAGAAACTGTGAATAAGCTAGAAGTGGTGAATGATGTTGCTGAATGTGGAGTGAATGACAGCCAAGAATGAAACTGCCAGAATTCAGTAAAAATGAGATGGAAGAAAATCTATAAGTGTTTGTTTTTCCAGAAAATGTGAATCTCATAATTAATGCTTTTGTGAAGTGACAACCTCATAGGTTCTTCATGGAGATAGTTTGTACCATATATATTCCAATAAATCCCAAAGGAATGGTGCTCGAAGTTTTTACTTTTTGTTTTTGAAAATCATTTTGTTCATACTAGAGAACAGTTGGTAAAATTATCTAGGTGATCAGAGAAAAAGTTAAAAAAATGAGTGTTCCCTAGTCAGGCAATAGAAAATAAATACAGTTGGCTAAGTCGGTTAACACGAATTTTCCTTGGCGAAGTATTTTTTAAGTCTAGATTTTTTTTCCTTCTAAAGGTATATAAAATTCTGTTGCATAAGACGAATTTTGCTCTCGAAATTTTTCGTTATGTCGAGCTAATTTTGAAGTCCGAGTGAACAATTTCACACCTAATTTGCATTGTTTATTACGAAGTCAAACAATATTATGCACTTGCCCCCAATGTTTTGAACTTTTACCAACTGACCATAAAATCAAAAGGGGAGCCATCTACAGGACACAACCATCCTCCCCATCTATTCTGTGTGCTACAGACCATTCTCTAATCATTGATCAGACAAGTTTTTAGTGGTCAAGGACACAGTGACCTTGACCTTGGACCAACTGACCACAACATCAATAGGGGTCATCTATAAGCAAGACACAAGCAACCTCCATACCAAATCTTTGGGTTGCCCAAGGGTTCCCTAGTTATTGATTGAACAATCTTTTTGTAGTAGTCAAGGCCACATTAACATTGACCATTGACCAACTGACAAAATAGGGGTCATCTACAGGTCACAACCAACCTCCCAAATGATTTTGTGGGCTGTAAGCCAAAGCCTTCTCTAGTTATTAATCAGACAAGCTTTTAGTAGTCAAGGACATGTCGACCTTGACCTCTGACCAACTGACAACACTCCACTAAATCAATAGGGATCATCTACAAGACACAACCAACCTCAATACCAAATTTGTGGGTCGTATGTGCAAGTGTTCACTAGTTGTTGATTGGACAAACTCTGGTCTACGGACGGACCGGACGGACCAACCAACATACCAACCTACCAACATGTGCAAAGCGATATACCACCACTTCTTCGAGGGGGGGGGCATAATTATAGTCTTGTTAAAATCTAGATAGGACAATAGATTCTTTAAAGTATAAAACAATTAAACTGATCATAAAATATCACAACACGTCACAGATTATTGGGATGTATCACAATTTGTTTTTCAGAATGCCTAAATCTGCCTTCCTCTCAATGTTATCCACAATTATCTAAATATTAAACACATTACACACACTCAAGGCATTTGTATTGTGAGGGGAAATAATTACAACACAAATTTTTACTCACAAAGCGTTCCCATTTACTGCAGCAACATGTAAGGCTGTCCATCCCAAAATATGTCTTTGATTTACATCAACTCCATCATTCAATGCACTGAAAATAAATTATGTATTAAGTGCTGTAAAATCAGACCCAAAACAATTCAAATTTCAGAAAATGATTATACAAGTAAGATGAATTGGAATAGAATTATAGAATAATAATGTTGTTTATTGTACAATGAAATGATATACTGTTCACTCTAGTTATGATGAATATGGAGAGGTCAAATAATTGTTTGTATCTAACATTATATTATACTTGACATTCAATTTTACACAATGGCAAACCTATTCAGTTTTTATCCTAAAAGCAAATGCTAACCTATATAGAAAACATAACTGTTATTGCATCATCACTATTCCGGCAATATTACTGAATGCTTTTTCTGTTTTACTCAGTGATTAGTTTTGAAATTTAGGGAAAGGGGCCAGGTCCGGTCCAACAGGGAAAAAAAGCACAAAGTGACACCAAAATTGAGAATTTTTAGGTCCGGAAATGGAAAGTCTTTATTTTCGATTACAGGACCCAAATAAAGAATAAATAGAATCTTTGTCAACCAAGAGGTCCATGAAGTCAAGAAGGTTTTCCTATGATTTGACCTAATGACCTAGTTTTTGACCCCAGATGACCCATGTTCAAACCTGTCTAATATATCATTAATGTGGCGTGACTGGCTTAATACATAAAGAAAATATGAAAAATATTTTAAGTTATAGACAAAGATTAAATATCATACACCACGAATCCCAGTTGTGGCAGGTCATAACCCTCTATGAAAATTTGACAATAGCCTCAACTTTCCTCCACATGTGGAGAAGTTCCTGGCTTCTCATGGAAGGTTAAGTTAGTACTGATTAGCATACAGTCCAGGAAAACTGGTTAGGTGAACCAGTCGCCATATATAACCGAAAAATTGTTGAAAAATGGTGTTAAACCCCAGTGATAATAAGTCACATAAAACAAACAAAAACAAAACAATAAGTCATATTATGCAAAAAAAAATCCAATCGAATGCGCAAAAAATAGCGTTTTATTGCAATAAACACTGTACCCCTTTATCGACCTCCCTTTATCAGCGAGAATCATCTAGGTGACGGCACAATAGGGGGCCCCGCAAGGTACAAATTAGTATCAATTGATACATTACTTGGTATCACTAGTATAATATTGACCTAAGAGGTAAAATTGTTAATGTTTACAGAAATTCCAAGGTCATTTATGTTTTTAGAACACTTTTAAGCAATATACAAAACTACAGCATATTTAAATTGCCAGTATATTAGTTTAGTTAGTGAACATCATTGTTTCAATATTTAATTGACATAATCAATAAACCAATTCTACTTTAATGTAACCTTTTATTAAAACAAGAGAGCCATGAGGGCCCTTTTTTGCTCACATGAGTAAAGATTGCAATATCCATGGTTTTCCTGTGATTTGACCAGATTTTAAACTGAGTTGACCCATGTTCAAAACTGTTAACAACATAATTAACACTAACACTCTGACAAAGTTTGGGAAAGATCCAATCAAAACTGTGACTTCTAGAGTGGTAGTAAAGTTTTCAGGAGATTTGACCTATTGACCTAGTTTGTGACCGCAGATGATCAATGTTTGAACCTGCCTAAAACATAATTAAAACAAACATTTTGACACAGTTTAACAAAGATCTGTGACCTTTAGAGTGTTAACAACGTTTTCCAGTGATTTGACCAGGTAACCTATCTTTTTACCCCAGATAACCCATGTTTGAACATGTCCAAGATATCATTAAAATAAACATTCTAACAAGGTTTAGTAAAGATTCAATTAAAACTGTGGCATCTAGAGGGTTCACAAGGTCTCCAATGATTTGACCTGGTGACCTAGTCTTTGACCCCAGATGACCAATGTTCAACTTGTCCAAGATATCATTCAGAAAAGCATCTTGACAAGGTTTGGTGTAGATTCAATCAAAACTATGACCTCTAGAAGGTTAACAAGGTTTGTCAGCGATTTGACCTGGTGACCTAGTTTCCGACCCCAGATGACCCATGTTCGAAATTGTTCAAAATATTATTTAAACAAATGTTCTGACAAATTTTGATGGAGATTCAATCAAAATTTATGGCATGTTGGCCTAGTGACCTAGTTTTTGACTGGAGATGACCCATATTCACATAATTTCATGAGAATATTAATGCAGACATTCTGCCAAAGTTTTATGAAGATCCAATCAAAACTGTGACCTTTTTATTTGATTTGACCTGGTGACCTAGTTCTTGACCCTAGATGACCCATGCCTGAACTTGTCCTGGATATCATTGAGACAAACATTCTGACCAGATCAGATGAAGATTCGCTCAAAAGTGTGATAGCTAGAGCATTAACAACCCCCAGGTGTGGACGACGGATGACAGAGTAGACTGACTGATCACTATAGCTCACCAAGCACTATGTGCTCAGGTGAGCTAAAAAGGGGCATAACTCTGTGAGAATACATCCAAATATTTTTTAAAAGAATATGCCCTAGTAAACCTAATGCCTAATACACTGGTAATGTTATATGAATATTCAACAAGTCGTTTCGGAGAAGAAATGCGCACAATATTTTGTCTATAGACAAATAAAAAAGGGGCATAACTCTGTGAGAATATACCAAAATCTTTTTTTGGAATACGCATAAGTAGACCTATTGCGGAATGTACTGGTAAAGTTTTATAAACATCCAACAAGCTAATCCAGAGAAGAAGAAGACACACAAGAATTTGTCTTTAGACAAATAAACAAGAGGGCCATGATGGCCCTGCATCGGTCACCAGAATAAATGTTAATCAACTTGTAACTAAAAAGGTAATAAAGGTACACTTGTGGGCAAATAATGGGGGACAATAATAACCTCAATAAAGGACCATCAAAGGATACTACAAAGGAATATTCGTGATGACTGAAGGATGCCACAGACCAAATTTGGTGATGATCCAACCACTGGTTCATAAAAACAAGTCATTTTAAGGTATTTCTATTTTTAGCTCTAGTGGCCCCTGAAAGGGGCCGACCAAATTTATTTGAGTAAACTTGAGAGAGGACCATCTAAGGATGCTACAGACCAAGTTTGGTGATGATCCATCCATTGATTCATGAGAAGAAGACATTTAAAGGTATTTCTATTTTGAGCTCTTGCGGCCCCTAATAGGGGCCAACCTTTTTTCCCGCAAATTTGATAGAACACTATCTAAAAATGCTAAAAACCAAGTTTGGTAATAATCCATCCATAGAAACATGAGAAAAGGTCATTTTAAGGTATTTCTATTTTTAGCTCTAGCGGCCTCTAAAAGGGGCCGACTAAATTTATTTGAGCAAACTTGAGAAAAGACCATCTAAGGATGATACAGACCAAGTTTGGTGATGATTCATCCATTGGTTCATGAGAAGAAGATAATTAAAGGTTTTTCTATTTTTAGCTTTAGTGACCCCTAAAAGGGGTCAACTGGCATAATATGAGCAAATTGCAGTTAGAACGTCAAAACGTCTGCCCTGCATCGCTCACCAGAATAAATGTAAATTAACTTGCTACTAAAAAGGCAATAAAGGTACACTTTTGGGCAGATAATGGGGAACAATAATAAACTTGACAAAGGACCATCAAAGGATAGGAATAATCAGGCCAACAAATTTATTCAAGCAAACTTGAAAGAGGACCATCAAAGGATACAACAAACCAAGTATAGTGATAATACATCCATTGGTCCATGCAAAGAACACATTTATTTCTATTTTTAGCTATAATGGCCCCTAAAAGGGCCAACCATTTTTATTTCGGTAAATCTGATAGAATACTATCCAAAGATGCTCAAAACCAAGTTTGGTAACAATCCATCGATAGAATCATAAGGAAAAGTCATTTTAAAGTATTTCTATTTTTAGATCTAGTAGCTCCTAAAAGGGGCCAATTTATTTGAGTAAACTTTAGAGAGAACCATGTAAGGATGCTACAGACCAAGTTTGGTGATGATCCATGTGTTGGTTCATGAGAAGAAGACATTTAAAAGAATTTCTATTTTTAGCTCCAGCGGCCCCTAATAGGGGCCTACCTTTCTTTTTCACAAATCTGATAGAACACTATCTAAAGATGCTAAAGACCAAGTTTGGAAATAATCCATCCACAGAAACATGAGAAAAAGTCATCTTAAGGTATTTCTATTTTTAGCTCTCGCGGCCCCTAAAAGGGGCCAACCAAATCTGTTTGAGAAAACTTGAGAAAGGACCATCTAAGGATGCTACAAGGATGCTACAGACCAAGTTTGGTTATAATCCATCCTTTGGTCCATGAGAAGATGATTAAAGGTTTTTCTATTTTTAGCTCCAGCGGCCCCTAAAAGGGCCCGACCAAATTTATTTGAGCAAATCTGATAAAAGTCCATATAAGGATGCTACAGACCAAGTTTGGTGATGATCCATCCATTGGTTCATGAGAAGAAGATGATTAAAGGTTTAGTGACCCCTAAAAGGGGCCAACAGGTATAATATGAGCAAATCGCAGTTAGAATGTCAAAAGGCTTCTGTACAGCAAATTTGAAGTAAATCCAACTGGTAGTTTCTGAGCAGAAGACCATTGTTGAAGCCAGACGATGGACAACGGACACCAGAGCATCCACCTACCCACCCTAACAGCTCACCCTGAACCTTCAGTTCTGGTGAGCTAAAAACAGTGAGATTATTATTCCCGAACGGTGTACTCTGACTGAATATAAATGAATATGAACAATAGTTTGTTTGTTTGATAGTTGATCTTGTTTAAAATAACTATTAATTTTTACTGTTTATTTGAATTGAATTGATGTATACTGTCAAATAACCTGTGCTCTCATAAAATGGTTCGATAAACATTCTAGTCTGAACATCTAGTACAAAGCTTAATTTCTAGTCAAGTTCACATTACCTGTTTGTCATTTTGTGTTGCTATTACATAATTATTTTAATTTTATATCTAATTTGAGGAGGGATGTAGTGACTAACCTACGCATATATCTGTTTATGATCCATAATTACAAACTTGTAATTCGTGCTGTAAACATGTACTGGTGTAGCAGTAGATTTGTACTTCCAATAATAAACGGTATCAAAACGACATCTACGATTATCAACAATAATCCATAATACAGACATTACACTATAGCCAGGTGGCTAAGAACTATTCTTGCATTGTCTGGCATACATGTAATATGTAAATGGGACACTCTTTCAGATCAGCATCTGCCGCTTCTAAAGGTGGTTGTTCCCTTAGCAAGATTTTAAAAACTGCTGATTGGTCTTCAGATAAAAACTTTACTAAATTTTATCATAGACAAACCTTAAATAATTCACGATTTCGTTTTACTGATTGTTAACTAGTATGTATACCGGGTTGTTTCAAATAATACGTAACTATGGTGTTTATTGATGCTATATCAATACAGGCGAATGAAAAATAATGTGTCCTCATCCATTAGTGAAGTATGAGATACATTATTTGAGTAAAGCTTGAGGTTGCAGGGCTCTATATTAACTTTTAACACTAACTTGTCCTGCCAGACAAGTGCTTAGAAAATTCACTTACCCTGACCAAAGTTAGACTTGTCCAGACCACATTTCATAAACTGAGCTTAGCCTTTTACCTCTTGATTTATCTTCATTTATCTTTGATGAAAACCCAAAAGTAAATAAGTTGGACAATTTGTGATCTTTTCGAGCAATGCTTTTGTAAAGAATTCCAATTGCCGTTATTAAACACATGATAGATAGAAGTTTGTCCATTCATTGTTGGGGGTTTATCAGACAAACGAATACAAATTATTGGTAATAATAATCCAATATAACACAGCTAGTTCATTTCCATGAATTAACAGTTTCGTACAACAATGATTTGAGAACTTTAGACTGAATTTCATATCATGCTAAAAATAGCACAATGGTTCCAGGAAACATGGTCTCTTGATAGTGTGACGCTGGGAACCGCTCCTCTATAAACATCAACAGATGACATGAAATAACTTTTTTTTCATTCTAGCATCGGATAATGGTATTGAGACCATGAAATGGTTTCAAATTTATTTCAGGTTTTTTTTTCCCTCCCACAGGCATTTTAGTTCTACAAACACTATCTTTGAATGTATGATTTTGTGCCTGCACCGTTTCCGGTGGTTCGCCGGTGTGCTTGATTTTCACGTTAAAAATTAGCGCTCAAGGTTAATCAATGTAAGAATGATATACTATTTCAATACAAGCTTAAGCCTCAGGCTTTACTCAAATAATGTACCGCATCCTTCACGAAACCTTGGGTTAGGATACATTCTGTACTGACTGGTTCACATTATGTATGGTCATTTAAAGGAATGTTGTTACTATGCGAAGCAATGGAGAGACAAGAACATTCCACATTTCTTATTCACTGAAGGTGGATTGAGCATACCTGTTTTACAGTTTTCAGGAACACAATCATCAACATCACACTGTATGTTATTTATAATTGAAAGAATATTCACAGCTAAAACTAGCTTGTAGACACATTATTCAACTGGACGCGACGTCCGAGACTAGAGATGAAATTTACCATGTACTAAAGAAACCTATGCAAGTGCGAACAAAAAATACCAGTACACAACATACGAAGCAGTCTGAAAGTCTAAACCACATGCATATAAAATTCAGTTCACAAATTTCAGAACACTTTATCTAAAATAAGCACATGGGATAAAACACAGCATTGCTCGAACAAACTGAACCAAAAGTGGACAATAGAAAAGTCACGGGTCACATACACTTATACACGGAATGCAGGTGCTTGATTTCACATTTTATGAACAAGTGATACTAGACCGTGGCATGTTAGTCAACATGTAGACTTAATAAGCGCAAGCTAAAGGCTTTGCGAAAAATGATATGTATGTTTATAAACAAATAATACAGCAAGAGGGCCATGATGGCCTTTTTTCGCTCACCTGAGTAAAGATTGAAACTCCCTATGTTCTCCGGTGATTTGACCTGATGACCTAGTTTTTGACCCAAGTTGACCATGTTCAAACCTGTCCATGATATCATTAGTGCAAACATTCTGACACAGTTTGGGGAAGATTCAATCAAAACTGTGACTTCTAAAGTGTTAACAAGTTTTTCCAGAGATTTGGCCGAGTGATCTAGTTTTTGACCCCAGACAACCCATGTTCGAACTTGTCCAATGTATCACTGAGACGAACATTCTGAATAGGTCTGATAAAGACTCACTCAAAAATGTGACCTCAAGAGTGTTAACCACCCCCAGATGTGGTCACCGGACGCCAGAGTAGACTGATCACTAAAGCTCACTGAGCACTATGTGCTCAGGTGAGCTAAAAATCTCGATAGAGGACCATCTAAGGATCATTCCTGTGAAGTTTGATTAAAATTGGTGGTTTCAAAGCAGATTTCATTTGAAACAATCACAGGGCCATAAATATCATTTGATCTTTTGTGATCTATAAGAAATAGTTTTAATTATCCACACAACATCTTTCTTGGTAGGTTCTTAGTTGTTTTAAAATTAATGCAAACTTTAAATATATATATGAAAAACTATACACTTACCTTCTAATTAAATAATTGTCACCATTTCTAACAGCATTTAAGAGTGTAGCAACTGAAATATAGTAAACCAATGTCATAATATTCCAAATTCAAGTTTCTTTAGCATACTGATAGGACTAGTTGTTGCTCATATTATTGTTGATTATTGTTGAAATACAATTTTGCCAAAAAGTACATGGTGCAGGTAAGTAGTTCACCTGTAGTTCCAAACCATGCGTTGTTCTAGATCACTCCACTATTCAGTAATACACATTAGAAATGATTGCCAATTTTTAGATTTTTGTAAATGGGCACAAATTTCAATCTTTTCCAGCAAGATTGTGTACATTTTTCAATATCAAAATGTAACGAAATTGCTTCCCTCACTTTTGTAATCTCCATTGCATAAATTATAGCCATCGTCTTCAATAAGTATTGAAATATAAGTAACTTTGTATAGTACAATTTAGGTCTAAATAGTTATATTTTATGTTGATTTTAATCCTCGCCAATATAATTTATGTATGTATCTAAAGTCAATTGTCTGTATAAATTGGTAGTTTACATCATGGACCATAGTTGTACAAAATTAGTTCAGCCTGGGACGTTGTGTTCATGTCCTCTTACATCAGTCTATCCATCAGTACTCTATGAGATCGCTAGGCTGTCTATAGGGTCGGTTAGAATAAACTTATAGGACCAGGATCGGGTCGCAGTTTTATTTCTCAGATAGACTTTAACAGTAAAAGCATTTTTGATTAACTATTGTCAGTGAGATGATCATATATCTATCTCATAACAGTAATTGCCTTAATCAATAGATGCATAATCCATAATTAGAGTTTAAAGAAATAGTGCATTATTCAAGATCAAGCTCTGCTGTTACATATTAATCATTTGAATTATTGTTCATTATCATTAATTATCTAAAAATATATTAAACATTTGTTAGCTTCAAGTAATTTATACATAATTAAAGCCAAAATAAGCCAGAGCAAAATTATAATTAAGCTGCTGACAGTGATAGGTTCAATCCACTCAGTACACTTTACAAAAAGATGAACTCAGTTCCATACTGTTGTTTGTAAGTTTTACATATTAAAAATCACACAAGTGCATCACTCAGTCCCACAAACCCTTGCTTGGAAATTGAATCCTTACCTGAGTAAGAATTAAAAAGATACTGTATAATTTATAGGATTAAGTTATACATTGTTTATAGTGAAAGTCTCACCATTTAATATATCAATTGAACAAGAGGGCCATGATGGCCCTGTATTACTTACCAGAAATCATGTAAGTTAATTCATTACTAAACAAGAGGGCCACCTGAGTAAAGATTGCAACTTCTATGTTCCATGCAACTTCTATGCAAGATCCAATCAAAACTGCGACCTCTATAGGGTTAACAAAGTTTTCCAGTGATTTGACCTGGTGACCCAATTTTTGACCCTAGATGACCCATGTTCAAAATCAACCAAGACATCATTAATACAATCATTTTGACAAGGTGTGGTGAAGATCCAATCAAAACTGTGACCCCTAGAGCATTAACAAGGTTTTTCTATGATTTGACCTGGTGTCCTAGTTTTTGACCCTAGATGACCCATGTTCCAACTGTCCAAGATATTACAAAAACAAACCTTCTGACAACGTTTGATAAAGTTCAATCAAAATTGCAACCTCTAGAGCATTAACAAGGTTTTCTGGTGCACTGACCTAGTGACCTAGTTTTTGAACAGAGATGACCCATATTTACCCAATTTTACAAAATCATTATTACAAACATTCTGACAAAGTTTCATGAAGATCCAATTAAATCTTTGATTTTTATAGTGCTAACAAATTTTCCATTCTATTTGACCTGGTGACCTACTTTTTGACCCCAGATGACCCATGTTCTGACTTATCTAAGTCAGAAATGAACATTCTGACCAGGTCTGACGAAGATTTGCTCAAAAGTGTGACCACTAGAGCATCAACAACCCCCAGATGTGGACGACGGACGACAGACAACAGACGCCGGATGCAAGAGTAGACTGACAGATGACTATAGCTCACTGAGCACTATGTGCTCAGGTGAGCTAAAAAGTAATAAAAGAAATCTTTTGGTCAGAAAATGGGGAACAATAATAAACTTGGCAAAGGACCATCAAAGGATACTTTGATAGAATATATTGGCAATGACAAGAGGATGCTACAGACCAAATTTAGGAATGATACAACCATTGGTTCATGAAAAGAAGTCATTTAAGGTATTTTTATCTCAGGCAGCCCATAAAACTGACCAAACATATTTATTTGAGCAAACTTGACAGAGGATCATCTAAGGATGCTACAAACCAAGCTTAGCGATGATACATCCATTGTTTGAAGAAGATGTTTAAAGGTATTTCTATTTTTAACTCTAGCAGCCAACCATTTTTATTCGAGCAAATCTGATATAATACTATTTAAGTGAGAATGCTACAGGCCAAGTTTGGTGATGATCCATCCAATGGTTCATGAGAAGATGTTCAAAGATTATTGACCTGAGTTGACCCATGTTCAAACTTGTTCATGCTATCATTAATACTAACATTTTGACAAAGTTTGTGGAAAATCTTATCAAAACTGACTTCTAGAATGTTAACAAGGTTTTCCTGTGATTTGACCTGATGACCTAGTTTTTAACCCAAGTTGACTATGTTCAAAGTTATTCATGCTATCATTAATACAAAAATTTTGACAAAGCTTGGGGACGATGTGATCAAATCTGGCTTCTAGATTGTTAGCAAGGTTTTCCAGAGATTTGACCTTGTGACCTACTTTGTGACCCATGATGATCCATGTTCAAACATATCCAAAACAGCATTAAATCAACATTTTGACACAGTTTAATGAAGATCTGACCAAAATGTGACCTGTAGAATGTTCACTAGGTTTTCCAGTGATTTGACCTGATGACCTAGTTTTTGACCCCAGATGACCAATGATTGAGCTTATCCAACGATTATTCCGACTAACATTCTAAGAAGGTTTGATGAAAATCCAATCAAAACTGTGATCTCTAGAGGGTTTCGTGATTTGTGACCAGTTGACCTAGTTTTTGAGGCAAAATGACCCATGTTCGACCTGGTCCAACATATCATTAAGACAAACATTTTTGAAAGTTTGATGAAGAGCCAATCAAAACTGTGACCTCTAGAATGTTAACAACCTCAAAGTGTGGAAGACACGATGGACACTGGATATTGACTGATCCTAATAGCTCAGGTGAGCTAAAATGATAGTTCTTATGAACCACTTTTGTTTGCAAGGAATATCATTAAGAATGGAAAATAATTAGATTAATAGTTTGAGAATGCAGAGTGAATTTGCATTTAGATAATTTTAGGTGTGCATTTATTTTAATTGAGCATTTAAAAGAATGAGTTTATTTGAAGAACCTGCTTTTCACCCAAAAATAGTTTACGTAATGCTCTTAGTTTTGTAAACAAATAATGTCTATACCTAGCTTACATCTATGTGCAGTTACATTAAGAACAAGTGAATTCAAACTGCTTACACCTGACACTCATTGTTCCATGTTTATCGCATACACCACATACAGTTGCCTACATATTTTAACAGTTGTAAATTTTGTAAGATTTTTACACTTCTGATCACTCTCAAGGTGAAAATATCACTTTGGAATCATTCATCACCAGATTCAATTTCATTACATAAGTATTCACCTAATTCTTCATTTGATCTAAAATTACGAAAGTCAATGAAATTATCCTTGCCACAAACCATTTTAATGGATCAACACGTGACAATCTGTAAGTGAAAGTTTTTCAACGGACATTAATAACAGTAATATGTTTTTGATCAAATCAACATAATGTGAATCAGTTAGATTCATGGCATTAACGTGAATTAATTTGATTGGTTGATCCCTATTGATTTTAATAGACAGTCACGCACTTTGACTGATTAACATATCCAGAGGAACATGTTTGACCCCTGAACTGCTGTAAAAACAATGATCAATTAAATAATAGGGTATATAAATTTATGAAACCTCTACTGCTTTTCTTGTTTTGACTGTTCAATTAATTGTTACTATCAGTGTAAGGACCTCCACACACTGATCGTGATTTTGATAATTTGGCAAATTAAAACAGCAATTATGGCTAAAGATAGAAAGATATTTATACTAAAAAGCAGTAACCAATTTTAAGCAACAATCATGATAAATGATGAAGATAAATATATGCATTAATTAAATAAGATTTAATAATAATCATTCATATTATCAACAAATCAAATCTATCCTCAACTTTGTCTCAATGAATCTTAAATCTTAATCTGTCCACTACTTTCAGGTATCTTTTTGACAGTTATGGATTCTATGAGTCAAATTCATGTGAATTTCACCAGTTTCTACACATTTCTACACATTAGCATGCCAAAGCCTGAAAATCAGTATTCTATCAGTCGATGACACAACTCATAGGCCATTGGTAATGCCTGTAATGTAGAGTCCCTGGCTAACATACACATATAATATGGTCCAGAATACAGTGAAATCGGAACTACTTTAAATAAACTACAAGATTGCATCATTACTTCAGATAAGGTATCTGGACCTTCATAAATCACATTTTTTTCAAATCCTAATTCAGATTATATAATAAATCTGGGTATGACTAGTTACTGAAAAGAGCCTATTTTCGCGAAAATAACATTCGGTCTATGAAAAGAGACTATCAAAGTCATTTTAATGAATTATTTTGAAATTTAACTCAATAATTATGTGTATCATGACGAAATATGCTTAATTTATAATTATTAGTTGGAGTATTTGAAAATTTATGACTTTGCATCATTTTTCTTTCAGACTGCGGCTGACTTACGAAAAGAGCTACATTCGGTCTACATCTACATGATACTCCCGATTAATCAATACTGATTCTAACTGGGAGGCGTTTGTCAGGAAAACTGTGCTAAAAAGTATGAAGTGCTCAGTTAAAAGATAAAAGTTTACAGATAAAAGAGTGCAAGGTTAAGATTTAAAAAAAAACATCTAGGGAGCTAGAGAGGAGCTGTCTCCGGCCTTTCCTTAAAGATTTTTAGGTTGGGACTGGATTTGACCTGTCGTGGGAGACTATTCCAATGCCTTATAGTTCTGGGGAAATATGAGCTAAGGTGATACTTGGTACGGGACTGGGGGATCAGGAAGTTCCAATTTCTAGTTGGGATGTGGTGGTTATGGTCAACATGGACAAGGTTGTTCTGGATTTTGTGGAGAAGTATAAGAGTCTGCGGCTTCCTAGGGAGAGCCAATCTACCTACCTTGAAAATCAAAATTATTGCAACCATATCTAACCGCAGCTCTTCGTACACTTTCAACTTTACAGGTTAGATGTTTCTACCAAGGGTGCCATATTATTGAGCAGTATTCTAGTTGCGGTCTTACATAAATTAAATATGCCGAAGTTTTGACTTGCCTGTTTTGGGTTTTGATGTTTCTTTGCATAAATCTTAAAGGAGTTTTTTGCCTTAGAGGAGATGTTAATTATATGTTGGGTCCAGTTTAGGTCTTTTGAAATAGTTACTCCAAGGTATTTGGCAGTTTCTGCTGATTTTAGTGTTTTTCCATGAAGGGTGTACGGGAAGATCACATGGTTCTTTTTTCAGATTACCCTAAGCACCTCACAATTGTCTGAGTTGAACTCCATAGCCCAATCTCGTTCCTGATACCGGTTCAAATCACACACTGTATATACTATTTTTGAAGCTTAGGAATGCCGCTACAAGATGATAATGGCACTTTTTCTCTATCATTTGATCTAAAGAAAGTTGCATGCATAAACATGACACCTTAATACTTAATAATCAAAATATCGTGAGAATCGACACAATGGGTCGTGTTATAGTCATGACTGACAAAAATAATTAGTATCAGTCATGTGTGTACGCGACCCATTGTGTTGATTCTCATGGTATTTCGGCGCGAGCAACTGGTTTTGCAGTAAATATTGAGTATTAAAGTTGTCATCTTTGTGCACGTAGCTTCTTTCTAATACAAATTTGATGCCAAACGAGCAAACTCTGAAATAAAAAATGTGATACAAAGTGATCAATTTTCAAGTAATCTGAATAATGATTATAAATTAAGCCCGTTTTGTCAAGATACACATAATTATTGAGTTAAATTTCAAAATAATGCATTAAAATGAGTCCAATGGGCTCTTTTCGTTGACCGAATGTTGGCGAAAAGAGGCTTTTTTCGGTATCTGGTCATACCGAATAAATCTTGTTAGTTATCAAAAACCACTGAAGCATTTTGACCAAACATAAAAAATACATTAAATCTTAATCACATTCATGTTGTATCACTGGACTCTACGGTCTTCAAAACACCAAACCTAAAAACATATAAAATAGTTAATTCACACGAAGAAAGAAATTGTATCTTTTTAAAATTTACGATCAAATTCAACGGAATAGGGTCGAAATGCCTCGAGGTCGAATTGGCTTTTTGAGGGTCGAATCGTCCAGTTCAATTTCAATCAACATTTCCTACGATAAAATGTACAACAAACATTTACATATGTCAGAGTTTAAACTGCCATTAGATTCTACAGCATATACTTTCTTCTTCCACGTATAGAAACATCCGAAACCGAAAGCTACAATCGCACCGCCGGCGATGAATTGTTCGTACGAGTTCGTTTTCTTTGGTATGAAGAGCTTGACAGGACCGGTTAAGGAACTCCTTGGCTTCGGAACAAAATTTCGTTTCACTGTAACTTTAGCGTTGCCGTTTGAAGAAAAATCGCGCAGCAGACGCAAACAAATAGACACCGTGCGTGTTCGTGAGCAAGCTATCATTTTTTCGGAGATGTTTCACAATCTTGTTCGTTAAATGACGGGTATGACTAAAATACGCAATGGAGATTTTATGCCAAATGGTCGAAATGGTTATCAGTTTTTATTATGGTAGCATATATATTGCTTTTTAAGGCATAATTTATTCAAAAGTCTTCAAATATAGTATTTCGATAGCGAAATTATGTATGTCAAACTAAATAGTTTAATTGGTTCATTATAATTCAAGATTATTATGCAAATACATTGTTACTTAAAAAATTCTGTGATGTACTCCCCAAAATCTTCATTTCGCCATCAGAAATCTCCATTTTGGCCTCGATAATCTCCATTTTGCCATCTGAAATCTCCATATCGCCAAGCCTTCGTAACTAAGTAGCCAGCATATTTAAAAGTCCTCACTAAAAGGCGACTAGTGTAAGTGATATGAAGTCTCAATTATAATTTAAACAAAAAACTATAATTAAATTATTCATTGTTATGATAAATTATGTTTTTAAGTATAATTCAATAAAAATGATTTCGATCCATATTATTTTAAATATAACTATTTCCAACTTGTACGTACGAGTACGTGTTGCCCTTGCGTGTGTGGGCATTAGCTACGCTATATACATTTTAATATATTTATTATTTACATATATACATTTTCACAAACAACATTACAATACTATGTAAAATGGGCTGCTCTAAAACTACCATACTTCAAGAGAGCGCGGTGCCTGCCTGCTTCTTATATACAAGTCATGTGGTATACCTAATAGGCGGAGTTTATACTACATTAACCAATAATACTACAACGAGGGAATTTCTTGTCGCCATCGGCTAATTCTCACTTAACCGCGACAAATGGCTATAAGAAATTTGACTCTGATGAAGGTCTTCAAATTTATCTTCTGTGTACATATTTTGATAAATATACATGTCGACGGTATAAATCCTAAGTTTCATCAGTATAAGTATCATACTTTTCAAGATATGAGCAACCAAATAAGGACACTCGTCGATATTTTAAGCAATGTACGAGTCACAACTCTACGTGTAACATCTTTGAATAAAAGAAAACGACTGGCAATATTGAATTTAATATTTTGTTGGAAACAAAATAACATGTTTACGAACATGAATCAATGCAACAAGAGCAAAACTGAAACAAATCTTCGATATTAAACGCAATTTAAAACAGCGCTTAAACAAAAACTTCCGACCATTTCAACAACCATAACCAAGATTTATTGACATACAGTGTATATTTTTAACAGAATATAACGCCACATTAGGCATACAAATCATTATCTACTGCATTTATAAAATCAACACCAATATAAATCTACTATGGATGCATTTCACTACACGCTATCATAACACCATTGTCCCGTACCTGGATCAAATTTCTCCCATACCTTGTAAGTTATGAACTTTTAAACAGTATCACATAAAATGGCTTAATTGTGTTTTTTTTTCAGTAAACAATCTCCAAAAGAAATATGAATAAGCTATTATACCGCAAAGAACTGTCTTTGTAGTTGTTTGGAGCTTTCTTTTCGGTGATTTGTTATCTTCTTCTAATCTTTTGTTTCGTCTATATTGTTTTGCTAGGGCTCTGGTTACTCGTAGATTAAAGTTCATTTTGACTGTCAATGGTTCTCTCATGTCGTTAAATGTTGGGCTGCGTACCCCATTGCAATAATCGATTGTTGTACTTACACTGCTATTATCAATCTGAGAATTAGGTGAAACTGCTCCTTCGCGAGCACGGTTGTGATTTTTTCTGTATGTTTCACAATGCTTCCTGCTTAGTTAATATCTCGTTTAATTTTATGTAAATAAATATGTTAATTTATTTACATGCTTTATGAATATTTTAAACTTTACCACAGTCTATAACGCGTATAAGAGTGTATAAGTAGGAATGAAAATTGTATTATTTGACTGTTGCCAGTACACGTTATGGGCTGAAGTTAGGTATGACGCGCTTCCGTTCGTTTAAGGGCAGCCGTGGGTTGAGTATGACACTTTACGGTCTGTTTAATGGTAGCTGCCAGGTAATACCTCCAATGTGATTGATTATGGGCTCTATGGGTTGTGCACATAAAAGATTCTTTACCATGGAGTTGGTAATCAATCACATAGCAATTTACCTTGCCTCATTCGTAGCTCTGTTTCGTTTCGAGAGCTATGGGGTTGTGGGGTTAAAGGTGATTTGTGGAGGTTAATACTGGTGGTGAGCCAACAGGTTGGAGGGATTAAGAAAGGCTTGTGGTGAGCCTACGGGTGAGGGCGCTTAAGAAAGACTGAAGTTCACCCCAGCACCGGGCGTGCACGTAAAAGAATCTACCCGGTGTTGGGGTAAAAGTAATGTAGTACTGGGAGCAGTTTTGCTATTTTTTAAACGAGATCTTTGTTATCAATCCAGCTATTAAACGACGCGGGATAACCGTACCACTTTACCAACGATTTATTACCTTTACGACGTATTATTTTCTCGATCCTAAATATTTCTTGACTAGTTTTTTGTAGTTCTTGTTCGTAAAACGTGCCCTGTATTTCCTCCCCGTTATAGTCGGCTATTTTATACGTCACTGGCGTAGTTTTTTGTATGATAGTCACGGTAAAGATTTCTTCGGTCCATCTCGGTGTATTTCCTTTTTCAAACGTTTTCTTTTTCTTCGAGATCACCACTTTATCGCCAACCGAAAATAGCGGATTAAAAGGTTTTATTTTATAATGGTCCGGGTAAAGATTTTGCCAAACCTTAATTTTATTTTTCTCTGTACTCGCTTCAACGGGTGTCATTTTTGTCGACGAGTGTCTCGTATTATTGTATCGATCAACGAGTTCATCCAACACGTCAATGTATACCCGTGTAGAATTTGCCGAAAAATACTTCCGCATTTTGTCCTTCATCGTTCTATTCCATCTCTCCACTACGCTAGATTGTTCTTCATTTTCGGTAGAATATAATTCTATTAGGTCCCGTACTTCTTTATTGTAAAATTCTTTACCTTCATCAACCCACATTTTTTGGCGGTTTTCTTTCCTTAAATATCTTTTTCAACGCAGTCGCGACTGATTTTCCAGTCTTATATTTTAACGGAATTAACCAACCGTATTTGGAAAAAATATCGATAACAGCCAGCAGGTATTTGATTCCGCGGTTAAATTTTGAGAACGCCTGCATATCAACCAAATCTGCGGCCCATATTTCGTCACGCACGTTCGCGCACGCGTCTTTTAGGAAATTTCTTGACGACGGGCTTGTGTAATTCTTCCGCTAAATCGTCGGTCCATTTAAACTTTTTTTTAAGTCCCATCCTGAATCTCATTTTTGTACCGATGATTTTTTTAACAATCGATCTATCCAATTTTTTTCTCGCGGAGTGGGATTATAAATAGTTTTCATCTCCTCCAACATATTTTTGTCTCAAACTTTATTTCTCGTTGCCGTATCTTTATTTTTTCAGATAGTACGCGTCATGATGATATGCAGCCTTATCAATCCTATTTACAGGCATACTCCATTTTTTCGGAGTGAGATCCGGATTTTATCTCTTTTTAAATTTCGTATCCGGTCCGGTAAAATTATGACCCGGCAAATGCATTTCAAAAGGCAAATTATTTATGGCACTATTTAATAGAGAACCACCTTGCGTTTTAGTAAATCGAGTTTTCGTCGTTCCGCATATTACGCACTTTCCTCGTTTCATGGGCCTATTATTTTTCGTAATTGTATTTTCTACGTTACTCGTGTCCGTAATTGTTCTACATTTTACGCAATACATTTATTTAATGCGTTTCTTTGATTTAAATAAAATGGAAATTAAAGATTTATCTTGGACTACGAAAACTAAACGTCACAATAATCCCCTCTTACCAAAAAGTATTCGCTGGGTTATCGTTGGTAAATCTGGTTGTGGTAAAACGACTTTATTATTAAACTTGTTATGACAACCGGGGTGGTTAGATTACGATAATCTCAAAGTTTTCGGAAAAAGTTTATTTTAACCCGAGTACCGTCTCGTATACAAAGCTTTTCAAAATAAATTGACAAAATTCGAAACATTACGTCTTTTCGAAATGTGCGAGGAAATTACGGCTAGGGATATGTCTCCAGATCAATTTATTGACGCTCTAACGCGCGACGATCCTAATTCTAAATGCGAATTTTACGAAAACGCCCACGACGTGGATCCTCGCGAATTGGCACCGAGCGATAAAACTTTAATGATTTTGGACCATTTGCTTTTAGAAAGGCAAAACAAGTGCGAGCGCTATTACGTACGCGGACGACACAGCAACGTGGATTGTTTTTATCTCTCATAAAATTATTTCAAACTGCCGCGCCAAACGATACGGGAAAATGCAAATTTTATTTGCCTATTTCCCCAAGATTTGAAAAATATCAACCACTTTTACAACGACCACGTTAGTCAAGATATGAGCAAGGAAGAATTTAGAAAATTGTGTGTAGAGACGTGGAGAAAACCATATAGGTTTGTCGTCATTGACTTGTCATCACAAACAGACTGCGGGAAATATAGGAGCGGTCTCGATGATTTTTACATAATTTAAACGCCATTTTATATATAGGAAAAATGGAATAATGGTTGGAAGTTATAGAGAAAAATACTAGTCCCAAAAGCTCACTACAAATTGTTGTCTCTGATACTACTACTCGGTTTAAAACGAGATTTAATCCACCGCTTGAGCTAGACAAAGATAAACGGTACGAAATTGCGCTCGTCAACCTCGAGACGTATTATTCTTTCCCAAATATCACTAATGAAAACAACCATTTTAGGTATTCATTCAATGAAGGTAAAGATTGGAAATTACATGTTTTTACTATCCCAGAGGGAAGTAATGATATTATTGATATCGACCGATTTATTCAGGAGCGAATGAAAGATGATGGTCACTCCGACAAAGAGACTGTTACGGCAAATCCAAATACGCTAAAATCTAGGGTTCGTGTAGAAGATAAATCTTTTGTCGATTTCAGACACCCAAATTCTATCGGACGAGTTTTTGGTTTTGAATCCGTGGTATATCGATCCGGCCTTCATGAATCAGAAAATGTAGTTGATATTCTCTCCATCAACGCTATTCGAGTCAATATAGATATTATTACTGGCAGTTATGTCAATGGCTCCGCGCAAAATATCATTTATACCTTTTTTCCGAATGTCAGTCCGGGTTATAAAATTGTGGAAACTCCGGCAAATTTGGTTTATTTACCAATCACTTTGGATACGATTCACACTATAGAAACTAGTCTTACAGATCAAAATGGTAATTTACTCAATTTACGCGGTGAAGATATTACGATTCGATTTCATATTCGAGAAATTTAAAAAAGAGTTTTATTTTTTAAAAAATATGCGATATCTAAACGTTCGAGTAAATATTTCACAAGGACAAAAAGATAAAATACAACGGGCGATTCGTATTGGTATGACTACCGTTATTCGCTTGGGTAAAGACGATCTCCAAGGCAATGATCTTATAGCAGTGACACAAACTCAAGCAAATAGGATACAACGCGCGATGGGATAGGGTGTCGGTCTCGATTTAAAAATGAGCCGCGCGCAACTAGCCTACAATTTAAAAATTGAAGGCGGCTTTTTAGGTTTGTTGGCGAGTTCAGCTTCGAGAGCTTTACCAATGATTGTGGGTAAAGTTTTGCCGGTTCTTAGGATAGGCGCTTCATCTGGGTTGGCTGGTACGGCCGTCCAGAAAGCTCTTGGGTCGGGATTATAAAGGGGTGGTAACGTTTTTCAAGTGGAAAATGACGGCGAGGGACTTTATTTAAAACCAGTCACAGGTAGGGGATTAGGAGCAGTCGGAGACGGTTTATATTTGAAAAGGAAGGTACAATGTATAGCGGGCGGGGTATTCTTTTAGGTCCCGACGGTCCGTTTAAAAATATTCCGCTTCTCGGAATGTTTCTTAGATTTAAAATAAATTGTCGTATAATTTAAGTAGGGGTAATGGAAGAATCGCAAGAATTTAGATTAAAAAAATTGACGAAGTTCAGAAAATATTTACGGCAGAGGAGGCGCAGGAGCTCTGAGTAAAAAATACAAACGAGTTCGCAAATTCGCCGATGCCGTTGAAATGTATTTTAGTTTCGCTTCAATCGGTTTGACGGCTGGTAGTGCCGTTCTTTTGTCTACGATTGTTGCAGTTCCCGAAGCTGTCCTTATGTGCAGCGTCGCAGCAGGATTCGGTGCGTTGAGTGCCGTGGGAAAATATCTCGGTAGAAGATTTTCTACCAAAGCCGAAAAACACGAAAAAAATAAAAATTCTAGCTTCGACAAAACCCAGTACCATTTCAGCCTATATTTCAAATTTCCGACGAAGAGTTTCGGTTGATTTATTCGTAATTGGACAAATATTACAAAATGAAGGAAGAAATTCGCAAAACGAGTCGGAAAAATGTGAGTCAAGCTGATATTGATTTTCGCGAAGCAAAAACGTGTTGAAAAACAATGTTTTAAATTAAGTTAAAATCCCAAGTTTTAACTTAATTTTCATTCGAGTTAAAAACTTTATTTATTATAAAAAATGTTTTTAAAAATTACAGATCAGGCGAAAAGGGACGCCATGGTCAAAGATTATCTCGCGTTAAAACAGCGTGACAAAGACAACTTTCTCAAAGAGAGAATGGGCGAGCGCAGTTTACAAGAAGATTTGTCTACAGTTTTTAAACCCATTACAGACGTACAAAAAAGTACCATCGAAGAAATTAAAGAAAATTTACGTCAACTCCCAGCTGCGTTTACCGCTGGTCTGGCACCCGTTCATGCAATTGCCGGCCCAGTTATCGTCCCGAGGAACCCGTTATAGCAACCTTTTTTGTAGGCGACCTCGCGAGCAAGTATCTAAACCTTCCCAAGCTCGATGAAACGTTTGGTGTGAGGGAAAGGGATGAAAAATATTATATGGACAATAGGCCCATTACCATCAAATAGAATAACCTAATAGTTGACAGTGAGGAATATGAAGGCACGCTGGGGCTGTGGGAACTCGTCATATCTCAAAATCCCGGTAAATTTGACGATAGAGATTCAACCAATTATAGTGAGTTGTTGTTTAAAACGAACGCCATTTACCAGAAAAATAACCCCGCTACCGGGCGCCCAAATGCCAGCAGGTCGTTCAAGTATATGAATATAGTCAGGCCGATTTGGGAGAGTAAAAAAAGTGGGTTCCGGTCTTTCTGATCCAAACGAGCTCCTCGAGAGGTTAGATTTATTGTTGGCGAGTAAAAAGGCGGGAAATACCAGAGTTAGGGATGAATTATTAACCATCTGTAACGAACTCGCGAATCGAGATATAATAGATTCCAGTCAATATAAGAAAATAAATACGGTGGAGGTGGTATATTTGATTTTATTGCCAGCTTATTTACTCGCAGTATGATGAAGGCTGTCGCACAAAAGGTTGGTCAAGCCGCGCTCGAGGCAGGTTAGTCAGCCGCGAAGGAAGCTGGGAAAAAAGTCTTGGACGTTGCCGGGAAAAAGGCGATCGAAAAAGTTAAAAGCGCCCTCAACCCCGAAATCTAACATCATTTTAGAAAAAACATTTTAGGTGACGCCCCCGTTCAACCGGTTTCTCTCGGGGCAATAATTGACGGAAATGGAATTGACGATTTAGTTAAAAAGTTTTACGGGAAATTAAAATAAATAATGTCGTTGAAATTTATGGTCATTAGGTATCCGAAATTTAATTCCGCCACAATTTATATTAAAAACGGAAATTTAATAAGCAATTACGAGAAAAGGAACTATGACGTTTACTCACTCATCAAAATGGTTTACGAAAATAAAATTTATCCCGGTGCCCGGTAACAAGAAATTTAGCCAAATTGTATTAAAAATAGTTTTCGTTTCGAACGAACAGTCTTTCCCACAACTTTGGATCGAGTAAAACTCGTCTTTAATGAGTTCCGGAACCGTAGGTTCTAAATTTTTTTATATCGTCAGAAAAAGAGATCGATATAAAAAAATCAGTCTCCCGTTTTTAAAAAAAATGGCAATGATTTTAAATATTACTGAACCGTACCCGACTGACGAAAGTATAGAAAGCTACGAGTATCACGAATACAAACCCATCAAGGGCACCAATTTAAATAACCCCGGCGAAATTCGTGACTCAAGATTTATTTACCCACCCGAGCGAAAGTTTTTTGTTGTTTGAGGGAAGGTTGATGAAAGCTGACGGAACGGCTTAGGCGAACGGAGACAACGTCGCTTTAACGAATAACGGTCTCATGTACCTTTTCAGCAATATAAAATATCAACTTTTCTGTCAAGAAATTGACTCGGTCAAGCTAGCACTATGTTGAGAGTGTTGAAATATCCCGACGATTTCTCCAAATCACGGGGTTAAATCAGTTATGGTATAAAGATACTAATCCCGCGGCTGACAGAGGTAACAATACCGGATTTAACATTCGGCAAGATTACCTAATCGTTCAACCGGATCCAAAAGGTTCGTTTAGTTTTCGAACTCCTCTAAAACACATTTTTGGATTTTGCGAAGATTACGATAAAATTTTGTACGGGATGAAGCAAACCATCACTTTGGTGAGGAAGTCCAACGACGATGCTATCTTTAGGGCTAACGCGGCGGATCGAGGACAAGTAAACTTCAGCAAGCTATCTTGGTTTATTCCGCACGTTCAACCTGCCGACGCTGAAAAGGCGAGATTGTACAAGACGATTGAAGGAAAAGCTTCCCTCCCCGTTGGTTACCGAATGAGACAGTGCGATTCCATCTCGGTTCCACCATCTACGAGTTTTACGTGGAGACTTTCCGTCAAGTCGAGTCCCGAAAAACCCGTTGGATTGTAGTTGGATTTCAAACTGACAAAGACAGCTGCCAGGAAAGTAACCCCGCCCTCTTTGATCACGCCGACTTGAAAAATATGTACGTCATGTTAAATTCGGATAAATATCCCGAAGTGGATTATCAATTGAATTTTAATCAATATAAATTTGCTCGCGCGTATGGAGATGCAGCTTTATTCAGATCTAGATGGACGAATTGATATCCAATCCCAACATTTCTACGTACGATTACAAAGCCCTTTTCCCCCTATTTGTGTTTGACGTAAGTAAACAGAGCGAAAGAATGAAATATTCTGTCACAGATATCCAAATTAAAGCACAATTTAACGCCAACGTCCCCGCCAACACGGAAGCTTTTGCCGTTGTAATTAGTGACAGATTGTTGGAATTTAAGTCTGACGGAAATAAAATGAGTGTGATTTATAGATAATGTTTTTTCAACTTTCGTTTAAAAAAGATCGATATAAAAAATCAATCTCACGTTTTAAAAAAAAATCTCGAGGGAAATTAGGAGAAGACGAGAACCGCCTTTCGAGTAATGAGAAAGTCAATCGGCTTTGGGGAATTTTACGTCTGCATATCCCATAGAAGGGCGACCGCGTTACGATCCTTGAAGATTTTTCGACGCGGTTCGACGACAAGTAATAGGCTTTTTCGAAAGAAATCAACGACACAAGATTAAAATAATTTTAAAAAGCCAGATGGAAAAACCCAACCTCGCGACTGGTGAAGGAATCGTCAGACGGGCGCCTTTTCACTCCGGAATAGAAATCAATCTCAAAGGAAAGAATGCCGAAGAATTGTATGATACCATGATTGAAAGAATATTGGAAAATATGGCGACGTTTCAAAATCAGGGTAGCGGTTGGATTTTCGTTTCGATCGAGCGACTCGAAATTCATACGACGGTTTACGTTCCGTTGAGGGGAAATTCTTATATTGAGTTACCGGAGGTAATGAAGAAAAAAAAATGCCATTATCAATATGCAAAACAAAGACAACAAATGTTTTCTATGGAGCTTTTTGAGGGCTTTGAATCCGAAAGAACGAAACTCGGAGCGTATAGATCGAGATTTAAAAAGTAAAGAAAGTACGTTAAACATGAAAGGTATAACTTACCCTGTGTCGCTCAAAGATATACCCAAATTTGAAAAACAAAATCCAGGTATCGCCGTAGTCGTTTTTGGATACGAAGAGGGTCAAGGCGTTTATACCCTCCATCCCAATAAGTCTAGAGCTAAAAATCCAATATACCTTTTGTTGTGACAACTGGCTAAACCCGTTCACCTCGCAGGAAGTGTTGGACAAGCATGAGAAACATTGCTATTCGAATGAATGCGTGCAGATTGACATGCCCAAAGAAGATTCGTTTATCAATTTATAAATTTCTATAAATTGATGCAAGTTCCTTTCGTAATTTACGCCGATTTCGAATCTTTTCTAAAGCCTATTCACACGTGCGCTCCAGACCCGAGAAAGAGTTACACGAAACAATACCATCAACACGTTCCGGCTTGATTTACTTTTTGGGTAAAGTGCTTTGTCGACGGTGTATACGAGAAGAAGCCAATCGTCTATACTGCGGAAAGTGATGACGAGGACGTGGGGCGATAATTTGTCGAAATG
Source organism: Lutraria rhynchaena (assembly GCA_008271625.1). Classification (NCBI taxonomy): domain Eukaryota; kingdom Metazoa; phylum Mollusca; class Bivalvia; order Venerida; family Mactridae; genus Lutraria; species Lutraria rhynchaena. The sequence goes on from VIBL01000036.1 coordinate 2,857,724, forward strand.
TTGGAAAAAGTCGTGAGGGAGATTAGTAAGATTCCATCAAAAGGGATGATATTCAACGAAAAGGATAAAATAGAATTTGAGCAGGAGACAAAGTGTCATATCTGCAATGGCGACTTTGGTGATGATAAAAAGGTGTATGAGAAAAAGTATAATAAAACAAATTTCAACACGAAAGAGTTTAAGAAATTTGTCAAAGGACGTAAAAAGGTCCGCGATCACTGTCACTACACCGGGAAATATAGAGGGGCGGCACACAACTCGTGTAATCTTGCGTATAGGAAACCGAAATTCACACCCGTGATATTTCACAATCTGGCTGGATATGACAGCCATATATTCTTCAAAAATCTAGGGAAAACTGAGGGTAATATTGATTGCATCGCGAAAACTGAGGAATAATATATTAGTTTTTCGAAAAAAATAGAGGTGGGTACTTATATCGGTAATAAAGGAACGGACAATGAAGAAGAAAACCCGATAAAACATAAAATTAGGTTTATAGACAGCTTTAAATTTATGGCTTCTAGTTTGGATAAGCTCGCGAGTAATTTTCCGTAATTAATAAATATTTTCCAGACGAAAATTTGCGGAAATTGGTTTTGAAAAAGGGAGTCTACCCGTACGAATATATCGATTCCGCAAAAAAAATTAATGAAACGCAGTTGCCTCCGAAAGAAGCGTTTTATTCAAGGTCAAACGATGAAGGAATTAATGACGAAAAATATGATCATGCTCAAAAGGTGTGGTAAGACTTCAAGTGTAAAACGTTTAGAGGTTACCATGATTTTAATAAAAATATAATAAAACGGACGTTTTGTTACTGGCTGACATTTTAGAAAGTTTTAGGAGCGTCTGCAAAGAACATTACGGGTTGGACCCCGCGTGGTATTATACGGCGCCGGGATTAGCCTACAACGCCATGTTAAAAATAACAAAAGTAAAACTAGAGTTGTTGTCAGACCCAGACATGTTGCTCATGGTCGAAAGAGGATTTAGAGGCAGGGTTTTCATGATTTCAAAGAGATATTTCAGGGCGGATAATAGATATATGAAGGGATACTTTTGGAAACTAATTCGAGTAATCTCAAGGAACTAATCCGGATAGACAAAGAGGAAAAATCAGGCAAAATTCCAGACAAAGACCTGAAAAAACCCTCGAAATATATAACATATTTGGACGCCAACAATTTGTATGGGTGGGCAATGTGCCAATCTTTGCCGACTCACGGATTTAAATGGATGACTGAGGAGGAATTGAAGGATTGGAAAAATATCCCTTGTATTTTAGAAGTCGATTTAAAGTATCCACACAAGTTACATGATAAACACAACGATTATCCTCTAGCCCCCGAACATTTAAATATAAACGGAGTAGACAAATTAATCCCAAATTTAGGTGACAAGAAAAACTATGTGCTTCATTATAGAAATTTAAAACAGTACACAAAAAAGGGTTTAGAAATTACGAAATTTCGCCGTGGAATAAAATTTGAGGAATCCCCGTGGATAAAGTCGTACAGTAAAACTTCGTTATCTCGAGGAATCATCGGAACAGACGAAATGCTCGAGATAAACCGAGTGCTCGTAATAACGAGCTTTTTGTTTTTTGACTGAAAATAAACTGTGCACCATGCGCATAAATGGGCGTGTTTACGATAATAATACGAAATGCTTACGTAAATTGTTCTCTATGATGTCTAAGGTGAATAAACATGATAGTTGATTGCTGAAATATATATTGATCATTTTTTCTAAGAACTTTATCCACGATTTTTTCGTGTTTTCAATTGTACAATGTCATGTCCGAATATCGTGTCACTGACATGCGGTGAAACGTCATAGTGACACATCGTGAAAGATACATGTGTTACGCACGTCTGTAGCAAAATGTGATATTTTTCTGTGTACGGATAGCAGTAAGTGGTATGCATGAAGCATGCTAATAAAAGATTTGTCTCTGTTTTTGTTAGTATCTGCTTCTCAAATTTGTCATTTAGTTCTCATAATTAAGGTCTCCTGATTAAATTCTCAATAATTATTAACTTTTATAACATTAGTCTTTGATCTTAAAAATTTTACTGCAAACTTACTACAAACAAATACATGTACATGTTTCATTGTCATTTTATGTCACAACATGTGAAATACAAAGTATCCGACTAAGACTCGTTCTTTAATTGTGTAGCTTTAACGACGTGTGAAAAACAAAGTACTCGATTAAGATTTGCTCTTTTGTTGCGTAACTTTAACGATGTGTAGGAAACACGGCGATCGCCGGCGCGCAGGTGCGAACGATACCCAAAATGACACCCCTCGAGGTAATCAAGGTAATTAACGCTTAAAAATAAGTCAAGGGACCATGATTTGTGCTCGAGATAACGAGATAACGATGCTCGTAATAAACATGGAAATTTACAAATTATACAACTAAGAACAAAAAATGACGGGACTTCAGGATCTCCTCGTGATAAGCCTAGAGCTCGTGATATCGATGCTCGTAATAACGAAGTTTTACTGTATATTGATTTAAATACGAATCTGAGAGCAAAGGCAAAAACGAATTTGAAAAGGATTTCAAACTCATGAACAATTGCGTCTTTGGAAAGACGATGGAAAATATTAGAAATAGAACGGATATCGAATTGGTTAATGATAGAACGAAAGCGAAAAAATTGGCGGCAAAACCAAATTTTAACGGAAATACAATTTTCAATGAAAATCTTATCGCGACGCATATGAAAAAGACCCACTTAAAGTTTGACAAGCCGGTTTACCTCGGAATGTGTATTTTGGATCTGAGTAAAACGCACATGTACGATTTCCACTACAATTATATCATACCAAAATACAAAACCAAAGATGGAAATCGGGCCAAACTGTTGTTTACGGACACGGATCGCTTAATGTATGAAATTGAGACAAAAGATTTTTATAAACACATTTCCGACGACGTAAAAGATAAATTTGACACGAGTAATTTCCCCAAGAAACACAAATCTGGAATTAAGAAGGGAGTGAATAACAAGGTTATCGGAATGTTTAAAGATGAAGTGAGTGGGAAGATTATAGAGGGATTCGTCGGTCTGAGGGCTAAAATGTATTCGTATAAAATGTACGAGGGACCGGAAGAGAAGAAATGTAAAGGAATAAAAAAAGTTGTCGTGAAAAAGAGTATCCGCCACGAGGATTATGAAGAGTGTCTGTTTACGGGAAACGAACAATTGAGAACGATGAATATCTTGAGAAGCCACGAACACGACATGTACACGGAAGAAATGAATAAGGTCGCGCTAAGCGGCGAGGATGACAACAGACACATTTTGCCCGACAGAATTCACACTTATGCGCACAGTCATTATCGTATTATTGAGTACAATTATTAATAAAAAAGGAACATTGAAAATTTATTTTTATCGAATAAACCGCTCAACAAATTCGAATTGATGGAAGCAGCCAAAGAGTTGAAAATTTTAAATTTTTGGGGTGTATTTATGCGTAATCAACTTCCGAAACGTCCACGGAAAAGGGAATGCGGAATATTAAATTTGGACGACTCGAATCCGAATGATGGTACTGGTTCCACCAACGCTGGTTGAATGCATTGGGGTTGTTGGATCAAAAAGGGAAAAGACAAATATTATTTTGACGGGCACGGCGTACAACCGCCGGAAGAACTGGTAAAATATTAAAAACCAAAAATATTTTACAATAAAGATTGATTGATTGATTGATTGATTGATTGATTGATTGATTGATAGATTGGTGTTTTACGGTGCTTTTAACACTAACTAGGCTATATTGCACCTACAGCAGAATTTGTTAATTAATTAATTTTATAAGTTAATTATGTTTTACAGTACAGATTAATTGCTTTTAAAAACTGAACAATAAGCATAGGTGGCGTGTTTGTGAATAGGTCTTTGAGTGAGCTTGCGTTGAAATACTGGTTCCGGGTTAGGGTATATTCGTGGCAGTCTATAAGAAAATGTTTTACAGTGAAAGCTTCGTTGCATGATAAGCAAAATGGTTGATCTTCTCGGTTAAGTTTGTATGAATGTGTAAATCGAGTGTGTCAGATACGGCACCTTGTAATAACGACTTGGTCGCGGCGAGTTAAAAGAGTGAAAGATCTTGATAATTCGACATGAGAAAGGATGGCATAGAGTTTGCTATTTGTCTTTTCATCCCATTGAGATTGCCATTTGGATTTGATAAGTAAATTAATAGATGGCTGAAAATCGTTGTTGGGTAACGTGATTGCAACTGGTTGAGTATTAAGAGCTTATTTTTCCAAAGTATCAACTGTTTCATTTCCTCGAATACCTATGTGGCTAGGTATCCAGCAAAATTTTACACATTTTTTTTAAAATATCATGTAAGCGAATGAGTAAATGTTGAGTCAAGACATTATTGGTTTTGCGATTTTTAATTGCTTGAAGAACAGAAAGAGAATCTGAGAAAATTAGAAATTTGTCTGCACCGTGTTGAGAAAAGTATGATAATGCCAAGTCAATGGATTTTGTTTCTATTGTAAAAATTGATGCCTTCTCTAGGAGGCCCATCCGAGAAATAAAGTTGTGAGCGAAGGCAGCACAACCAACCTTGTTGCCGTTTTTTGAGCCGTCAGTATAAATGTGGATAAAATCATGATGTGTTTCATGATGGAAAATTCCTCTTTATATAATTCAGATGATTTAGGAGATTTTTTCTTTGGATAGATCAGTATTTACCTCTGGACATGATTGTGTCCATGGAGCTATATTTTGTGTAAGGTTTTGTGCAACGCTATGTGGGTCAAGTTTGAGGGCTTCTAAGTCGTCTTCCAATCGTAAACCAATTGGTTTGATTTCTTTTTCTTTGTTTTGAAATTGCTCTTTACTATTAGGGTTGAATATAACTTTTTATTGGTGATGTGCGGAAAGCACCAAAAGCCAAACACAAGCCTTGGTGTGTATAGTGTCAAGCATCTTTAAGTATGACTTGCGGGCAGAGCCGTAAACGTCACGGCGTTTTAACTGTACAATAGGTTGTTTTCTGTGTTTACCGCTAATTTTTCGGACCTGGTCCCATACTTTCTGAATTGTTGTATGTGAATTAATTTCTGAAATATATGACCGCCAAGATTTACGTTCCGATTCATGAATTGTTCGTCGAGCCTTTGCTCTGAATATTCTGTATTTTTCGATGTTATCAGTTGTAGGACAGCATTTGAATTTCAGGAGTGATGCCTTCCGTTTCCGAATGGCTCCCTCACATTCATCATCAAACCATGGCTTTTTTATTATGTTGACAGAACTTTTCTTAGATTTTGGGATGCTATCGCAAGCAATTTTATTTAATATCGAAGTGAAACGATCCGTTTGTTCATGTACATTGTCAAAGTTATTTAGAGTAAGATCTCTTGAGCATAGCATTTTAAATTTTTCCCAGTCGGCTTTTCCAAATTTAAAGTAAGTGCGAGGTTCATCTGGAACTGCGTTATTAGATGATAATAGTAATGGATAGTGATCACTACCAAATTGCTCGCCTAGAACTGACCAAGCAAAATCCAAGAATATAGAAGGATGGGATAAAGACAGGTCTATACAGGTAAACGTACCTGAACCTGAATGTAAATAGGTAGGGGATTTATAATTAAATAAACTTAATTGTAAATTGTCAATTATCTTTTCGATAACTTGACCTTTAGCGTTTGTAGAGTTGCTTCCCCACAATTGATTATGCGCGCCCAACAAAAGGAAGGGTTGTGAGAGTTGTTGAATTAAATTTTCCAACTCATTAGTACTTACAGTTGAGTTTGGGGGAAGATAAAGCGAACAAATCGCAGGTTTATGTAAAGTGACCTCGACTGCAACAGCGAGTAGGTGGGTGTTTAATTTAATTTGACGCTGAGGAACACAGTTTGAAGAAACAATTGTTGATTCTCCCGATGCCCTCGTATTGTTATCACAGATGGCGTTATAAAGACTGTAGCTTTTAATAGTTAAATTATCATTTGACGTTAGGTAGGTCTCTTGGAGACATATCACTTTGGGAGTATACTTAGATAATAGAAGTAGTAAATCATTATAATTAGATTTTAAACCACCACAGTTCCATTGAATGATGATATCCATGGTTGTTGTTTATAAAAAGAGAGAATCACGACGGAAACTTTACAGGACTAATACTCCTGTCCGAATTACGCTGGGGGAGCATTTTCTGGAGGGCTAGTGCTTCCTTGGAGATGAAGCATCGATCTCTTCGTGCTCCATTGATTCGATCTACTCAAGAGGTTGTCACCAGGTTTCGTTCGGCCTTTTCCGGCCGATCCGTAAGAACTATACGTTCTTTCGGTGTCTGCCTCTGAGAAATCTTCTCAGTGGAAACAACCTTGTTAACATTGCTTTTGGATTTCTTAGGCGAAGCCTTTTGATTGGTACTGTTGCAAGTTAATTGTGTCACTGAAGGGGAAGTTTGACTCTGTTGGTCAGCCTTTTCTTTTGTTTGAATGGGTTGTGCGGTGGTTACACAGGTGCAAATATTACATTGTGTACCGACATCAACTGTTTGTGTAAGTTTAGCAGAGATGCTGGCGTAAGATTGAGCTTTAGGTGTTTGAAAACGCTGCGTACTTTCGACTAGTTTTCGTGCCTCCTGAAATGAGATGTTCGTTCTAAATTTAATGGATAGAATCTCTTTTCAAGTTTCCACTTCATACAAGACCGGGAGGTGGCGTAATGCTCACCCCCACAGTTTGCACACGAAATGGAACCAGTACACTTATCAAGATCGTCATGACCAACACCGCACCTGCGGCAGATGCTGGTCCTTTGACAATTTGTTTCGTGGTGACCGAATCGGAAACACTTATAACATTGCAGAGGATTGGGCACGTACACTTCCACTTTGGAGGAAGTGTACCCAATCCTAAGCGAACTTGGTAGAGCCGGTGAGTTGAAAGTTGCAATGAAAGTGTGTGTGGGGGTACTTGTTTGCCTTGTCTTTTTGAATATATGCGCTGAATAATGCGCACACCCTGTGTTTTCAGCTCCCGGGCGACCTCGTCGGACCCAGTACTGGGCCCGAGGTCGTCGCACCGGAAAACATCCTTACATGAGTTTAGTGTCTTGTGCGGCGTACATTTCACAGGAATTTGGAAGAAAGACTTGATGTTCAGCAGGACGTCCACTTGCGTTGGTCTCGCAACCTCCACAAGCAAACATCCGCTACGAAGTTTTTTTACCGACTTGGCGGATCCGATAAGGCCATTGATTTGTTTCTCGATCACAAAAGGGCTCAGATCTGACATTTTTGTGCCCTCGTCAAGTGACTCGATGACGAGGAAACACGGGAATGTGGCACTTGCACTGTCGTTTGTGGAAGCAAGGGTCAGTTTACGTTTTTTGGTGTCATTCGAGTTTAGGTTTGAGGTATCCATATTTGAGAAGTTTTAATTCATCCACCAAGTTCCTCAGCCACCACGGACTCCAACACGGGGAAGCTTAAAGGGGACGGATATCCAGTCCTCTAGCCACGAGGTTACTTGAAGGATATACTCGTACAAAATCCATATGATTAAATCAAGAATGATTCCAGAAGATTAGCCTATGGGCCACCGCCTTCTTGGATAGATATGTTAAGAATGTGAGATATAGATTATACGATATCTAAAAATGGGTCAATGTGAGAAGAGGGTAAGTAAAGAGACGAGATAACAGGTCAGAGTTAGAGAAGGATAGATAGAGGAGGAAGATGACAGAATAGGGAGAGTGAGGTAGATGGAGGTAACAGAGAAATCGACCCATCGCAATCATGTACATATGGTAAGACGCTTTAAACTACATTTGTAATTTGTACTGTCTATTCAAGGGCAAGGCATGACTAGCCGATTGACCAGGCCGGGCCCAGTACCCGTCTACCCTGAAGCAGAGGCCAAAGCAGTGTGTTGGAGGGACTGCAGATCCCTGGGTCCTCCTCAACTACCAGGATCCCCTTTTCCAGTATACGGGGCGCTGCCCACGGCAAACAGGCAGGTTTGGTTTTAGCCATGTACCCATCACACAGGCACGAAAGTGTACCTGTCTGAGGGGTACCTGTTACCCCCCCTCACCATGGAGAGGTACCCAACAAAGAGGGGGTACAATAAAGATCAGGTACAGCCGAGAGGATCAGTCATTTGCGGACATTAGTGTTTATACGTCTTAAACAAAAGTTTTAAAAATTAAAAAAATGCCGATTGATAAATTTGGTCGAATGCCTAAAGCCCAAGCTTCGGAATCGGACGTATCCTTGGCTTATATAAGTAACAATTTCCTGAAAAGAGGGAGAATTAATATGTTTGGTGAAAAGATTACAAATCTCGGTACTCCCACAGACGGAGGTGATGCGGCGCCTAAGGGGTTTGTGATAAAACGAGTAAACAAGATAGCGCGAGATTACAACCTGGATAATTTAAAAGAGTCGTTGAATAACGTTGAAAAACGAGTGGAAAATTGCCTAGATGAAAATGAGTTGAAACAAGTAAAGACGGATATCTTAGAAAAGATAAGAGAAAATTTGGAGAAATACATCGATAAAGAAAAATTGAAGTTGAGCTGAATAAACTTAAGAAGGAATGGGCGTTAGATGATGAAACGTCAAAGATAAAATTACGCGGAAAATAATGGGAGATATTGAAAAGGGAGTGAACATTCTTAAAAAAGATATAGAAAGGCTGGTAGATGAGAAAGATGAGGAGACGCTAAAGACAATTATTGATAAGATACAGGCTGACGTTAGTAAAACCGTCACAGGAAGAAATGAGAAAATAGACAACTGGAGTCGCATATACTAAATATTAAAAGCAACCAATTGACCGTTCTTTCTTGTTTTCGCTCAATGTTGGCAAAAAATATGAAAGTGCGTCAAGACTCGGAAAATCGAGTTGACGTCACCGATGGGAAAGGTAAACGATTCGAGTATTTCACAGCCGTTTTTAATATTTCGCCGAACGAGTATATTAAACACGATGATGTAGTTGAGTACCCATATCATATAGGTAGTGATCATCGGTACGGTGTGGAACACTGGCTCCTCAAACAGCCGGGTATTTACACACTCAACGTTGATTTGAAATATAAATCCGACGCTCCGTGTCGATTTAAACGATTGTTTCAGGCAGGCCTTGAAGGTGGAATGACAAAAATATTTTGGGAAGATTCAGGAAAAGAGAGTGTGACGAAAACGTGGTCATTTAAAATCATTAATCCAAACACTAGGATATCAATCAACCATTTAGCGTATAAGAAATTTACCTTTCAAGATAAGGGACACGTGAAATTGTAAATTATAAACCGGGGGCATAGGATCGATAACGAACAATTACAAGATTTATAAATACGCATTTTCTTTTCTCTTATAAATATAGAAAATTCTAATATTTATAAAGTTTTTTTTCGCGAGAGCGGTGGTCGGGGGGGGGAAGTTTGAAGAGGGGTCATGTTGAAGTTTTTTGAAATTGGGTAATACGTAGTTTGCACTGAACGACTTCTCCTCTTCTCGGAGAAGATATTTACTCAAACCTTTCGAGATAGTACAAGAAGAGTATAAAGGACCATGCTGGTGGTTTGAGTTCGTAAATTTGCATTTTGTACCTTCAAAATGGTGATTTGAGTACGAATTCCTATATTATACCTACGCTTCTTCACCAAATTACGTGCGAGTTTCAAACAGTATGGCTGCAATAGTTGTTTTGAAAACTGGAGCGAAGTTCATGAAATCATCTGAGCGAAACGAGTGGAACGAATTATTGACATTACGTTGCAAACACATATGTTGTCCCGTAACTGTTGCCACGTACCTGTTCCAATTTTTGTTTTGTTATTATTTTTTTTCCTATTTGAATGCTTGATACAGTTCGACACTTTATACTTCAAAGTCAAATCTGTCGTCTTTGGATAGGAATAGACAGTTAGCATGGAACTGGTACTACAAAATAGAGATATACATTTCAAGCGTTGACCCGTACCTGTTTTCTTAAAATTACGCATATAACTTTCAGGCAGATTGTCACTTTGAGCGTTTGTTACGAAATATGAAGCAGTAAAATACTTTTCCCAATGAATAGGTACCGTAAATATGTTTGATGTGTGATTTCAATATGGTAATGCGACTAATAGTTTTAAAGTATATAATACATAAAGTGTTAGACTCGTACCTGGTTGACATTTTGAAGACAAGTAAAAGCAAACATTTAGTAAATAAAAGGATGCTATCTTTGGAAGAATCACACTAATTTTAGACAGGGGGTCGGAAATGATGTAAAACAACCATATTTCGTTTCCTAAAGACGTCTTTAGATATAGAAATTATTGGTTTTAATTTGTTGTTTTTTTTCGTGAAGACATGCTGCTTTTGGTACCCTTGGTCCCTTTTATCGTGTGCTGCTTCGTCCTGCGATGAGATACATTCTTTATATTGTGTTCATCTATTTCAAATATTGTTACTCTTTACAGAAACACATTTGAAAGTTTTCTCACAACTGTTTATACGAAGTCATTCACGAATAAATACTGAAGATACGTTTTGTCGCACTTTAGTGAGAATGAGTCTATCACGTCTCCATTGATCGACGAAGCGTAAAGAAGGTTTATTGATCATTTTAATTCATATCTAAATAAATTTTCACAATGTCTGATAGACTATTATTTCTTTTGTAAAATCAAGTAAGAATTAGTTTGATTCTATTAGCGTAAAGTATTATTTCTGTCGTGTCTTTCAAGTCCGTGTAGTTCTTGTCGCTGTCATATATGAATTTAGATATGCAGCGGCGAGAAGTTTGATTGATCATTATGCTTTAAATTTTTATAAATTCGAATTATAATGAAAGAATATTATTTTCGAAGTGAAAATAAACATAAAATAACAATATGATGTAAAATTATTGTCGCGTTACTATATATAGATCAAAACCACGTTTTCCTTGTCGCTCTCACATTTGCATTTGCTATGAAACGTCAAGAAGGGTTTTTGGTTGTTTTTCTTTACAAAATTTTTGCTCAAAATGGCATTTTTCAGACTTATAATAAACTAAAAATAAGTATGATCCTATGATAAGTATGATAAGTATCATAAGTATCATTATTCTCTGTTACTATATGGAGTCCACGTATTTTTGGTCGTTTTCAAATAGGTATTCAGATACGAAACGTCAAGAAGGTTTATTGATTTGTTTATTGTAGTGACATGTGTAATGAACAATATATACAAACAAACATGACATATAACACAAATGGCTCTACATCCGGCCCAATGAACCTATAAACCCAAGTAGTATTACATAAATACTGGTCATGTGTTATGAGCACTGGCTAATAGAGTATTTTACGACTGTAATGCTGATAAATGATATAAGTGGTATTAAAAATCACGTTCACTCAAAATAACGGCAAATCGAGAAATCAATTCAACTAGGGCCACCTTACAGTAATTACGATAAATGTGTACATTAATGTATGATAAATGTGTACATTAATCACTACAGTTGACAGGTTGACAGTGGATTTTAAATTAAATTGTTGCTCTAGATTTACTTCAGTCAGTATTGATTTTACGTCACTAGACCAATTGTTAATACATCTGTCGTAATCATACATATATACTTTCTTCGTTATTCTGTTATTGACCACTGATAATAGCCTGTTCCAAAACCGTATTATAGTCACTTTCCGTTTATACACTCTTAGAACCCAGCAGAGTATCCGCACATAGTGCTAAGACTGGGGTAAATCGATGGACCCCGAAGAAATATCTTAAAGCACGATGCTGATAAACATTGTCAATGCATTGATAAGATTTAAAACCACACGAGGAGGCACCGTATTCTAGAATAGGCGCAACACAACTGTTAAATAGTTTCTCGTAAGTACCAAAACCAATATCCTTTAGGCTATGAATTTTATTGATAACACTGCCAAGAGCACGCCCGACCCCTTTTGCTAAGGCTTCGCTAGTCTATGAAACGGAATTCTTCTTATCGAAAATCACTCCCAAATATTTGTAATGGTCAACAGTTGCAAAATATTGTCCCCAACTTTAAAAACAAACTCACTACGCTTTGAGCGTCCTAGCCGGTAGTGAACACATTTTGATTTGTTAGTGTTAACAAGTATTAGCATTTCCAAAAATGCTTGGAATCGCCGTTCAGCCAAGTAAAAGAGCTAAGAAGAGAAGATTGAATAAAGATTACTAGAGATTTTTTTTCTTATTGAGAGTTTGCAACATATTCTATATTTACGACGATATTTAACTGGTTCCTGTTGAGTATATTTGTACAAAGACAACGTTCCTTTGGTGCACTGCAACATGGAACCAGCTAACAACGATAGACCATATGTAAAACAAATAACTAAAATATCGAAGAAACAGAGGATTTCACGATGAATTTAACTAGCATTCATATCTTAATATTCATCAAACAAAATCCTCCTTTTTTTAGAAATACACTCGTTTCTAAAAATAAAAGCTAATGTTTATGAGTGAAATATTCGAAATATTGTTTACCACGTAGGAGCCTACAAACTGGTTTCGAGCATCCTACATTGAAAAGGTATGTCAATCATACAAACAGATAACCCGACAAAAACATGGCGGATGATGTTCCCCGTAGGAGACCATTTTGAGTTTTTTGTCCGCCATGTTTTGATCATTCTCCTTTCTGATTGGCTTAGAGCAGGCGGTGTAAGGGAAGAAATGGTAAAATCTGGTTAATTGTATATGTCGCCGTCCGTGAACGGCGACAATGAGTGTACGCCACTTCTTACATCATGACATAGAACATCTAACATAGACTGTAGATTGGCTTGTGAGTCCGATATCAAGTACCGAGACCTTGACGGTACCCATGTTCACACTATTAAGGCCGTTTATTTCCTGTACGAGATCATATGATCCAGAGCTTTGGCGACAATGTGCATCCCTGTTTGAGACCGGAAGTGCAGTCGAACCAGTCCGTGTGGGTGTAAATGCTAGAAAGATCACTGCTTATTATTCTTAATTGACTGATACATTTTCCCTTCAATATTGTGGCGTAACTGTTTGTTTTATGATTTCACGCGAAGAAGCTTGTATTTTCTTATTTTAGTTTGTGTATTCTGCATAAACAGTAACCTATCTTATCGGTTGTGTCTATACCGGCTTGCCAATTTGCACGGGAAAAGCAATACCCATGATAAAGTTGAGTGCAACTTGACGTGAACTTTGTATACGTGCTTCAGATCTACACTTGTAGCTCAATCATTCACCTTGAAAGTTGTTTGAAATGGCTAATTATCGTGTAAGACAACGTCTTAGCGTGGAAGAAATGAACAGAGAGATTGGGATGCTGGAAGCAGGGGCGTCACAACGTCACGTGGCACGTCAACTTGGCGTTTCACAGAGCGCTGTAGCGAGGATGTGGAACCGCTTCCAAATGCATGGTGATGTTATCCTTAGACACGGGGGAAGGTCATCAGAGGGCTACCACGCAGGCAGAAGACCGTTTTATTGAGGTATTGGCCCGACGTCATCGCTTCATGAACGCCACGGGCCTCCACAATGACTTCCGGAATGCAACAGGGGTTCGGGTTTCAACTCAAACCATTCGAAACAGACTGCATGGTGCTGGCATGAGGGCTAGACGACCTGCAATTCGTATTTCATTGTGCCTAAGGTCACGTAACATGGACTTCGAACGATTGGACACTGGTACTTTTCACAGACGAGTCCAGATTCTGTATTGACTTTACACATAGGCGGATCCAGGGGGGGGGCGTACCCGACGTAAAGGTTTTTTCCATCGTGAAACAATTATGATATTTAATGAAAATACAAATAAATGTCAAATTTTTTTCGCACGCTACGCTTGCAGTAAGCTGCGAGTACAGTAACACAATAACATAACGTAAATTCGCCCGGACCTGGACCCCCAACCTACTTGATCAGTTTCCGCCCCTCTCCACTAGAAATCCTGGATCCGCCTATGTTACAGATAGGCGTGCCTGGTAGTGGAAAATAACCAATGAGCGTTTTGCACCGGTATGCATCGCGAACCATGATCATTATGATGGCGGCTCAATAATGGTTTGGGCAGGGGTCAGCATACAGGGGAAGACCGATCTGCATATCATTGAAAACGGCACTCTGCACGCCCTGTTAAGCCTACCACCATCCAGGAGCTACGACAACCCCCCTTTGAGGAGTGGGTTCGTATCCCACAAGGTAGCATCTGCAGGCTTATCAGTAGCATGAGAAGACGATGCCAGGCAGTGATCAACGCCAATGGGCACCACACACGATATTGAAAAGATCCTTTCACTTTTGGCTAGCTTTTAAAATCGTTTCACTTCTGACACGAATGCACTAAAACCTTAAAAAGTCATCCCTATCTAGATCCAGCCAGTGTCACGCTTCAGTGATAAATCAATGCTTAAAAATAAGATAAACATATTAAAATGTCAAAAGTTGCAAGATAACAATTAAAAATCGATAAAAAAATTAATACCCTATAAAATACATACCATTTATAAAGTGATCTCTATAAAATTTTGAGTAGTATATATTCCTGTGATACTGTTCAGGGTTAAAGAATGATCTTCACAAGACCTACCCTTGCGGAACCCATTTTGCTCATCGGCTAAAAGTCCATTAGTCTCTAAGTATGATGATACCATCTTGTTAATAAAGGACGTGAACAGTTAATTAATACATGTACATGATAAAAGGCTGATTCCTCTGTAATGTATTGGTATTCTTTTGTCGGTTCTCAGATCCTTCAATATTGGAAATATGATAGCTTTTTAGATGATATGACGCTACAGTCAAAAAGTAACTGGAAAAGTTTCTGCAGAACCACAATGACCGCTGGGAATTTGAGAACATCCAAAATCCTTGCACTGCACCATTTTTTGCCGTCATTATAATGTTAGTTATCTCCTCCATAGAAATATTTCTGTATATAACAACATTGGTGTGTACAATGGTCTTCAATTCTCCGCTCTAGTAAATCTTTATGGTTTAGGCAGTATCTTTACTGCATTTCATCAAAATTACCAGTGTCTTCACAGCTATAAAGTTTCTCAAAGTCCGATTTTCATCTATTCAAAACGGCATGTTCATTTCTGATAGCATTTCCATTGTCATTACTATCTCTATAGGTATGGAGTTATCCTTCTTTGGACCTCATCGCTTGATCTATAAGCTCTCTCTGACCGAAGCAGTTTATCGAAATTATTTCGAGCGCTAACGTATTGCTGGTGCAGCCTTTGTTTAATGCGGTTATTTCTATCACGTTTCAAAAAATCCTTTTCCTTTCTACTCATTATGTTCCACAGTGATTGCAGCTCTTCATTCCAGTACAGTTCTAAATGCTTACGCCGTCTGAGCGTTCTATGAGTCGCGTTCATCTTAGGTATGGTATCGACAAAGGTTATCATAAATATCATCAAGTTCACACTGAGTCTCTCTACACATCTCAATGCGAGTAATTATTTTAAAGATTGCAGCTTTGGCTATATCACTGCCCATAAAGTCATACGGGATACGCTGAAGTTTAAAACGTGGGTGATTTTGACCAAGGTCAACATTTACATTGGAATTATAGCCTGTATAGTCTGTATCATGAACCCACGGTCAATTTCTACCAACAGGGCTGAATGATCAGACAAACGTGAACGCACGCCAATTAATCGTGAAGATTAAGATGATCTGTGATCTCCTGGACAGTAAATACTTTAAATGATTTACACCTTTTACATGTATCCAGCGGGGTGCACATGTAGTCGACAACAGAATTACCTTTAGAAGATATAGACGTAAAATAGTGTGACATAAATCTGCCATTCAGAACGCAGAATTTTGCGTCTTTTAAGAGTTCTTTAAATGAATGAACGTGCTGATTTACAATTTTATCTAAAGCTTCACGTTCCGGAACAGAGTCGCAGCCCTCCAGTATATCAGAGTGTGTACCGATTCTTGCACTGAAATCAGCCCCGATGTCACAATAACTGTAGGTATATATCAGTGACAGCAAATGCGCTAAAAGGACTGTCCATGGCGTACCCACACTGAGATTTCTGTGGGCGGATAACAAAACAATAATACCATATTCGAGTCATTTTCATGGTGATTAAGCTTTACTGCAAGAATTCCATCATAAAATCTGTCCATGGTACTAATTCCTTAAGAGTCAATCACCCATTGTTTTACAAGAATACCAACTCCTCCCGACGGTTTCGGGGCTCATCTATGAAATTCACTCATGTTATGACTGTGCCATGAGTATCTTTCACAGTTGATAACGTTATCACCACCTAAATGAGTTTCTATAACAGTTACAATATCGGAGTCTATAAAGCGAATAATTTCCTCTCGCAATGAATGATTATCCCTTGTCGACCCGCACACATTAATGTGTGCGAGTTTAACAGTTCCAGTGGGTCGGGATCCGTCCTAGTTGGTGACTGCTGGTTATGGTCAGCGGGCTGCTGGGTGTCCTGGCGGTTTCCTTTCTGGATGCGACCATTCGCATCAACCCGAAATCGTGCCGTTATGGCAATTGTCTTAGGATTGTGCAGGCATTTAACTCTATTAGTCTCCCTGCATGACTTTTACAGCTTTTTTTACGTACACATGGTTACAAATGTTAGTGTTTTAGCCTCATTTTGTTTTTCAGAACAGATACTTCTTCTCTATTTCTAAGTACAATCATAACGAAATCTGGTCTCCTGTTATACGGGACCGTACGGCGTTCCCTCATCACCCAGGGCTTCAATAATGTCCTTCACCTTCCAACCAACATCCTCGCCGTCCTGGTAACTAACCCTGCTAGCGATTAATGACCTTTCAGAATCATTCCCTTTGCTGGCCTAAATCCCACAGGGGATCGCCTCAACTGATCACCAATGTCATTGTCAGCCGTCTCGCCGTTAACACCTGGAGGTAATTCATGGGACTATTCTATTGATCTTATACGACAATTTTATGATTGAATAATTCTCAAAACCTTGTCAATACTCATACTTTCTATACCTACTTCTATGGATATTTCAAAGCGATTTTACCTTCTTGCCTATTTCAACAATGAAATCGTCCTGAAGTTTGTTTATGTTACTCTCCAGCGCGCTGCGATTTCTATCCTGATTCACCTTCATCTCACCTACGGCTTTCACTAGCCAGTCAATCTTTTCATCCGTGCTTTTGGCTTCCATAGTTGACCGTATCACATCCACGGGACTACTTTCAGGTGAAATATGACTATTTTAGTAGCTGATTTGTTTACTGGGGCAGGTGAATCAAATACTGAATGCGGTGTACCTGGATCAATGTTTGAGTCCACAACGATATCCTTCTCGTACAATACACTGTTCGCCACACCAATTACTTCATTCACGTTCACATCCTCACCACTATCCCATGAATCATAATCCGTTTCACTGTCAAACGCAGTAGATATATCCCGATCATCTGGGTCTATATCAATATTTCGGCCATACGTGGTATATTTTTGAACCCTACTTTCTGATTCGGTTTCGCTGCTCTTTTTACGCTTCTGCCTCTCTCTGTGCTTTTTTCTCTTTCCCATATGATAGACGGACACTTCACATACACATGACATATACCTGAAAGTTCACGAGTTAGCTGTGTCTACTTCGTGCGCGATAAAACAGATTATTGCATCAATTATTTGGATATACGATTAATGAAAGATACATGGAAATAATTGTGACAATTATGTTGGTTTCATTAACTTTGAAATTGGAATTAGGAATAGTGAATAAGAATAAGTATACATTTCACGCTTGATCGACTTCCATTGTCCATTATTGAACGTGATAAGATAATTGCTGTGTAAAGTGGACGAAGATAGTGACCAATAGTTAGAACTACGGAAGCGGGTTTCTGACATAATTTCAACTGATAGAATCTGAAAGTTGAGTTGAACGTTGAAACTACGGAAGCGGGTTTCTGACACTGACTTAAGAGTGATACACGAGTGTGTCTACGACGGTTTGAGACATCATGGAGGCAGATCAGTGCAGACAGTATGTTAAGGATACCATGTTGGCATCACAGCCAGTGCTGTCACTTAAAAGTTCAGTTATAGCAAGCGGCTCTAAGAAGCGTCATAGTTCTGATACAGAAGAGGTTAGCTCGACGAAGAAATATAAAGATTCTTCTGATACAGACCAAGTTGTGGGGAGTGCTAGGCTTACACTATATGGGATTACGTCAAGTAAACCCAATACATACTCGACTTGACTGATTGTCCAATGAGGTGAAATTTGTGTATAAGAGTCTATCTGAGCGCATAGACTTATTGGAAGCAGATCTAGGACGTAGGATAACGGGTAAGCTTACGAAAAAAAATGAATTAAAACATTGATATGAGAGTGAATACTGAAATAAAGCGCGTAAATAAAAACATTGATGAACGTATATATACAATTAGAGCTGATACACAAGGTGAACTCGAGACAATGAGTAGTATAATCTCTAGGTGACTTCATTCAGACTGAACAGGCGAACGAGGAATCACGCAATGTTGTGTTCAGAAACCTCCCAGAAAGTGTGAATGTTAACAGAGAAAAAGAGAAAGTTAACTTGATCATTAAAGACCATATGAAGCTCAGAGATGTCACTGTATCTCACGTGAAACGTATCACTCCAGCTAGAGAGTCTTCCAAACCAGGCATTGTAATAGCATCATTTGTACATGATGACCAAACAAGAGATTAGCTGCCAACAATTTGCGAGCGGTTGTCAATGCAGTGAATCGGGGAGAAAAACTGTCGATTCGTGGCAATGGAATTTTTCGAGACATTGCTCATCAGTCGAATTCAGGTGTTAACAGCAGGGTTAATAGTGGTACCCACAATAATGGTACAACACACGGATTCGTTAACAATAATAACGGACGGGGTAGAGGTGACCAGGGCGGCCATTTTCATGGTCGGAGAAGAGGTCAAGGTCAAAATGTGAACATGCGTGGCAATGTGGGAAATGGTCATTAGAGGAAGACGCCATTAGATCAATATCGGGTTTTGGAACGTTAATGGTTTCAGGACAAATGTAAACAGTGACAATTTTATTTTAAGGAAAAAATGTATAAACTATATCGATTCTGATATTATAGGTATTTGTGAAACTCACCTAACTGGACAGAACGTTATTACATTACCAGGCTTCTTATGGTTTGGTCATAATAAAAAACATATCCATGTAAATGCCAGAACACGATCTGGTTGTGTTGGGTTTTTAGTCAAAGAATATCTTAGTAAAATATTTTTAGTTCATCAGTCAGTCTACTCCGGTGTCCGGCGTCCGTCGTCCAGACCTGGGAGTTGTTAATGCTCAAGTGGTCACACTTTTGTGCGAATCTTCATCAGACCTGGTTAGAATGTTTGTCTCAATTATTTCTCGAACAAGATCGAACATGGGTCATCTGGGGTCAAAAACTAGGTTACCAGGTCAGTGCACAACAAAACTTTGCTAATGCTCTAGAGGTTGCAATTTTATTGGATCGTCATGAAATCTTGTTAGAATGATTGTTTTAATAATATCTTGATTAAGTTTGAATATGGGTCATCTAGGGTCAAAAACTAGGACACCAGACCAAATCATAAAAAAACTCATTAACAATCTAGTGGCTTCAGTTTTTATTGGATCTTCACCAAACCTTTCCAAAATGACTGTCTTATTTATATCTTGCTAAAGATCGAACATGGGTAATCTGGGGTCAAAAACTAGGTCACAAGGTCAAATTATAGGAAAACCTTGTAAACATTCTAGTGGCCACAGTTTTGGTTAGATCTTCACCAAATCTTTTCAAAATGATTGTTTCAATAATATCTTGGTTAAGTTAGAACATATGTCATCTAGGGTCAAAAACTAGGTCATCAGGTCAAATCATAGAAAAATTTTCTTAACACTCCAGGGTCACAGTTTTCATTTGAGGTTCACCAAACCTTGTCTTAATTAACATGATTGTCTTAATGACATCTTGAACAGATTCGAACATGGGTTATCTGGGGCCAAAACTAGGTCACCAGGTCAAATCATTGAAAAACCTTGTTAACCCTCTAGTGGCCACAGTTTTGATCGATCTTTGTTAGATTTTTGTTTTCATGATGTTTTGGACTGGTTCCAACATTGATCACAGACTAAGTCAATAGGTCAAATCATAGAAAAACCTTGTTGACACTCTAGGGGTCAGAATGTTTGTATTTATGATATCATGAACAGGTTTGAACATGGGTCGACTCAGGTTAAAAACTAGGTCATCAGGTCAAGTCACAGGTAAACCATAGATGTTGCAGTTTTTACTCAGGTGAGCGAAAACGGGCCATCTTGGCCCTCTTGTTTATAAATGTTGTGAATACTCAAGACGATATTTATGGATAGAATTCACTGACAAATTAAAAGGGCTTTCTTCTTATTCATTTGTATCATATTTGCCTCCAATTAACTCCTCCCGTCGTGTTGATGCTGGGGATTTTTATAACACATTATTAGAAACGATTCATGAACATCAAAATTGTGGACCGATTTTCATTACAGGCGATATGAACAGTCGTATTTGTGATAATGATGATTATACAAGTTTTTACAAGTTTATTTCATTTCAATACCGGAAGGTCATTGACCCATGCGGCAAATATTTACAATGTGACATAACGACATTCATTTTACAATCATAAAATGTAATTACAATATACTATGTTTACATCCTCGCTTCCTCTCGGACAACATACACCACTAAAACACTATAACAGTAACTCTAAACCGAAACGAAATGCCTAGAGAAACTTAGTGTATCACAGACACATACACGCACACACGCATGCATGCACGCACAAGCACATATCTTTCTAAATATATATGCTACAAATTAATATACATATATATACAAACATGTATTCAACTGACAAATGTTCACACAAAACTACATCTCAAATATTCAACATAGAACAAGATTATATTGTTGGTGGGTCATTCCATATGAAATCAACCAATTATCAGAAAAGTTCCCACCTGACCATCTCAGATTTTGCTAGGATTTTACATGCATGTAGTATATTATATTTGATGGAAAAATACAAAATTTGAATGCTTTATTGTAATTAGCTTTAAAGTTATGGCCATTTGAAGGAGGTAGGGGGTACCCTAAAATTGCGACCAAAATTAAGACTTGAAATTTTCGGCCATTTTTAGGCTTCTATAACTTCTGAACAACAAAAGATGGAGGTCTGAAATTTTCAGAGTCATTTCACAGGAACCTATAGTCCTAGAAAATATGAAAATAGTTACTTAATATTCATAAATGCATGCTACAGAGAATGACAAATTTGAGATTTTATCAGTTACGAACTTCTAAATTGCTATGTTTAACCACCCATTACACAAAAACTAATCATCATATCCATTAGAAATTTTATATGGTATATCTTGGTTACCTAAGGATTGGATCTGTGTAAAATGAAAGTGCTATCATATGTAATGCAGGAAATATAAGCAGCTGAAAATTAAAAATAACTGTCCGAACTTCATATTCAAAGGCCAAAATCAGCATGTGGGCTAGGTGGTATCAAAAAATAAAAGACACAATGTGAAAGTACAGGAAATTCCCTAAATTTTGACACCAAGCACAACTTGTATTTCTAATTTTTTCTATGTTTGATGTTCAAATTAAATATGCACATTTTCGCCCAGTTATTTTAGCAACATAACAGAAGATTTAGTTACTTTTAAGTGTTCAAATATATATACATATACTGCAGTCTGGAAGATATTATGTACTTGTAAGTGTTCAAGAATAGTTTGTAAAGTTGGTTCAGTAATGTCTTTTCAGAAATTTTTTA
The DNA here is from genome assembly GCA_008271625.1 of Lutraria rhynchaena. Lineage (NCBI taxonomy): Eukaryota > Metazoa > Mollusca > Bivalvia > Venerida > Mactridae > Lutraria > Lutraria rhynchaena. Next base: position 2,879,578 of record VIBL01000036.1, read on the forward strand.
AACAGTTCAGAAACCCTCTTTTCTGCAACCTGGCTAAGTTTATATTGCCGACATGTTGCAGTTGTCAAGTCTGAAATTTCGGTAAGGATATGGTCTGTTGGCACCCAACACTGGTCCTTCCTTTTAGGCCAGGAAAAAGATCTAGCACGGCCTTTTGGTTTCATGAAGTCTAGGAAAACATCTGCCTGCTCAGTTGACACTTCAACAACATTTCCTAAGTATCAGTAATTATCGTAAACAGCTGCAACATACTGACCAGGATACAGATTATGCTGCTGCAAATGTGCCACAGTTTCTTCAGACACAAGGTTATTTACTCTAACTACAGTTGATGTATTTTCACCAGAGATTCTGCTGATTCTGAGGTCACTGGTGTTAACTGGAATAAAACTGTGGTGACTTCTTGTGCCAGATATTGTTTTACTTATTTTAAAACGTTCTTTGAGTTTTTTGTCATTCACATCCACATCACTTCCTGGAACAAAAAAGACAGTGATACCAGAGACATTTGACTTTGCCCAGTCAAACAGCTGTTTTGGTGTAAGGATGTGACTTGTCACAGTGTGCTGCAAACTAGCTCTTGTCGCGAGTCGTTTAATTGTGCCTCCTATACCATCATACACGTTTTTACCATGGCTGGTGGCAAAAAAATGCCATTCAGCTGACAGACCAAAATCCTGGTTATGCCAGCACAAGTTGGAAAAATTCTTGTAATTCTTGTATTTGCTTGCAGCGTCATCACTAAAATATTTCACATGACAGACTTGAGGTAGTGAAGTTTTAATGTGCTCAAGAATAGTTTTTAAGAAAGTATGAACAGTAACTGTGTTGTGTTGCATGCAGTCACTAATTACACAGAGAGATATGCATTCCTTAGCAGTTTTCTCTATAGACCAACTTGCAGGAGCCATTGTAAGAATTTGAATTTTCTTTTGCTTTGTTGAAACAGCACACTTGGATTTCATATCCTTGATCATTGTTTCTAAATCTGAACATACTCTACAAGGAATAGCTTCACTCTCAAGTTCCTCTGGACTGATATGCAGCTTCTTGGACATTGTTCACTTCAGTGCATGTTCTGCTTCAGACAATTTTCTTTTTGCATACGAAGCTGTATCCCTGCCACTGACTTTCGTAGGCTTGAACGGAGAACAGCCTAATGCCGTTACATTTTCGTTAAGCTCTGAAAATGCTTCTCCACTTGGTTCAAAACTTGGATCTTCTTCAGTACTCTCAGTCTCTGTATCAGTTTCTCTGGTTTTAACTTTGACCAGACAATTTGTACAAAGCTTTTGACCAGGTTTTATGTATTTTCGTTTTTGAACTTGCCTCATTTGCTGTCACAGTATCCACTACACGCAATCCTGTCTTCACAGACTTGGTGTGAAGGGAGAAAGGATCACAGCATGATCTTTGTAAATGTTCATATTTTTCAAGAAAGAATTTCTTGTGGTGAAGACACACAGTCATACTTGATGTTACTGTTGTGTCCTTAAGTCCACATCTTGCAAAGAGCAAGTCCTTTTCAGACATTTGAAGAAGATTAGCACTCCTGCAATAAGTTTTCTTGTGGCATTCTGACTCCTCAGACATGTGTTGTCCAACTGTACATGATGCAAGTTTGCTGGCCATATTAAATTTATCTTTATTTCAAAACAGTGCTAACACTTTAATGACTATACTGCTCATCTGTGGCACTAAAGAATTTTATATCTAAGCTGCAAATGTATTTCTTATATCTGACAGTGTATGACTAAGAACTAAAAATAGAAATTTTGCTGAATGCTGATGCTGGCATTATGTGGTTTTACAAGAACTTTAAGGTTATAGAGGTCTGGTGTGGTTATAAAGTGGGTATTTCCATAAAACAAAGCTAAAATCAATACTTTGTACCATTGTGACTATTATACTGTTATATGTTAGCTAAAATATCTGGGCGAAAATGTGCATATTTAATTTGAACATCAAACATAGAAAAAATTAGAAATACAAGTTGTGCTTGGTGTCAAAATTTAGGGAATTTCCTGTACTTTCACATGGTGTCTTTTATTTTTTGATACCACCTAGCCCACATGCTGATTTTGGCCTTTGAATATGAAGTTCGGACAGTTATTTTTAATTTTCAGCTGCTTATATTTCCTGCATTACATATGATAGCACTTTCATTTTACACAGATCCAATCCTTAGGTAACCAAGATATACCATATAAAATTTCTAATGGATATGATGATTAATTTTTGTGTAATGGGTGGTTAAAAGTAGCAATTTAGAAGTTCGTAACTGATAAAATCTCAAATTTGTCATTCTCTGTAGCATGCATTTATGAATATTAAGTAACTATTTTCATATTTTCTAGGACTATAGGTTCCTGTGAAATGACTCTGAAAATTTCAGACCTCTATCTTTTGTTGTTCAGAAGTTATAGAAGCCTAAAAATTGCCGAAAATTTCAAGTCTTAATTTTGGTCGCAATTTTAGGGTACCCCCTACCTCCTTCAAATGGCCATAACTTTAAAGCTATTTACAATAAAGCATTCAAATTTTGTATTTTTCCATCAAATATAATATACTAATTGCATGTAAAATCTTAGCAAAATCTGAGATGGTCAGGTTGGGACCACTGGTTGAAATGACATGGAATGACCCTGGTGTGGATGAGTTGCCACGCCGAGATGTTGTTGATTATGTGCCAAATAGTTATGGCGACATACTGATTGACCTTTTGATTGGATGTAATATGTGTTTTCTTAACGGCAGAAATACGTTAAAAATGGCTTTACATCAGTGTCTGCCAAGGGCTGTGCTGTTGTTGATTATTGTACTATTCAGCTTGATTATGTTGACACTTTCAGAGATTTTAATGTTATGCGATGCTCTGAAATGTTGAATACATTATGACATACATGTAATTTTGTGCCGTCATCTGTGCCTGATCACTCAGTTTTGATATGGAAATTTGAATTTTCGATTTTTTATGTAGTTTCAATAAACAGAAACAACCAACCTCTTTCCCTCGTGATTATGATAAATTTGATATTAACAGTATTCCGAATGATTTTTTGCAGTCGGATGACAACGTTAATTTATCTCGCTGAACGTAATTGGTTGCAATGTAACAATGCCTCTGTTAAGAAACGGTTAAAGTCAATTTTTGTTAGTGCTAGGCGTAATTTTGACAGTTAAGTGCAAAATAGTAAATGTTCGTACTGGCTGTCATTCCAAATAATCTATTATCACGTAGTGTGAACGACCAGGGTAAATTTTGGAAGTCGATAGGCAATATAAGAATATCACAGACTAAGAAACAAACAATTCCGACAAAGGTTGTCTGTTTGAATGGGCCCGTATCAAATGACGTTAACGTTGTTTTAGACAAACGGAAGCACGATCACAGTAACTTGTTTTTAAATAGAACTGTCACAACACAATGTGCACCTCCAGAGACACCAAATACTGTTTGCACATGATTGCAGTCAAGTCAATGTAAATATTTCATTGGTTGAAGTAAGAAAGGCTCTAATGAAGACTAAACCTGGGAAAGCTTGTAGTGTTGATGCCATTGTATTTCATTCTTACAAATTCTTGTTAATGTTTGGTTTGATTCAGGTATAGTGCCATCTGACTGGGGTAAAATCATTATTAACCTTATTCCTAAGTCTAGTACGGCTGAGCTCAGGGACCCTTTTATCATATACACGCTGGTTAGGCAAAACGAAATGACTCCGGATTTACGCAGTAGCACCAGCTATCGTAACGCACATACTCCTGCAAAAACATAACTGACAAACAAAAACACAGACGTGAGTATAATTTTTTTACCACATTAACCAATAAATTTGAAGCAATCAATGTTCTTACGGAATGTCTATAGTATTTCTGAATTCCGTTATGGACTTGAATGCCACATAAAATCGTTATTGTAAAAGTTTATTAGAAATAAAGTCGACTGTTGAATCAAACATAGCGCGTAAAATCGTTTGAATTTAACATTTTGAACAAAATATTCGTAATCTGAGCCTCTCTGGTGTCAATATGCTAAATGAATACATCTATTATCAGAATATATCATTTAATATACCATTTGTCATAAATGTGTTGAGATATATGCAATTTTGTAATGCAACGAACTTAGCTCCCGTTTACATTACAATGAAAGTGCTCTAGTTGTTAAATATCATTTATAATTTTTTGACGATGAAACGATCACGGACACATAAGAAACAGGTTCATTATTTAAATTTATTGCGTTTATTCCCGTGAGCGTGTCCGCTATGTTAAAGCTTATAAAGAACGTGCAACAGATTACTAAGATATTTGATCTAACATTGAAATCAGCGCCAGTTATGATAATTATTTGTCTGTTGTATTCGTTTCTCTTTCTCGTTGTCTGTTCTGGATATCAATGATATTAATAACTTTACACATGTTTATGTTTTCAGTGAACAATGAGAAAGAGAAAAAGACAAAGACAAGTGTTGTATTGGCTTAACAAGCCTAAACGGAGGATGATTCAGATAATCCAAGTATCATGAAATATCTGTCAGGAAGTCCAGTAAGAACGTCGAACAAAAATTCCACAAAAAAATGTAGAAAAGACTGGATTTAGACACTTGTCATCATGTTACATTGTCTCAAGAACAACATTTTGAATCCCAAGCATTTGGAAGTTATCAACCAATCAGGTGCCTATGAATTCATAGTACAATTCGAGTTGTACAATGTTAATTGTAATTACAGGCATACAAATGAATTCATGGTGTGTGTTGATGGTAAAAAGGAGACTCCAGGATTATAGAAATACTATAGACATTCCGTAAGAACATTGATTGCTTCAAATGTATCGGTTAATGTGGTAAAAATGGTAAAATTTTATACTCACGTGTGTGTTTTTGGAAGGGGATTGATTCAATATATATATATATATAATAATATATATTAAAAATCGTAATAGCAAACATAAAAACCATAAAAAATAAATTATGAACTTCATGGATGGATGGATATTCAAAATAGAAAGTCCTTAGATTTTTTCCATTCATTATAATTAGGCCATACCAAATCATATCTATGTTTAGCGTAACATTGAGGTTCAAAATCGTATCCAGCTGTCCAGAAAAACAAACGACTGCCTCAAGAAAAAAACACAAAATTCCCTGTTAATTGTCCCAAAATATCAGCTTCTATTGATACAAAACAAGTCGCTCCAGCTTGTAATGGTTTAATAAAGACATTTCAAATGTTCAAATATTCAGTATTACGATATGTTTTTTTATTTGACTCAGGTGATCAAAACCTTTCCGTCCGCGGACGCTGAACATATATACGAATCGGTATGGCTTTGTTATTTGGTGTTAATGACATTGATTCCCTTCCATCTTTGGTTGTTTATATGTCAGCCATGTTTTTGCAGGAGTATGCGCGTTACGATAGCTGGTGCTGCTGCGTAAATCCGGAGTCATTTCGTTTTGCCTAACCAGTGTGACATGGGTGACAGTTAAAATGATCAAAGATCAACTTTAATAATTAAAAATGTTTTATTTAGTTTTTTGTCACCCACAATTAATTACATATATATATATATATAATGCATTTTAACTCAAACATCATTAATGCAAAAAAATAAGTGTTCATATTAACTATTTACTGAAAATTATGAAATAAATGTGTTTTATTGTTTCATTAGTTTCCCCTATAGGCATACAGGATACCGTCGGTTAATCCATATTCTCACATCTGATTTTATACGGTCTGTTAATCCTTCTTTGTGTATATCGTCAGCGTTTTCCGATAATCCTTCTTGGTGTGTATTGTCAGTGTTTTACTCTTTATCTATGTGGTCAGTTTATTCGTCAGTAGTTTAGTAAGTGCCGTATTTTAAGACAGATAACAGCTGGTATTTTCTATTCAGAGTTGTCGTTCGTTATCTCATACATGTATGTGAGGATAACGAACGACAAATCTGGATAGAGATTGAACAGCTGGTCGAGGCGTCCGTGCCAATAGTTTTTCATCGTACTACATCATCACCTTTCGGTTGTACTCGTGTGGATTTTGCTTTAAATAAAGGTATAGATTCTTATTGTTATCATACAAAGACATATTGTGCGAACTTTTTGATAAGTTTATAGCTTAATACAGATGCATGTGACGTAATTAATGCACTTAGAGCGGTTAAAGCGAAGTCTAGTTTCACGGTAACGATACACAAGCAAAAAAGAGAACGTAACCGCCAGTAGGCTTAAGGTAAACATATTCTTGGTTACTCATCGTCTACAACCTTTGATTATTTGCTGCCTTGAAAGATGCGTCCGAACCGATATTTGTTTTTCGTATTTGAATTTTCTACTACCAGTCGTCAGGGGTCAGAAAGTTCAAGGTGTGTGATATTTTAAAGCTGGTGGCCAGGGGCAGGGGATGTCAGATTTTTCGACCTCAAGACTTTTCGACCCCAATATTGGCCAGGATTTTCGACCCCATTTTGTCATTGTAATTGAATTTGTGGATATTTTTGTGAAATGTGTTTTTATTTCTGATTACTCGATAAAATTGAAATTATTAGGATAATTATCAAACGATATAAAGTTGAATTGTTTTGTCGACACCAAGTTGTTGATATTGAATATACATGAGTGAAACATCGTATGCAATATTTATGGTCTGTAAATGGTCATGGTAAAGACTTAACTACTTCTTAAAAACAACAACACAAGATACTATCTATACATTCTGTGTATAACAATACAGAATAACATTCTAATAGTAGACTAATTACCTGGACATGTATTTATAATTTCTAATGATTCATTTATTTAACAATACAGCACATGTAGGAATGTTTCAAAGATGATCAAATGATGAATACATCAAATAGTTATAATTTTGAGGCATATATATCACCTACTGACTTTAAAAACTTTAATAACATCTGAAAAACTTACCAGAATTACACGTCCTGTGTTGCCACCTATCGCACGTGTCACATGATATGGCCTCTTGTCTAGGACGAACCATACACCCGCATTTGACGCGATCGTCAGACATAATCACCAAAATGTACATATATAGTTTTTTTTACAAAATCATACACAATTGTAAAATTGGCGAACCACTTTTAAGAAAATAGAAATTAACAAACATCTAAAAATAAATAATGACTTTAAATTAATCCAACATCCAAACGTATATTAACACACACACGTTTTAATTAAAATATATCCATTAATGTTGCACTTATATGCTATATGATATCACTCAATATCAACTCGATAATTTTTTGGAATAACAAAACACATTTGTAAATTGGGTGTTAATTGTGTCAGTGTTATAATCATGTAAATTAGCATTGTTTTCAGACAATAACTTAATTACACGTGCATTTTTGTTTTCTTTTGTCGGATTTCAATATATTACTTTTGAATAATTGCACGCGTAACTTTAATGCTCTAATTGTCAAATTAACGATTTTTTTGCAAACATAATACTTAATATTCAATTATTCGTGCTTGTTTGTTTTTTTTTATATTTGGTTTTGTGGGTATTTCAAACAACCTTAATTGTACAATTAGCTAGTGTATTGCAAACTTAGTGATTAAAACGAAATTCGAACGAAATTAACAACAATTCAATATTTCTGTCGGCTATAATTGTTAAATAATTGTAAGAATGATGCACAGCTTGATATCGTTAGATTTATGAATTTTATGTACAAAAAACATCAACATCCAATTTTTTCATTTATACATTTATTTCTTAATAATGCATCAAAGAAAATACCAATACAAATAAGTACAAATAAATTATTAATAATATTTTACAATCGTAGATAAAAATTTACATTGTTAGATTTATGAATTTCATATAAAAATATGTCATTACATTCAAATATATTACACATCATAAATATACCACCATAACATTCCAAAATTATTGGGGTCGAAAAGTCTTAAGATTGGGAATATTGGGGTTGGAAAGTCGTGGCGTCGAAAAGTCTTGCTCCCGGGGCAGGGGTTGTAGTGCCCCGGGTTGGGCATATATTCCTGGTCAGACTTGTTTTCAGGACAAGGAATAACATACCTTCAAATGTAACACAAGATGATAAATTCCTGTAGCACTAATTTTGAACATAACCATATATATACAAATGAGAAAACTTCATGCTTTTGATTAGGGGGTGGATATGAAACGCTGATGCATCACACAGACAACATAGAAATTGAGGGTAAATGTAGACACCAAAGAATTATAATGATATCAGAAAATGCAGACAACTTAGATATAGAGGGATATCAAATTTGTGGCATTGTTTGTTATGGTCAAAATTGTAAATGTCTGCTTATGAGAGCTAGGCCTTTCTCTTTAAAAGTGCATTGCGATATGTCAAGATATTGCATGCCATATTATGATACATATCGCAATATATTGTGAATTTTGTTTAAATTTTTATTTTGCATATATCTCAGTGTAAATAGATACTTTAAAGAGAATGTTTTTTACAATTTGAATTTATTTCGTATTCATCTGTGAATTTTGAAATATGTATGGCGCTTTATCTCCCAACAATACTGTTTATTTGTGGCAATGCAATCGTCAACGATGCTTGGAAGTATTTGTTCTCTTTTTAGCATTGTTGAAACTTGAGATGTGAGAGTTGTTTGATATATATTGTGTATTGAACCACAGCGCAACAACGCTTCGCCCAATTTCAGGGAATTTGATACGCCCGAATAGCTCTAATCAATACCTTTCCAATGGTATAAACTTGAGCCTTCAGGTCTTTGCAGTTTTAAACTTACAGACATTTCAATATAGCCAGTCCATGACCACTGTTGTAAAAATGGTTGGGAAATGGGTTGAGAATATTGAAGAAATTATAGAGCTTATATAAAAGTTCGCACAAAACTAAGTTGTTCGGTAGAGCAGATATTTACTGAATTGTGGGAAGTTTATGTGTGTGATAAGATATCTTATGAGCTGTTCGTAGGTGGAGAAAGAAATTTCTCACTGGCACTAAGTCCATCAAAGATGCAGCAAAATCTGGCCGACCTGTGACTGTAACAGGCAAGGCAAATGTCTCAAAGTCAGGGAAATGATTGAAAGTGATGGCAAGTACATGATTCGTGATATTGCTAAAGCTGTTGGCATATTGCGGGTGAATTTCAATTTGAAGTGTATTTTGAAAGTACAGAAGATTTCTGACAGATGACCAAAAAAGGATACAAGTACAAACTGCTAAGCAATTGCTCAAAATGTTTCCTAACTTCAAGCAAAGACACTGTTACTGGTGACGAAACATGGGTTCACTATTTCAAACCAGTAAGAAAAATTGTAAACCAAATATGATTCACCAAACACGGTAGAAGGACCATGAGCACCTTAATTGCATATTCTTCTTTTGTGATGGTATCGCTGTGCAAATTCCCGGTGCTGAAAGGCAAAAGTGTTACAGGTTGGTATAACTGAGATGTTTTACTAAAAAAGCTCAAGAAATATTATCAGAAACAATGCCCTGTGTCAGGATTTAGGCATGTTCGTGTACTACATGATAATGCTCCATCACATACATCTGAGCTTGTGAAGCAATTTTTGAATTCAGAGAGGGTTACTGTCTTGCCACACGTACCATACTCTCCAGGTCTAGCCCCATGCAACTCCTTTCTTTTTCCAAAACTTCAAAATTCTTATCTGGTTGTCGATTCAAGTCCTGACGGCCCTTGGCTCAGCCATCAGTCAGTGTCTCAGAGGTATACCTAAATCAGCATACCGTGACGCATTTCAGAAATGGATTCCGAGATTGAAATTATGTATTTCAAACCACGGAGAATACTTTGAAGGGATATAATGTTCATTTCACTATTTGAGTCTAATGATTTTGAAATATCTTACAATACACACTACATATCGATCAACCCTCATACATGTGTGTGTGTGTGTATTCATAGTTGATGATGAGAGATTAGCCAGCTTTTAAACATGAATTATGCTTGGAAACAATGTTTGGACTATTGAGTCAACAATTTTCAATAAATACTCTCTTTTATAGGAGACTTGCATCATGAATATATATCATAGATAACTCAGATTCTTGTTCATTACCAACTTCATGAATGCACTGTATCTTGATTTCCAACTCCATAATTAATGATTTTTTTGAATGCCTTCAAGTTGGCTGATGCTGGTATAGGAGGTACGATTCATTGCCAAATATTTTGGAATTTGCCACAAAATAGGGTCAGTTGGGTAACCGTCAATGTAACTATTTTTCTCCTAATAAATTTACTATATATATTGACCTTCTGACACAATTTTAGGTCTAATGGTAAAATCAAAGCACCGAGAGTACTGTCAGGAGTGAATGTTAAAAGTATTAAGTATTTTGTGGTATGCATGTAAAAAATAAACAGAACAAATTTAAATTATGAACTTTTGAAAGGAATAAAAATTATCACATTTTTGGTGAAGAATCTGATGAACCAATGTCTGTGTTCTGGTGAGAAAGGAGAGCATCGATAATATCAGATAACTCATGGTGGGGAACATCTTGCAGAGACAGCAGTGTTTGCGAGCCCTTCAAACAGTTGCTTTTTCATACTGGTTGTGCTTTCCTTTTCCGTGACAACTTAACTCTCTGAAATTGAAATTAATCATGAAGGTCTGAAAACATTATTAACAAATCTATTGGCTTATTCTCACACAACTGGGACAATTGGGGTTAGAAAAAATTTTTTTTTTGTGTCTCCAAAACTTTTATTTCCTTACTAGCTTGTTATGATATATATACACTATCAATTTCCAAAATTTTATCAACAAGATAATGACATTTTTTTAGATATTGATGCTTAAGTATTCTAGATGCTATATTATGAACGTTTTTTCTTTAAGGACGATTTCGGTAGTTCGTAACGCGCAACATTTCTGCACATAAGGGAGACAATACAGCTCTTCACGGAAGAAACACTTGCATAGTTTTCGGACAACTAACCTATCCGCGAGCGCGCTAAATACGCAACCTATAATGTGTGCTCTATTTTTTAATAGTGACTAATTTATGTGAAACACTACATGTACAGTTCAAAATTGAATTACTTCATATGACTGTAATGGAGGTTCATCATTTATTGCAAATATTTGTTGATGATGTAGCTGATATTAGGACTCTGAGCTAACATTACCTCAAAGACTCAAGTGTTCTTTTAAAGTGAAATATGTGGTACGAAATTGTTCTAAGATATATATCAAAACTAAAACATTTTATTGGATGATAAACAGAAAACTACACTTTATTAACTTCAGATACACATTACAAAATTTAACTGAAATTGGCAAATATTTGTTGACGATGCAACAGAATTTAGAAGTTGGAGGTAAAATTAGCTCAGTAACCCCATGTATTTATCTCTGAAATGTGTTTATTAGACATTGTTCTACGATATATATATAAATTAGAAAGGAAAGTTTTATTGGAAAATAGGCAAAATCTTTATTAACTTGATATGCATATTTTTGATATTAATCATATTTGTCGACTATTTTTGACAATATAACTGAATTTCAGAGTTGAGACTGAAATTAGCTCGGTAACCTCATGTTTTTATTACTGAAATATGTTTATTAGACATTGTTCTAAGATATATATCAAAATTAGAAAGTTTTGTTTGAAGAATATTGGAAAAGGGGGAATAAAAGATGAAAAATAATATTTTTTTGTCGAAATTGCAACCCATTTCTTCATGCATGCAGTTGAAAGTAAAAACATAGTATAAATTAACACAATATATGCTAAATGAATACTTACATGTAAAAACAATATGTTTGAGCATGATTTTATCATGATATAACAGTAATAGTATGTGTTTAGCGATAAGCTCTTTGTACACAGCAAATCTTAAAAAACAGCTGCACACCTACACAAAGTATGAGCTGTTATCTCGAAAACGAGTTCGGTGACCCCTGTTTTTCTTTCCATTTTTGGATTTGTTATACTTTTTCTATAAAATATGAAAAAATGATCACTTTTCCTTGAATAAAACAAAATGCAGAAATCGTCCTTAACAGTACCAAGGGTAGTTCGATGATATATAACCTTGAAATGGTACAACTTTTATACATGTAAGTAGCAAATAAATGGTGTCTCGTATATTATTCGCTGTTGTCCTGCAGATTATCAATTCAACACATAACAAAATAAATAAATAGGTGAGTGTGTATCCTTAGATTTGGTAAGCATGAATGGAACACTACATGCTACCATGGATTTACAACCTGTAAGGGGAGACATAAAACCACTGAATGCTTTCCGATATCTATAATACAGTCGCAAATAAGCCTACAGACACGTATTCACATAGTCAAGATAATAATATAAATACAGTAAAATACTGAAACATAATAATGGCACACAAAACTAAAAATAAACTTAACTTGAACTGTAATAAAATAAACACCAAAACTATCAGTCACCATGGATTGTCCTGTTAATTACTGAACTAATCATAGCTTATCATGTAAAACATATTTCTGAACGTATCACCGGTATCAAATACAGAGCAGTAACAGGTTCACAGAATCGTAGTGGCAACTGTTAACTGTTGATTAATGGATAGATTATAGAGAGCTCTTACGAAGTTCCAGTGTTTTATCATCTACATTAAAGGTATGACCAGTTTTTCCTGATGGCTTCGGATCGTCAATCTGTTGGATAATAGTCTCTTTCTCTATCAAAAACACTTCCTTTCTGAAAGGCCATTTGAATCGACCATCACATTTTTCACTTTCTACCAAAAAAGTTAACGTTAACAATATTGCCATTTTTTAGCTCACCAGAACAGAAGGTTCAGGGTCAGCTGTTAGGATGGGTAGATGGATGCTCGTCGTCCGTCGTCTGGCATCAACAATGGTCTTCTCCTCAGAAACTACCTGTCGGCTTTACTTCAAATTTGCTGTGCAGAAGCCTTTTGACGTTCTAACTGCAATTTGCTCATATTGTTCCGGTTGACCCCTTTTAGGGATCACTAGAGCTAAAAATAGAAAGACCTTTAATCATCTTCTTCTCATGAACCAATGGATGGATCATTACCAAACTTGGTCTGTAGCATCCTTATATGGACTTTTAGGAGATTTTTCTCAAATAAAGATGATTGGCCCATATTAGGGGCCGTTAGAGATAAATAGAAAAACCTTTAGTCATCTTCTTCTCATGAACCAATGGATGGATCATCACCAAACTTGGTTTGTAGCATCCTTAGATGGTCCTTTATCAAGTTTGCTTCAGCTATAAATAGAAATGCCTTAAAATGACTTTTTTCTTATGTTTCTATTCATGGATTATTACCAAACTTGGTTTTTAGCATCTTTAGACAGTGTTCTATTATATTTGCTAAAAAAAATGGTTGGCCCCCTAATCGGGGCCGCTGGAGCTAAAAATAGAAATACCTGTAACGTCTTCTTCTCATGAACTAATGGATGGATCATCACCAAACTTGGTCTGTAGCATTATTAGATGGTCCTCTCTCAAATTTATTCAAATAAATTTGGTCGTCCCCTTTTAGGGGCCACTAGAGCTAAAAATAGAAATACCTTAAAATGACTTCTCATGATTCTATCGATGAATTGTTAGCAAACTTGGTTTGTAGCATCCTTAGATGGTCCTTTATCAAGTTTGCTTCAGCTATAAATAGAAATGCCTTAAAATGACTTTTTTCTTATGTTTCTATTCATGGATTATTACCAAACTTGGTTTTTAGCATCTTTAGACAGTGTTCTATTATATTTGCTAAAAAAAATGGTTGGCCCCCTAATCGGGGCCGCTGGAGCTAAAAATAGAAATACCTGTAACGTCTTCTTCTCATGAACTAATGGATGGATCATCACCAAACTTGGTCTGTAGCATTATTAGATGGTCCTCTCTCAAATTTATTCAAATAAATTTGGTCGTCCCCTTTTAGGGGCCACTAGAGCTAAAAATAGAAATACCTTAAAATGACTTCTTCTCATGATTCTATCGATGAATTGTTAGCAAACTTGGTTTTGAGCATCTTTAGATAGTGTTTTATCAGATTTGCCGAAATAAAAATGGTTGGCCCCAATTAGGGGCCACTAGAGCTAAACATAGAAATACCTTAAAATGACTTGTTTTCATGAACCAGTGGTTGGATCATCACCAAATTTGGTCTGTGGCATCCTTTAGTCATCACGAATATTCATTTGTAGTATCCTTTGATGGTCCTTTATCAAGTTTATTATTGTTCCCCATGATTTGCCCACAAGTGTACCTTTATTACCTTTTTAGTGACAAGTTAAATAATATTCAATCTGGTGAGCAATGCAGGGCCATCATGGCCCTCTTGTATCAATATCTATTTTGTTGCCAACATAATATTTCTCCTCATATTTTGTGACAACAAATTCATCGACATTCTTTTGGCTGATTATCGCTATCTTTTCTTTGTTTGATTTCAACATTAGGATTTTCATTGATATTGGTGTTGTCTTTAGAAATATTCGCCATTTTTTCTACGAATTGTTTTCCTTCCCAACCACAGCATATGTCTAACAATATTTCTCGATATCATATAAGCATCTATGAACTCATAGACGTATTTTAGCAGAAAGAATATGCAAAATTTAGTGCTATCCTGACAGTGTAGGTCTTGTTGCTTATGTTCCCGTTGCTTATGTTCATTTCATACTTCTAGACTCTGAACAGCAAAATCTTAACATTTTTACACGTATGAAGAATTTGTTTTCTGCAATCGCTTAGTGGGGATTATAGCATGTCATGTTAAGCTGTTATACCTTACCTATATGCATTGACATGCATTTCAATTCAACTTTTGCTAGGGACTCTTTGATTATCGCATCAAAATTATGGTAGTTAATCAGCATTTCATGAGCTACCCTTTTTTCTCGTAAAATTGGTTCGTAAAAAAATGGCACCATCACTTATTTAATTGCAGTTTTCTGATTCAAAAAACACACATACTATGACAAAAGTCATTATTGTTTACACAAAGAAATGACAAGTAATTTTTGTCCCGTTGATTTTGATAATTTGGAGACAGGCCCCGAAAAGTGTGCATTTTCATTAATTGTTAGATTTTTTAAAAACAAATCGATCGGTTGGCTGACACTCTTTACTAACTATGAAATATAATCGGTACCGTGCTTGAATTATGTCTTCACCATTTTATAGGATAGTTTTGATTTTGTAATATGTACCTGGCGACACTCCATTTTCCATGCACCTGTTGAATTCTACCTTATTTATTTCTATAAAAACATCTTTTTATCCACCAAAACATACGGTTACTTTTAGTTATATAGATAAGTTGTCTTAAAAAGCAAAATAATAGCATATTTTGCTTTTCATTGGAAGTCGAAAGCCTTGGCATTGGCGACATCAATTGTCCAAGTTGTGTGAGAATGAGCGTATTAGTCTGTATTTCAGAGGAAGTATCATATACTTCATAGAAGTATGCCATGTCTCTATCAACAATATTAACCAATCAGAAAACATGTTTCATTTGTAATAGCAATGGTGGTGTTCAATTAAGAAATTCCCGTTTGAAAATAAAAGTGTTGAATGCTCGAGTATTTGCGTCTTCTGAACTTGGTTGCAGACCTGTATTAATGTATTTAATTGTTCTTTTTAGGGCTTATTGGTCAATACAACCTATAATAGGCTGACAACCTTGCATTAGTGTTTGAAATTAGGCCATTTCAGTGTGACCACATTTGTGTCAACTAAAAGAAATCAGGTCAAATTCTAACATTTCTTGTTTGATTTCTCAACAACGGATTGGGCTAGAAGCTTAGTTTTGGTCTCATATTTTGTGAAAACATATTTGTGAAACCACTGCAAACTTTGTTTTAAAGCATTCATCTCTGTTTTTAACTCACCTGAGCACGTAGTGCTCGGTGAGCTATAGTGATCAGTCAGTCTACTCTGTCGTCCGTCATCCACACCTGGGGGTTGTTAATGCTTTAGTGGTCACACTTTTGAGTGAATCTTCATCAGACCTGGTGAGAATGTTCGTCTCAATAATATGGACATGTTCGAACATGGGTCATTTTGGGTCAAAAACTAGGTCACCAGGTCAAATAGAATGGAAAATTTGTGAACACTCTAGAAATCACAGATTTGATTGGATCTTCATGAAACTTTGTCAGAATGTTTGTATTAATGATCTTGTAAAATTTGGCAAATACGGTTCGTCTCTGGTTAAAAACTAGGTCACTAGGTCAGCGCACCCAAAAACCATGTTATTGCTCTAGAGGTTGCAATTTTGATTGAATCTCCATCAAACTTTGTCAGAAGGTATGTTTTGATAATTTCTTGGACAAGTTCGAACATGGGTCATCTGGGGTTAAAAACTAGGTCACCAGGTCAAATTATGGAAAAACTTTGTTAACGCTCTAGGGGTCACAGTTTTGATTGGAGGTTCATCAAATCTTGTCAAAATGCTTGTCTTAATGATATCTTGGTTAGGTTCGAACATGGGTCATCTGGGGTAAAAAAACTAGGTCACCAGGTCAAATCATGGAAAAACCTTGTTAACGCTCTATGAGTCGCAGTTTTGATTGGAGGTTAACCAAACCTTTTCAAAATGATTGGTTTAATGATATCTTGGTTAAGATCGAACATGGGTCATCTGGTGTCAAAAACTAAGTCACCAGGTCAAATTATGGAAAAACCTTGTTAAACCTCTATGGGGTCGCAGTTTTGACTAGAGGTTCACCAAACCTTGTCAAAATGGTTGTTTTAATGATATGTTGGTTAAGTTCGAACATGGGTCATGTGGGGTCAAAAACTGGGTCAACTGGACAAATCATAAAAAAAACCTTGTTAAAATTCTGGAGGTCGCAGTTTTGATTGGGTCTTCACCAAACTTTGTCAGAATGTTTGTATTAATGACATCATGAACAGGTTTGAACACTCAACTGAAGTTAAAAAACTAGGTCACCAGGTCAAATCACAGGAAAACCATAGAAGTTGCAATCTTTACTCAGGTGAGCGCAAAAGGGCCATCTTGGCCCTCTTGTTTAAATTGTGACAAAAATCTGAGTTCACATCTCAGCTAATAGGTGATTGGTTCGCATTTAAATAGAATGCTTTTGAGTGAATTTCTGTAAGCAAACTTTGAAGGATTTATTCTAAATAAATATTTTTCTTCAGATCTGAGTTCCTTTTTGTTTCTGCTGTGGTTTTTAGTATATATGTTCAATGTCACATTAATCAATAGATCAATAGATAAAACATCACCTCGGATTTGGTAGTAATTCAATTTATAATGGGTACACAGTTTGACCGATGGTGGAGAGTGGTAAAATCATGATGTATGTCATGCTTATCTTAACAACATACTAACATCACTGAACCATATCGTTATTTGTCACCTAGTTATAAGCACCCGGTGGGATAATCTGTCATAATCAATGCTGTAATTGATGTTTGATATCACTGAAATAAGACCTCTAATTATGTCTTTGGTGGCCAAGATGAATTATATGAGTTGTTACATGTATATAACGCATGAAGCCATAAGTATGATTCCTGATCCTAAGATGGGAACATGGTTCTTTTACCTTTCAGGATGTTTTTTTAGCTCACCAGAACCGAAGGTTCAGGGTGAGCTGTTAGGATGGGTAGGTGGATGCTCCGGCGTCCATCGTCCATCGTCTGGCGTCAACAATGGTCTTCTCCTCAGAAACTACCTGTCGGATTTACTTCAAATTTACTGTGCTGAAGCCTTTTGACGTTCTAACTGCAATTTGCTCATATTATACCAGTTGACCCCTTTTTGGGGTCACTAGAGCTAAAAATAGAAATACCTTTAAATGTCTTCTTCTCATGAACCAATGAATGGATCATCACCAGACTTGGTCTGTAGCATCATTAGATCATTTCTCAAGTTTGCTCAAATAAATTTGGTCGGCCCCTTTTAGTGTAATTTTGTCAAGTGGTTCTATACTAATATTGATCAAATTATGATCTGTATCAAAATTGGTTATGCCCTTAGAGTTGTTTGTTTACCAAGTTAAGTGTGTGATATATATGGCCATCATGGCCCACTTGTTCTTATTTTATTAGTATTTCAGTAGGAAACAATGATGGCAGTCTTACTGTGATCATTGATTTGATTTAAGTTGCTCAAATACATTCATTAAGTATGTTTGATTTGTATAAATGTATACATACATTGTATAATTATTTTGTACTGAATTTTATGATTTATGTCCAGATATATGAATGAACTATTTTTGTGTTGTGATGTTTGAACTGCCATAGCAGTATCTAAATGACATTGTTTACTTAGTTGATAATGGTTCATGGAAACCCAAGTATCTCATACATCCACAGTCTTCAACTTGTGGACAGAAAAGAAATGTCTACAGCTTGTTTGATTTGAATGCAATGCAAACATACACTGACACACCTCCAGACTTATTTCACGAGTTATATCCCTGCAATGTTTAAAATGAAGTAATGTTAGTAATAAAGAAACACAAAAAATTGAAAAACAAGGTGTTTTAAAGACCTCCTTAAATTGAACTTTGTTGAACTAATCAGTTAAGTTGTCACAAAATGTTTTATAAGGAAATTCTCATTTTCTTCAAACAACTTCTCATTTTGTGTTTCAAGCATTAGCCTACAAACTGAGGCTATGTCTTGAGCAATATCATGTATAATGAATTGGTACCATTTTCTAACTTCTTTCAAGTATGATCGAGAATTCCTGAAGATATTGTTGTAAATTATGTTTGGATCTATCTCATTTTAGTATTTTCATATATTGCAGATGAGGTTGGTTATTTTAGACACAACTAACAATGTGAGTGATTGGGCTGCCAAATATGTTCGACGTAAAATCCATGAATTTAATCCAGGACCTGAGAGATATTTCACTCTTGGCTTACCCACAGGTAGATACTGTTAAAAACCTTTGAAATAATGTTGGACCTCAAATCCTTATTCATTTTATTAGCTCTTGATTCCCAATTTGGAAGGTACTGGGATAATTCTGGAATGGCGAGATTTTCCCACATTTTGACAATAATAATGCGATTTCAATATTTTTATGGGAAAAAAAACAAAGCCCAAATGAAAACAGTTTAGCCATCTTGTTTGCCGGCTAAACTGATGCGGGGCAATGTGTACACACATATCACGTGCTACTCATACTAACCTGTGTAACATCGCACATTGAATGTTAGGTAAGGAACTATTAATACCCAATGTTTACACCAAGTTATCCAATGCTGCTGAGAAATCAAAGCATGTTTTATGATGCTACTTAATTTCCATATAAAATTAGACATAAAGAAAACATAAACTTTGGGCTTAAAATAGAGGATTGTTTGTTTGCCTCTTCTTATCAACCCACTTGAAATCTGCCGTTTCAAAAAAATTATTTTGACTAAAAAACTAACATGTTTCGTTATTCTTTCTGTGTTTTAAAAATATTTGGTTTGTGCTCATTTTAGTATCTTTTTGATGATTCAGTCTTGATTATTTAGACGCTGTTTATAAGTGGTATCCATTTAAAAGCGTCAGTTGAGTGAGATTATTACAATTGTTTGTCGAGTTTGCGAATTATACAAATAGCCCGTGCCCGAAGCTATAAAAAATGGCCTACACTAAAAAATCTTCCTTACCAGTAGTCCAATTGCACTATTTAATCTGGGAAACCTTAAACCAAATTTTTCATTGTTGCTAATGTAAAGCGTTAGCAGAGAATATAGTAGTCCTGTGACCGAGGAACGTGTCATCAATTACATATGATACATCATCAGCGATGAATTTCATTTAGGAATATGGGAATGACATCACAAATTGAGGAATGTGTCACTTATGAGGCAACCGATGGGTTTTTAAACCAAATAATCAGTTTAAGATTACATTGAGTTGATATGTCATGTATTTTTTACATGTAGATCTATAATGAAATTTATATCATTTATTGCTATATGCAAAAAGGGAGGGTATTACTTAACAAGCAGAATTATCAAGGTTTAAGTTTACAATATTACTATGATACGATCTCACAATTTCTTTTAGTTTTCCCAATTAGTACCTAATTATTAATTTAGTCAATGCTTGCTTGTCTATTTAGACAATTGAATTTCCAGGAAACTTAAATTTATGTCATGTTTTAAAGCAAATAATCCATATTTCTTGAATGAGACATAACATTAGTGGTATTTAAGACATGGACAGATGAGAAAAACAAAGTTGGATGCTTTATTGTTTTCTTTAAGTTTTACACTGAATTATGCCATTTAAAAATTATTAAGAATTGAAAATGAATGTTTCTGAGGACGAATATTGACCCATCATTTCTTGATTAATATTTGTTCTCTGAAACATTCATTTTCAATTCTAGTTTTTACCAGTATTATGAAGATTGCATCTTTTTAGCTAACCAGAATGGAAGGTTCAGGGTGAGCTGTTAGGATGGGTAGGTGGATGCTCCGGTGTCCGTCATCTGGCGTAAACAATGGTATTCTCCTCAGAAACTATTGGTTGGATTTACTTTAAATTTAAATTTTGTGTTGAAGCCTTTTGACATTTTAACTGCAATTTGCTCATATTATACCAGTTGGATCCTTTTAGGGGTCACTAGAGCTAAAATTAAAAAAACTTTAATCATCTTCTCATGAACCAATGGATGGATCGTCACCAACCTTGGTCTGTAGCATCCTTATATGGACTTTTACCAGATTTGCTCAAATAAAAATGGTTGGCCCATTTTAGGGGCCGCTAGAGCTAAAAATAGATATACCTTAAAATGACTTTTTCTCATGTTTCTATGGATGGATTATTACCAAACTTGGTTTTCAGCTTCTTTAGATAGTGTTCTATCAGATTTGCTGAAATAAAAATGGTTGGCCCCAATTAGGGGCTGCTAGAGCTAAAAACAGAAAACCTTTAATCGTCTTTTTCTCATGAATCAATGGCAATGGTTGGATCATCACCAAACTTGGTCTGTAGCATCCTTAGATGGTCCTCACTCAAGTTCCCTTTTTGGGGTCACTAGAACTAAAAATGGTAATACCTTAAAACGACTTTTTCTCCTGATACAACAGATGGATTATTACCAAACTTGGTTTTTAGCATCTTTAGATAGTGTTCTATCAGATTAGCTCAAATAAAAATGGTTGGCTCCAATTAGGAGCTGCTAGAGCTAAAAATAGAAATACCTTAAAATGACTTGTTTTCATGAGCCAGTGGTTGGATCATCACCAACATTGGTCTGTGGTATCCTTCTGTCATCACAAATATTCCTTTGTAGTATCCTAAAATGGTCCTTTATTGAGTTTATTATTGTTCCCATTTAACAATGGTCTTCTCCTCAGAAACTACCTGTTGGATTTACTTCAAATTTGCTGTACAGAAGGCTTTTGACGTTCTAACTGCAATTTGCCCACATAATACCAGTTGGCCCTTTTTAGGGGTCACTAGAGCTAAAAATAGAAAAAACCTTGGATTTTTATCAGATTTGCTCAAATAAAAATGATTGAGCTAGAGCTAAAAATTAAAAAAACTTTAATCATCTTCTTCTCATGAACCAATGGATGGATCGTCACCAAACTTGGTCTGTAGCATCCTTAGATGGTCCTTTCTCAAGTTTGCTCAAATAAATTTGGTTGGCCCCTTTTAGGGGCCACTAGAGCTAAAAATTGAAAAACCTTAAAATGACTTTTTCTCATGTTTCTATGGATGGATTATTACCAAACTTGGTTTTTAGCATCTTTAGACAGTGTTCTATCAGATTTGCAAAAAAAATGGTAAGCCCCTATTAGGGGCCGCTAGAGCTAAAAATAGAAATACCTTAAAATGACTTAGTCTCATGATTCTATTGATGGACTGTTAGCAAACTTAGTTTTGAGCATCTTTAGTGTTCTATCAGATTTGCTGAAATAAAAATGGTTGGTTCCTATTAGGGGCCACTAGAGCTAAACATAGAATACCTTAAAATGACTTGTTTTCATGAACCAGTGGTTGGATCATCACCAAATTTGTTCTGTGGCATCCTTTAGTCATCACGAATATTCTTTTGTAGTATCCTTTGATGGTCCTTTATCAAGTTAATTATTTTTTCCCATTATTTCCCCGCTAGTGTACCTTTATTACCTTTTTAGTAACAAGTTAATTAATATTTATTGTGGTGAGCGATCCAGGGCCATCATGGCCTGGCCCTCTTGTTCAACTAGGAATTTTAGCCTTGGGCACAGTAATGTACTGATGAATGGCAGATCCAAGCGCCTGTCGGGACTTGTATTTCCGCCCAGCAAGAAATGATTTTAATTTCGGAAACAAAAAGAAATCACATGGGGCAAGGTCTGGGGAATACGGGGGGTGAGGCAAAACAATTACTTTTTCTTTCTTCAAAAATGCTGTAACTATCACGGAGGTATGAGCGGGGGCATTGTCATGTAGAAGACGGATATGTTTAAAACCAGTGGCATGGCATTGTTTCTGAAATACTTTTTCGTCTACGTCTTTGTTGTACTTTTCGGTGATGCTTTTGCCCTTTTTCACAGGCACTTTTTACTCCTACACCAGTGAAGAAGATATTGCTAACCGTTCTGACGGGCTCAAAATGATGGACCCAAGTTTCATCACCTGTTACGACGTTGGCAAACTGCTTTGTGTCATATTTTGGAAACATTTGAAGCAGCTTTTTGGCCGCTTTAACCCTTCAATAATTTCCTTTATTTTGGAAACGATTTCTTTCGGAGATGCTGATTTTGGCCTACCTGATTTCGGTGCATTTTTTATGGACTCTACACCTGACTCAAATTTCTTTTTCCACCGCTTAACTGTGTCATAAGACACACAAGAAGGTCCATAAGCAGTAGAAAGTTCAGTCATCAACTACTTCAAAGAACAACCAAGTTTGAGCGAGCTTTGATGTAAGCCCGTATTTCATCTTTCTTGTCTATGCTTCTACCAACCATTTTAACTACAGTGGTCAATGACTTCATGTATTCAAATGGCAAATTTTATGTCTTACACTTAGTCTTACATGCACATTTATACACCGTTGTGTAGATATTGAATAAGCGTTTAAAGGTATGTATTGGTTTTTATCGTGTCTCACATGGATATCAAGATAGAGGACAATAAGCAATTCATTTTGAACATCATTCGTATTGATAAAAAATAAATAATAATTGTAAATCCAATAAGTTGTGGGGAGCTAAATTTTAAGAAGTTATTGTTGAATGTTTTGTTAAATAGTAGTGATGAAACAATAATCGGATACCATCGATTAGCGGCATGAAAACGTCTGCCTATTCCGATAATCGATTGAAGTTTTTCATAATCGATTATCGGTCTATCTCATTTAGGCGCAGTAACTAACTACTGATGCTTCAAACTGAACACGCATTGCAGGGAAATCACTCGCGTTGTTTAAAAACAAATGGCGGATCGTCGATTGAGACGAAAAACAAATATTTGATCACCCCCAAGTCATTTGATGTTAATAGAGCCTGGTTAATGGTTCATATGGATAACTAACTCCATTCGCCATGCTTATATGTTACAATGCCAACTAGCATAAAGCAGAGGATGGCTAAGAACCAAAGGGTGCATAAATAGAATCAAACACTAGTGGTCTACTTATGTTACAAAACTTCACTAGAACCGATTATATAATTGGAAAATCGCATCGGATGTTACAACTGATTCCAACCGATTATCGATTATGATTTTGAACCGATGTTGCAACACTATTAATTAGTGAGTTCACTCGTGCATATGTTAGTCTTTTGTTTGAAGTTAAATGTTGCCGTAAGTAGCACTTAAGTTGGCTGAGACATCTGATAAGTGATGAATGTCCAAGCTATGTGTATTTTTGAAGGTGATTAATGAATTATGTTTGTTTGCTCAGTCCCTTGTTAAGTAAAATACTTGTGATTTAGTTATTAAGTGATTACGCTTTGTGTCTACAAATAAGTCACACCTGTGGTCAAGAAGTCTGATAAATACTGAATCTGCAACTTCATAAGTCATTCCATCTTTGACTACGAAAAAATAAACATCAGAAACTTTCATCAAGTGACTTCTTGTTCTTACAGCTGACACTGTATACAACAACACTATTTGGACCTGGAAATCGTTTTTGTAATACATACACAGCAGACAGAATATGAGAATCAAAGCTCTGAATGCACTCATGTTGTTTGGAAGTACAAAGTAATCAGGAGTTGTATATCCTTGTTGAGTGAGGGCAATGGCGTCTTTTTTCAGGAAAATTTTAGCGGTATTATGAGCATGTGATTAATATTGTCTTTAACTGAATCCATACTGTCTTATTTCAAATCAATTCAGCATGTTTAAGACATTACATTTTTTTATTATGTCACCGGGTTAGCTCAGTGAGGGGGGTTTGTATTTGCTTGTACCATTTATCAAAATACTTGTTGGGTATTCGTCACATGTATGAACAGCAAAAATGAACTGCAAATATAGTATCAAAGATATATATTTATTTCAAACATTCTACTGTAGTAACAAATTTACTGTCCGAAGGACGAGGTAAAACTGACCGACTGCGGGAGTCGTGTGAAAAATAATAGCACGTAAGATAACATGAAAAATATACAGAAAACATGGCGATGGCTCACGTATTGAAATTTACATGTTAATTATTAATTGAATTTAAAACTTATGTAAGCTAATGAAATACATACAATAATGCTTTAGGATAAAAAATATAACTGAAAATATAATAGCTAACCTGCAAATGTAGTATCAAAGATATATATTTATTTCAAACGTTCTACTGTAGTAACAAATTTACTGTCTGAAGGATGAGGTAAAACTGACCGACTGCGGGAGTCAAGTGAAAAATAGCACATGGTTATAGGTTTGATATCATTAATTTAGTATAGGATAGTATAATACATATAAAAATATAATTTGGGGACCTTGGATCTTTATACAGATTGTTTTTAGATTGATTTATTAATAATCGTTCATTTTTATGTAGGTTTTTGTTGTTTATGTATCTATATTTTATTAATTTATTTATTCTACCCATTTATTTACCTATTTACAGTGTTTACTTTTATATATACTCTTGTGTATATCTTATTACCTATGCCAATTATTTACATAAGTTTCAAAGATGTGAACACAATATTTTAATTAGAAACATTGAGAGTACTGTAAATACAATTGAGAAGAATCAAGTAAATCAAGTCTTCAATAGTTTTTGTGGTATACATGTAAACAAGAGGCCCCTTTTCACTCACCTGAGTAAAGATTGCAACTGATTTGACCTAATGATTTACTTTTTTGAAACTTGTCCAAGATGTCATTAAGACAAACATTCTGACCAGGTGTGGTAAATACATGTATGCAATCAAAACTATGACCTCTAGAATGTTAAAAAGGTTTTCCAGTGATTTGGCCCAATGTCCTAGTTTTTGACCTCAGATGTACCATGTTAAAATATTTTCAAGATATTTCTAAGACAAACATTCTGATGAGGTTTTGTGAATATCCAATTGAAACAATGACCTCTAAGAGTTTTAACAAGGTTTCCAGTGATTTGACCTGGTGACCTAATATTTGACCTCACAAAGCTCTTTTCGATCTTGTCCGAGATATCATCAGAATTAAGCCACTGACCAATTTTCAAGACCCTTTGATGAAAAATGTGGCCTCTAAAGTGTTCGCAAGGTTTGTCTTCCATTTGACCCAGTTAATGACCCCCACAGCCCTTTTTGAACTCGTCAGAGATATCATCTGGACTAAACCACTGACCAATTTTCAAGACCCTTTGATTAAAATGTGGCAGCTAGAGTATTCACAAGGTCTTCCAGTGATTTAACCCAGTGGCCTAATTAATGACCCCACATACTCCTTTTTAATAATCATCCGAGATATCATCAAGACTAAGCCACTGACCAATTTTCAAGACCCTTTGATGAAAAATGTGACCTAGAGTGTTCACTAGGTTTTTTCTTCCATTTGACCCAGTGACCTAGTTAATTACCCCACATAGCCCTGTTTCAAAATTGTCCAAGATATCATCAAGACAAAATTACTGACCAATTTTCATAACCCTTTGACCAAAAATGTGACCTCTAGAGTGTTCACAAGGTGAATGCCAATGCAGCACTTTGTGCTCAGGTGAGCTAAATATAAGGGAAGCTAACCGAAGATCAGCTGCGATAGATTATTGTTTTTGGTCACTGCACTTCCTCTGGTATATATATTAAGTACCAACTCAACCGTTCAATACTTTAATAGGAAAAGGGAGGTAATTAATAAAGGGAAGAATTATCAATAGCCTCTATTTGTGTGTGAAGCTTCAAGAGCTTATGAGGTATGCTCTAGACAATAATAATATAAATACAAAAAACCTACCTGAATCAAGCAAATTTTTACTAAAAATAGCACACTTTGCCAGTTGCTCGTCAATAAGTCACGTTTGTTCCCCACACTGATTTTTCTTGTTGACATTTGGATTTAGGGAAAGGAATCCAACGTATAGTCTTCATATTTTCCCGGTCCCCATACTGTGAGTCATTGTCACACAGACCATAATATTTGTCTAGAAGCCCCAATTGATTTTGTTTGTTTATTATTGAAATTTTCTTTATTGTCCCCCAACATTTTCAATCAAACTGGCAACAGTGTTTGTCCAACCTATTCTGCAAGCTTGTCATATCAGCCGTGCTACTTTTTGTATTAAATTGTTTTCGCTGATCTCTGCTATAGTTTATGAATGAAACTATTATTGATCGAGCTTCTACTGCGTAAAATATTGGTAGTACGTAAATAGTATAACCAGAAGTAGTTCAGCAATATTTATGTGCCATACTGTCGATTTTGATGTTTTGCATATTTTTACGACTGTGTTACTCGATTATGATTACACGATTACAATTATGCATAGCCATCTGATTTTGACTTGAATGCAAATCGTCATTGAAGTGTAATATTGAAAATATTTTCACAATATTTTCACACTATTTTCTCAGTTGGAAGTTACTGGAAGCTCTTCGTAATGTAGTAAAATTGGCCCCGATGACTGTTGAGATCTAGCTACATTATTGTTCATTCCGAACAACAAAAATTAGAGAAATCTTTGCTTTGTTAGGTGGACAATAGACAAAATCAGCCGTCATATTTCCAGAACATCGATGTTGTCAGATAAACCATAGAATTGTATATTTTGACCATCGTACGAATGTACTAAATTATGACCTGGCTGAACATGAAATTATCCAATATGGGGCCACTTATATCATCTATTCTGCCCACAGGGAGCTAGCACGTTGAAGGGATGGTGTATTAGCCTTAAAATGGCCACACAGACCAAAAAGACCTATATTATATATATAAGGGTTACAACTTCCGAAATGACAGTTCCTGCACCAAGTTTGTTTAAAACTATGTAACTTTTCAAGAAATCTCTCAAATTTCTAATAACTGGTGTCTACAGGTTGCTAATACATTATACTACACATAACCAATAAACATTAAACATTTGGCCCAATTCAAAATGATGAAGCAGGTATTTCAACTTTTTCCTTTGAAAAATTATCAATTTGTTTGTATGCGGACATTTCATTGGCTGAATCTTAATGGCATAGCAAGGAGGATATCAATGACGGAGTCAATGGTTTGTTAATTTTACGTGAGTAGATTATTCCTGGATTATTCTTTTGTGCCCGATCAGTGTATTTTAGAGATATTTATAGTAATCATGCATTGTCATTACTGTACCTGTTGTTTTAAGGTGTATTTAGTGTGGTAATTCTGATCAATTTGGTGTTGCGAGGTCGCGTTCGACTAAACGAAATTGACGATTTTTCTGTGGGAAAAAGATTAAATATCTGCTTCATTGTTTTGAATTAGGCAAAGTGCTTACTGGTTATGTGTAGTATAATGTATTAGCTATCTCTAGACACCAGTTATTAGAAATATGAGCGATTCCTTAAAAAGTTATGTAGTTTTAAACAAACTTGGTGCAGAAACTGTCATTTCGGGGTATTACTGAATACCGAAAACAAATATTTACCGAAAACAACCGAAAACTAATTCAGATTACTGAAAACAAATGATATTTTTATAATTAATGATTTTCAAATAATATAACTTAATGTTTGCTAAAGAATGGTGTTTGTTGAACTCATAAACGAAATTTCGAGTTAATTCATTGATTTTGATGGAAGTTCATTGATTTTGATGGAAGTTATGAACATTTATAAAATATGTTAGTATATTGTTCAGTGCTAAGTTGCTTCCCATTGTACCAAAAACAAATCAGAATACCGAAAACAAATGATAACTTTATTATTAAGGAATCTAGAATGATTGAATTTAATGTAGTAATAAAATAGTGTTTATTACAATCATACACGAAATTCTGATTGAATTCATTGATTTTTACAGAAGTTATTAGGATTTGTAAAATATGCAAGAATATTGCTGAGTGTTAGAGTTACTTCCCTTCGAACCGAAAACAAACCAGAATACCGAAAACGAACCAGAATACCGAAAACAAATGAATTTTTTATAATTAATTATTTTCAAATGATATAACGTAATGCTTGCCAATGAATAATGTTTATTGGACCCATATGCGGAATTTCGAGTTAATTCATTGATTTTAATGGAAGTTATGAAGATTTATAAAATATACTAGTACAGTGTTAGAGTTTCTTCCCCTTTGAACCGAAAACAAATCAGAATACCGAAAACAAATGACAACTTTATTATAAAGGAGTCTAGAATTATTGAATTTAATGTGGAAAAACAATAGTGTTTATTACAATCATACATGAAATTCTGATTGAATACATTGATTTTTACAGAACTTAAAGATTTTTAAAATATGCAAGTATGTTGTATGAGTTGCTTTCCATGCATATTAAAATACTGTCAAGGTATGTTTAGATTTATCCTTAATTGTTTTGGGTAACCGTATACCGAATAATAACGACTGCTTTGAAATTTTTACATAACTTAATAATTTAAACGGGCTCACCCTTATTGATTAATTGAATGATTACAAAGGTTAAACGGATTAACAGTTTGTTAGAGGTTGAAATTATTTGCTTGATAGCAATAAAAAATGATTGATAAACATGCTTTTATAGGTGATAATTTTGTTAAAGTGTCGTTATTATTTTAGCGAATCAAGATTAAAGATTTGTCGCAAACAATTTCACCATTATACTTTAATTGAAGTGTTATTCCTTTGAAGTTAGCAGATGAGAAAATGCTTATTTATGCACTTGACTGTACATGAATGTGTGTTTTCTCCAGGCACGAAGTTTCTGAGGAATCTGACACTGTTTCACTTTGTTCTGACACAAATGCACCAGACTCTGTGCCATGTGTGTCAGATTCCTCAGAGGATTCAAACTTACTGATAATTGATAACTTTGTCATATTCCTAAGTTGAATGCACTTGTCCCTGACCCCTTACATCATGCCCTCTAGTTCAATGAAAAATGTTCTCTGACAAAGTTGAATGCTTTTGTCATTGTCCCACATCCCTACGTCTCATTTTGTACATGTATGAGTGAACAGCATTCAAAACTAGCGCTAGTTTTGAAAATTAGTTTAATACCACGTTATAAAAAATATATTTCTTGTCACCTTTTTGTCATTTATTGTGTGATATGTGAAAGAATAAATGAATGGACAAACAATTTTGTTTTAATCATGTTATTTTATTTATGTTTTACATTGCATTTCTATATCTCCTGGCATTGAATTAAAAGATGAAAAAGGAAACTAACAATGTACGCTTTACAAGAACAATAACTTATACCAGTCGCAATGAATTCTCTCAGAATTTCGTGTATGATTGTAATTAACACTATTTTACCACTACATTAAATTCAATTATTTCAGATTCATTAATAATAAAGTTGTCATTTGTTTTCGGTATTCTGATTTGTTATCGGTTAGAAGGGAAGTAGCTCCAACACTCTGTAATATTCTTTCATATTTTCATATCATATAAACATCCGTAAAAATCAATATATTCAAACAGAATTTTGTATATGATCATAATAAACACTATTGTATGATAACACTGAAGTTACCGATTTCAAATTCATTAATAATAAAGTTATCATTTGTTTTCGGTATTCTGATTTGTTTTCAGTACAAAGGGAAGCAATTCTAACACTGGACAATATACTAGCATATTTTATAGGTGTTCATAACTTCCATTAAAATCGATTAATTAACTCGAAATTTCGTGCATCAGTTCAATAAACACTATTCTTCAGCAAACGTTAAGTTATACTATTTAAAATCATTAATTATAAAAATATCATTTGTTTTCGGTAATCTGAATTTGTTTTCGGTTGCTTTCAGTAAATATTTGTTTTCAGTATTCAGTAATACCGGTCATTTTGGAAGTTGTAACCCTTGTATATGAATATATATGATATACGTGTTTTTGGCATATGAATATATATG
The DNA here is from genome assembly GCA_008271625.1 of Lutraria rhynchaena. Taxonomy (NCBI): domain Eukaryota; kingdom Metazoa; phylum Mollusca; class Bivalvia; order Venerida; family Mactridae; genus Lutraria; species Lutraria rhynchaena. Next base: position 2,910,038 of record VIBL01000036.1, read on the forward strand.
ATATACATGTTTTTGGCCCATGTGGCCATTTTAAGCCTAATGCGCCATTATACTACATCCCTTCAATGTGCTAGCCCCCTGTGATTCTGCCATTATTTAAAACGCAACTTAAATTGTCAGAAATGTTACCCTATCAAGAAATGTTTGTACAAATAACAATAGAAAATAAATCTAAATGCAAAATGCTTAAGTTACAGAGAGCTTGTCTTTAATACATACGCACTGCCTAACTGCACAACTTCAAAACAAACAAGACTTGTGACTCAATTATGAATTAAAGACAGTCTTCTATACAATTATCTACTCATTCTGAGCTAGTTTGTTAAATGTAAAGAACAATTTTTAATAAAATTCAGTAAAAAAACATGCATAAAATAATAATGTAAGAAGTAAAAATGCACAAACCTTGAATCTTTTAGTGTTTAGCATGATGCATACTTCAAGAACTTCCGTTTCTTGTTTTTAGCAGGCTTTGGTCACGTGACAATATTGCGTGTGTAAAATTTTTAAAATGCCTTTATTTTTCCATTTCAGGAATGATTTATTTGTTTCTATTTGTTCTTCATGTACTACATGATTTATTCCTACTTTTATTTTTGCATTTAATCAGTTTAACATATCAGTCATGACATCACATTCCTAGAACTTAATACTTTTAGCAGCAGGATGAATGACAGTCTATTTGTCACATTTATTCATTAGATTGGATAGGCCTTGAAATTATGTTTGTGTTATTTGTTTGGTCTGTCGACACAAACACATAAAAGCATTTGTTTGTGGTGATATTTGATTCTGTTTTATTTTATTATTTTAGTAATGTTTGTCTGTTCTTAAAAAAATATATGCACAATAATGGGCTGTTATATACCGAGGCTTTTAATCTGTTTAGGTAGCACACCACTTGGAACATACAAGAAATTGATTGAGTTCTACAGAGAAGGAACATTATCATTTAAGTACGTCAAAACATTCAATATGGATGAATATTGTGGTAAGTTAATTAGTTTACTGGGATTTTTTTTCCTCCTATAGCAAGGGCCGTTCATAGGCGTCTTCCCCTCAGGAAAAATCCTTAAATTCATGCAGATTTCCCCTAAAATTCAGTTTGCATCAAGTTTTTTCTTCCCCTTATGCAAAAATATTGTGTTATTTTTTCCCCAAATCTAAGAAAGGCCCGTTCCCCCACCTGTGAAAAAAGCCCTGGTTTATATTTGTTTTTGTTTAAGATGAACCTTCTGTATTCATTCAATGGAAATGTATGAAATTGTGCATTGGTATTTCCTGTATGAAAATGTCATTTGTGCATACATGCTTGAAGGACTATATTCGCTGCAAAAGAAAACAAGCTTTTTGTGTATATGACTTGTCATGGTGAAAGGGAAATTCTTTAAGGTTACAGTCAAACTTAAGTACAAATGACACCCTGCAGAAAACCCAAGTGTCCTTTGTAACCAGGCATCCTTTGTTCACAGGTGTAATGAAGTAGAATATGAAATACAAAGTTCTCATGAAAGAATGATTTTTGCTGACTGCTGTCTGGTATGCTAATCATTATATTACAAAACAAGCATACTTACTTGTTTTGATATATTCTTAGGGGGAAGAAGTAACAAAACAAACTAAGATGTTAATACATTTTATCGGTCGATTAACAGAATGAGAATGAATGAATGAACAAAAGTCTCCGAAATTCAATGTTTGATGCATGGGCTGGTAATGTTTTTAAAACTGAAAAATCAGGAGATTATATTTTACTTACCTTTTGATTGTCTATGGGTATCTTTGATTTTCACACCTTTCTATGATAATTATCAATTAATTAGGCCAAGCATTCACACCTTTTCACCTTCAAATGTCAACTTTATTGTCTTATTGTCAACTTCAATATACATTCAATTCAACCTGGGGTGTCAATTTTAAAAGTGTCATGATCACATGAACTGATCAGTGGCTTGACTTCAGTTCCATGTATCTCATGTCCATTGTCTAAGGTCAAAATACCAATTTGGGATACATGTTTGGTGATGGTCAGCAAGTGCCTGCTATATAAGGCCATTTAAAGTGTTTTTCATTGGGGGAATTACAGTGTCCATTGTAGACAGGTGTCTTTTGTTTATGGTGTTCATTAGCACAGGTTAGACTGTATTTAAAAAATATTTTTTCTTAATAAAGCATTTGATTTTAATCACACATGTATTTGTAAGCACTTACGGTAACAGAAAGCTGTTTTAAATAAAAAGTATCCATTACTCTACTAAGATGCTGTAATTTGAAATGTCATTTCTCAGCAAAATATTATATTACAGGGTGTCTTAACAACATTCCTAGGTGCATACAATTGATGACTAGTATTTACCATATAGAAATGAATTCCTAGAATAAAACACAAAACATCCCACCTTCCCCAAAGTGCTACATTCACCTATATCCCCCAACCAAAAGCACTTACAAATGGAAAGATTTGAAGTGTATTTCATGATGGAACAGAAATGTAGAAATGAGGAAAAAATGATAAATTTTACATTGTGTGGTATACCTATTCATACATATCAGCTAGAATATATAAATGATACAAAACAAATAAAATAAGTCACAGAAATGTTTCAACAAATTTTCTGTTGAGATTGTTCAAATGATGCCCTGGAGTCAAATTGGCCCTGCCCATTGGTCACTTGTTTTACTCAGATGATATGGGGAAAACCTTTAAAATGCTTCTTGGCCAAAACCAAACAGCCTAGAGCATAGATATTTGGTGTGTTGCATTGTCTTGTGGTTCTCCCCCACGAGTGTTCAAAATATGCTCAAAATATGTACCTTGGATTAAGATTGCTTTGAAGACTTAAGATTGGTCACTGGTTTTGCTTGGATCATATAGGGAAAACCTATAAATATCTTTTTAGCCAAAACCACATGGCCTCTAGATCTTAGATATCTGGTCTGATGAATTGTCTTGTCCTTTTTATTATTATTATTATTGTTATTATTATTATTATTATTATTGTGTTGTTATTAATTGTTATCATTATTGTTATTATTATCATCATTATTAGTATTGTTATAATAATAATTATTATTATTATACAAGATTGTTTATTTAAAGAGAAACAGTTTTTTGTATCTTAAGCAATCTTAGTCACAATGTAAATGGACATAATATCTTGCTGAAGGTTGATAACCAGTCTGGCAGTCTGGAGTTATGGCCCTCGTCCAGAATTGACCAAATATGCCTTTTCTCTCTATCAGGAACAGTTTCAGTGGATATTGACCAAATGAACATTTCCAGCTCTCTCACTTGAACAGAATTAAGTTTTAATCATAAAATCAATATTTGCTTACCATATGATTGAAACCTTTAGAAGAATTTAACTTTTGATGTGTGTATTTTGTGACAGTCTGTCACTCTTGTTACATGATAGTAGACATATTCATTAGAACAAAGTCGCTTAATGTGAATATTCTCATAAACATAGAAAACTGTATAATGAAACTGAATACTTTTGATAATATCAGATATACCAAGAGATCATCCTGAGAGTTATCACTCATTCATGTGGAACAATTTGTTCAAGCATATTGATATTATACCAGAGAATGTACACTTGCTTGATGGGAATGCACAGAACTTAGAGCAGGAATGTGATGAATATGAGAGAAAGATACAAGAAGCTGGTGGCATTGAACTCTTTCTTGGAGGTAAGTAAATGGAGTTGTTCCATGTAGTCAATAGTAGTTTTGCATGCAAGCTGATAGTTCTGTAAATTTGAAAAATGTACGAATAGTTGACCACATATGCCAAGTTCTATAACTCTGTCTCACTTGTTGTTTTATTACTCGCAAGATTTTGATAACAGCTATCTGATATCATTTCTTTGTCTCATGTCAAGGATGTGAGAACACTCCACTCATGAAAAGCAGACTGTTGGCTTTTGAAAGTCTGTGTGTAAAAGATGTGTGAAATGTTTGTTGTTGGGGTTATACTGGTTTCAGGTTGTCCGTCCGTCCGTCCATTTATAGACAAAATCTTGTGGTGCTTCTCTTAAGCAGCATATTGGATTTTTATACAACTTCATCAGCACATTAGGTATAAGATCTACTTGTACATATTGTAAAAAAAATTATTCAGATTTATTTCCATGGAGTTGTGCCCCTTTTTATACGCTCGAAAAGTTGTATTATGTTATGGCGCTGCTCGTCCATCTGTCTGTTTTTTTTTGTGCAGACAATTCCTCCTTCAATACTGGACCTATTTTCTTCAAACTCGCACACCCATAGCCATTGAGGTTATGAGTTACTGGCCTTTAGTATATCTTTACAGCAAATTCTTGTGTGGTAAAGTCCTTCTTTACTTGACCTATTTTCTTATAACTCTCACAGGTGATAACTATTGACGTCTAGTTGTGCGTAAAGGGGAGATAATTCACATTGCTGTATTTTTAACTGACTTATTCGCCCTTATTATATTTTTACAGCAAATTCTTGTGCGGACAACTCCTTCTTTACTTGGCCTATTTTCTTATAACTCTCACAGATGATGACCATTGATGTCTAGTTGTGCATAAAGGGGAGATATTTCACTTTGCTTTTTTTTTACTGAGTTATTGACCCTTTTTATATTTTTATAGCAAATTCTTGTACGGACAACTACTTCCTTGTATTTCAGTTTTTAGGGGTTTATCTTAAACTTTCACAATGATAATGAAGTGTCTCAGTTGTGCAAGAGGTAGCATAACTTATCATCATCATCATAGCATGTTATGGTTGTACTGCCTTTGGGTGTATTTTGCCCTGCTCTGCAGAGCTCTTGTTTATTTGTCTGTAAACGAAATCTTGTGTGCACTTCTTCTCCTAACACATGACACATTGGTCATTAAGTCTAGTAGCACATATTGTCAATAAAATTGTTCAGATTTATTTTCACAGAGTCAGTCCACTTTTTTAGCACACCAGAACCGAAAATTCAGGGTGTGTAGTTTGTAGCATCCTTAGATGATCTGTTATTAAGACCATCTAGCGGACTGACAGAAAGTGGTCTTATTATCAAGTCAGTCTTAATATCAAGACCCAACATATTCCTTGGTAAATCCTTGATAACAGTATAATTATTATTGAATAACACATTATTTTCTTTACTTTCAACTATTAACTGACTTACAAATTTAAACAAATGCAACAAAATGCCATTTTTGTAATTGAATAGCAATTTATTTGTTGAAATATGACATTTTTTCCTCAAAATAAATGCATGTTTATGCACCCTTGTTTACTTTGTATAGGAGGCATGCATGTTAAGAATTAGTTGAAAGGCACAGAATGGTACATAAATAAGTATATATAGGTAATTCAAAATGATGCAACATGAACGTCAAATTGCAAGTTAAAATTGGTGCATCATTTAAATGTCACAACATAAGACCATACTTTTATATGGTACTTTTAATTCTGATGATTAGGTGTCAATTCAAAGTTTCTTTGGTTGATCATCGACATTAATGTCAATTAAACAGATCATCTTGGCCCTTTTGTTTCTGGTAAGAACCTGTAAAGCTAGGAAAGGCTGAATAACTTAGATGTGTCACTTGAAGCATCAGGTATGTAATCAGTCTCATCATTTTCACTCGATTCAGATTCATTATCAATTACAAAGTCTGAATCATTGGAATCATCAAATGTCTCTTCATCAGACTCAGACGTCTTGTAGTCAGGCCTGAATCCAGAGAAATTGCAGAATCATTAAGGATCTCGTCCGATTCTGAATCCAGATCACTTGCTGTGTCATCTTAGGTACTAGTGTCAGATTTTAATCCTAGAGGCTTCATCCTAACCAAACACAAGTTGTATTCTGTGAAACATAAACATTATAATAATTTACTTTATAGTCTTATTTTTTAAATAAGCTAGCATAAATACAAATTTATATGAACTTTTGTAGCAGGGCATGGAAAATTTTGAAATCTCAATGGGTTCAGGCCTGCGAATCCCCCACCTCCCTCCCAGTTTCTCCAATTGGCGAATACTTGTTCATACTTACACTACAGTACACTTAACAGTAAAAACAGAATAAAAAGGGAATTAAAATTTCAACCAGATACTACTACGATGGAATCAAAAACACATACTTGATTGAAATAGCTAATATCAAACATAGTCCCATTAACCAATTCACATGTTTTTTCTAGACACAATTGGAAAAGTCAATCCACAATTTTAATCCTTTGACGTCATCAACGATGACGTATCACACAAATGTAATAGATGACGTATTTCTCAGTCACATGACCGCTAAACCATGAGCTATTAAATTGTAAATAGATGAGAAGGCGGAGCTACGACTTTGATATAGACAAGCGTCTTGCGTTAGAAGTTGTCATTAGTTGATCGATGAATGGCAATATATAGTCTGCAAAATCTGAGCAATTAATGTCGGCTTCCTTTTTGATGTCATTAAATTTTCTTTGATACTGTTTTTCTGTTACGACTTCTTAAACAATTCACCACCTTTGATTAAACCGAAACAATAGGAAATTTAAAATAATGACAGTACTTAAAGACGATTTCGGTAGTTCGTAACGTGCAACATTTCTGCACATAAGGGAGACAATATAGCTCTTCACCTAAGAAACACTTGCATAGTTTTCGGACAACTAACGCATCCGCGAGCGCGCTAAAAACGCAACCTATAATGTGTGCTCTATTTTTTAATAGTGGCTAATTTATGTGAAACACTTCATGTACAGTTCATAATTGAATTACTTCATATGACTGTAATGGCGGTTCATCATTTATTGCAAATATTTGTTGATGATGTAGCTGATATTAGGACTCTGAGCTAACATTACCTCAAAGACTCAAATGTTTTTTTAAAGCGAAATATGTGGTACAAAATTGTTCTAAGATATTTATCAAAACTAAAAAGTTTTATTGGATGATAAACAGAAAACTACACTTTATTAACTTCATATACACATTACACAATTTAACTGAAATTGGCAAATATTTGTTGACGATGCAACAGAATTTAGAAGTTGGCGGTAAAATTAGCTCAGTAACCCCATGTTTTTATCTCTGAAATGTGTTTATTAGACATTGTTCTACGATATATATCCTCAAACAACCTCTTTTCGGCCACTTCCACTATTCGGCCATTTTGAAAAAGTTTTATTTATCCGTTTTTAAACGCCCCTTCCGGTGAAGCACGCGCACTGTTTATTTACAAACGCACCAGAAATGTCACATACGACATTTTGAAGAATTATGGAGATCAGGACAGTAAGTAAACACAAATAACACACACGCTTGATGATTTTCACATGTTTTTACTATTCCCAAAATTTCATTGCAAAATTTCATAATTTTCATTCACAAAACAAACTTTTTTCACTCCGACGATCCTGTCGTCTGATAAACTAGGTCAGTATGTAAGCTCCGCCTCCTTGTCAATTTTCAGAAAAGTATACTTCACATAAAAACAGCGCATTTCGACATGCGTTGTCTTATAACATTTGTTTAAAAATGTTATTTTGAATTTGTAAAAAAATATAAAATACTTCAATTGTACTGTTTTTGTCTTCAGAACAACCATCCAGTCAGAGGGTCGTACAGGCCTTATGACATTGAAAAGCTCACAGATGCATGTCTTGCTGTTAAGAATAAAACAATGTCGATTAGGAAAGCTTCTGAAGTATTTAAGGTGCCTAGGACAACACTTCAGGACAGACTCAGTGGCAGAATTGACATTGATGTTTTAAAATCAGGCACCCAGCCCTTGTTTACACAAGAGCAGGAAGCTCTTTTAACAGCTCACCTTAAGACTATGGCTGAAGTGGGATATGGCTACAGTCGTCAGGAGACAATAAATCTTGCCTCTGATTATGCCATATTTTTAGGCTTGCGAGATGAAGACCACCTTTTGACTGACAGGTGGCTTTACAAATTCTTAAAAAGATGGCCAGAACTGAATATAAAAAACCCCGTAGTTTGGAAGTTTCCAGAGCAAAAAGTGCCACCAGACTAGCTGTTGACAATTACTTTCAAGAGCTGCATCATATTATAGTAAAATATAATTTATCAAACAAGCCTCACCTAATATATAATGTAGATGAAAAGGGTCTCAGTACTGAACATAAACCCCCTAAAATCATATCAGGAAAGTTTTCAAAAACCCAGGCTGTTACATCAGGGAAAGGTAAAACCATTACTCTCATTGGATCAGTCAATGGCACTGGACAGCAGGTTCCACCATTTTTCATATTCCCTGGTTCTAGGATGTTAGACTCCTTAATGACAGGTGCAACTCCGGGGTCAGTTGGGAGAGTAACTGAGTCTGGATGGTCTAACACTGAGATTTTTGCAGATTTTATGCAAAACCACTTACTGAAATATTTACCATCTAGGGAAAATGAGCATGTTCTTGTACTGTATGATGGACATAAAAGTCATGTTTCTTTAAGTTTAATTGAGTGGGCCAAGTCTGAAAATATTGTTTTATTTGTGCTTCCTCCTCACTGTAGTCATTTGCTTCAGCCTCTTGATGTAAGCTGCTTCGGTCCGTTTGAGGTAGCATGGAACAGTGTTTGTCACTCATACATGCGTGAGTCAGGTGGCTGTGTTTTAACAAGATACCAAATTTGTCAGCTTGCATGCAAAGTATACACCACAACCTTATCTCCTGCCAATATTCAAGCATCATTCAAAAAATGTGGAATCTATCCATTTAATTCAAAAGCCATATCTGATAGTCAAGTTGCTCCATCAATGAGTTTTCAAAAGGAACATAACAGCAGTTTAAATAAAAGTTGCAATCTTGAGACCGATTGTGCTGAAAAATTCCTTTTAGAAAAAGGAGGCAAAATTTTGGAAAATGTCAAAAAATCAAAAGTCAGAAAAACACTTAGTAAAATTGTAGGTGGGAAAGCAATCACAGAAGATGATATTGTTGAAAAAATTGTTGAACATAATACTAACAGTAAGAATAAACAAAATAAATGTAATCAAAAGAAAATTCAAGGTAAAAAGAGTTCTGCTGAATCAATTCCATCCACATCTGGTATCCCTGCAAAAAAACAAAGAAAATGTCTCAGTGAGAACATGTCAATATCTGATGATGATACTGATGGTGATGATATTGATGATTCTGAAAAATGTGTTGTTTGTCACAAGTTCTGTGTTGACACTTCTACAAGGCCAGACATTTTTATTGTAAAATGGGCTGAATGTGACAAATGTAAAGGATGGGTTCATTTGTCCTTTTGCACCAATGTGCGAGTGATTAGGCGAGGTGACACATTCTTGTGCCCAACTTGCGCTAATTAACTGTCAATATAGTACAAAAACTAAATTGTAAATATGTTTGAAATAGTTTACCTGTTACGAATAGTTAAAATTTGACTTTCAAAACTTTTTTCAACTGTTACTGACCTTTTGTTACGTACTTTGTGGAGCGCAGTATACGTACGGATTAATGGCCGAATACGGATTGTATAACTTCCGGTGAGAGATAATGAGGTCATCCAAGAATAGAACGATTTAGTTGCCTCAAAACATGCGGTAAGAAATATGAGTTGTCACTTTTTGCATCGGTAAATGGTAGCATAAAATACTAGAGTTAGTTATATTCGCCTGTTATTTGTAGTTATTTAAATCAGCAGCATTTTACGACTAAGCGGCCGAAAAGAGGTTGTACCGGGATATATCTAAATTAGATAGTTTTATTGGAAAATAGGCAAAATCTTTATTAACTTGATATGCATATTTTTGATATTAATCATATTTGTCGACTATTTTTGACAATATACTTGAATTTCAGAGTTGAGACTGAAATTAGCTCGGTAACCTCATGTTTTTATCACTGAAATATGTTTATTAGACATTGTTCTAAGATATATATCAAAATTAGAAAGTTTTGTTGGAAGAATATCGGATAAGGGGGAATACAAGATGAAAAATAATATTTTTTTTGTCGAAATTGCAACCCATTTTTTCATGCATGCAGTTGAAAATAAAAACATAGTAATTAGACAGAATTAAATCATTTATGGTATGAATTGTGTTAAATTAACACAATATATGCCAAATGAATACTTACATGTAAAAACAGTATGTTTGAGCATGATTATATCATGATATATTAGTGATAGTATGTGTTTAGCGATAAGCTCTTTGTACACAGCAAATCTTAAAAAACAGCTGCACACCTACACAAAGTATGAGCTGTTATCTTGAAAACGAGTTCGGTGACCCCTGTTTTCTTTCCATTTTTGGATTTGTTATACTTTTTTCTATAAAATATGAAAAAATGATCACTTTTCCTTGAATAAAACAAAATGCAGAAATCGTCCTTAATTCAGTTACGGAAGGACGTTTGAAAACTTTTACTCAAATATTAATATGCGCAGCAAACACATCACTTAACACAATTGATCAATGCATTAATTGTTTTTTTTTATTATCCATGTGTTTGGACTAATTAACAGCGACCCTTATTGACAGACATCCATTGATCGGATTAGCAGATGATCGCTCCAGGCTATTGATTATCTTGACATATTTACTGGGGTATTGAGAATTGTGCGAACAACATACAGTAAGTTTTGAGACATTTTGCATGTACTTAGCGGTTTCGGATCGAATTTGATAGAACGTTTATGGACCGATTTTTTAACAAATTTGCACTAATGAATTCGGTCCGGGAACTTTAAATTTGGTTTGAACTGGCAAATTTTCGGTTTTTCAGCTCCCTGTTTTGTAGGATGAGCTAATAAGCAAAATACAGCCATTCCCCACTGCTATCTCTTTTTTTATGGAGGCTCACATATATTATTTTCAAGAGTGACCTTGACCTTAATGTGGCATAACTGTACCATGTCTTCTGCACATCAATAAGTTTAATGTTTCAGTCAAGTTTCACAGAAATCCATAATGGAGCAGACAAAAAAGTTATGGACGGACAGATGAAGGCCATTCTTTTAACCCATGCCCCATTTTGCGGCAAAGGACAAAAAATCTAAATAATCATATAAATAACTAGCTCTTTTCAGCAACCATTAACCTTCATCGGTATTTTGAGGACACTTACTACCAACAATCTCTTCCGATTACTCAAATTGTAGCAACTGCACACTGGGTCTAGATTACCATAAAGGATGTGTCATCATGCTCTGTATAAAAAAGTAATGAACCAAACATAAACATTGTGAGGTTACCAACACACACTGCTTGCAGTGACATAATGTCACTGAAGCATACATACTGAGGTATCATATATTCATTATTATATTACAAACAGCGTGAGGTTCATGACACACATTTTGCTATCATACTGTGATAGACACATGTACCTAGGTACTATTTATATAATGTTATGTTTCTTCTATACTTCTTTGTATTGCTTGATATAACTATCTTAATTTATACATTCACAAAATTAAGATTCAGCAGACCTACCACCAATGCCTGGACTAAAGGTGGGACAAATTTCAGAAGCGAAGTGTACACTGCTTGACAGCCGTTGTTGGTTCCTCTGACAGCTGAGAATCCCCATCAATTCTGGACCACTCCATAACACCTTTGTCATCATTGTCTTTGGGGTAATTGAATTGCGACATTTAAGATTTCTCAAAATAAATTTATACACCTGTAAGTCTACAGTCAACTGAGGACCACCCAAGGATGATTTAAGCCAAATACTGGTCAATATTTATTGAAAAATTCAGAAGAAAAAGCATTTTGAAAATTTTCAATCTAAAAGTCTATGTTACAGGTGTGACCCTACAGCAAAACCAATACTGACCTTAGGAGCACAAATTTATTTAACTTCTGTACTGGACAACTAAAAATGCTACACACCAAATTTCTTAGCTCTAGCTATTATACTCTTACAGAAGATTAAAGATCAAACTTTCAAAAACCTACATTCCACTTGCAATGTTAACATAATATAACAGAAGCACACATAGTGACATACTGAGGTATCATTTATTGAAGATGGATCATAGTACAAACAGTGTGAGGTTCAGGATTCATATGTTCTGCTGAGTTATCTTACTGTGACAGACACATACATACATTAACAGACCCATCTCCAATGCCTGGACTAAATTGTTGTTGTTGGTTCCTCTGACACCCTAAAATCCCATCAGGTCTGGACCATTCTATAACCCCTTTGTCATCATTGTCTGTGGGGATAACAGATATTAAATTGTGAGTTATTGCACTGCACACAAAATGTGTAACAAAAGGACCAGAACAGTTTTTGCCAAAATTGTGAAGGGTCTAGGCCTTTTGATTTTGTGAATATTTATATGATATATTGATCAAACGCATGCTTGGATAAAGTTCTTTACCGTATCGGTATTTTACTGTTAATGTACTGCTGATGCGTGTGATTGATTTAATTTTAATTTATGAAATCGAGCTGACATGAATGTAAATAACTGTCTGAAATGAATACTTTGTGAAGTTCTTTGAAATTGTGAATTTATTTCTGCTGAATTGTGTGAAAAGGTGAAATTTTGAATTGTGAAGGGGCCCGTTATATCAGGGGAAAATACCCTGAGGACCATGATGATCCTCTATTGCTCCCCTTTGCACCATAATGAAGAAAGCAAAAAAAAAAAACAAGTCATTTGCGATTAAGATTTCTCGTAATAAATGTATACATATGTAATTTTGAAGTCAACAGAGGACCACCCAAAGATCATTCATGCCAAGTTTGATCAATATCTATTGAGAAGTTCAGAAGAAAATGTGTATTGAAGATTTCCCTTTTGTAACAGTTTGGGCCCTAGGGCTTGGCTAACACCAACTGTATGGGGATGCTCTACATTACTTTTGTGGAAGACCACTAGATGCTGTTTGTATCATTCTAATCTCATTCTTTATATAGTAAAATTTATACAATGTGCAATAAAGCTCAAGATGGAGTATCTATTATTGCAAATAATAATGTTCCTCACAAACAAATACCTTTCAAATGAAACCAATCTTAACAATTTGCTATCGCAAATTCCTGCTCCATATATTCTAGCAGGAGATTTAATGGCCAAGTGATACAAATCACAGAGCTTCCCAAATTGAAACTTTTTTGCATAATAATGATCTGGCAATTGTGAATGATACCAATTCAAAAATTTATCTACATCCTGCAACAGGTTACTTCTCTACACTTGATATATCTCTATGTAGCCCAACATTACTAACATGGAGTTTACATGGAGAGTTGATGAGGATACTTGTGGAAGTGACCACTTCCCCATCCTTTTATCATCAATATGTTCATCTAACTACAGCCAACCGAAACGGTGGAAGCTGTCCAAAGTTGATCACCTTGTGTGCCTTGAAACTTTTCTGAGAGAGGCATTAATAAATAAAACAACATGCAGTAGCTGTATTCTTTGACTTTGAAAGTGCCTATGACACTACTTGGAAGTATGGCATATTAAAAGATTTTCATGAGTTTGGTCTCAGAGTTCCCTTCACACTTTTTATAGTGGCTTATTAGCTTACCTGAGCACGTAGTGCTTGGTGAGCTATTGTGATCAGTCAGTCTACTTAGGCGTCCGGCGTCCACACCAGGGGGTTGTTAATGCTCTAGTGGTCACACCTTTGAGCAAATCTTCATGAGACCTGGTCAGAATGTTCGTCTCAATGATATCTTTGACAAGTTTAGAACATGGGTCATCTTGCGTCAGAAATTAGGTTATCAGGTCAAATAGAAATTTTGTGGACACTCTATAAATCACAGATTTGATTGCATCTTCATGAAACATGAAACATTGTCAGAATGTTTGGATAAATGATCTTTAAAAATTGTGTGAATTGTGTTGCCTAAAACTAGGTCAGCGCACCAGAAAACCTTGTTAATGTTCTAGAGGTTGCAATTTTAATTAAATCTTCACCAAATCTTGTCAAAATGCTTGCCTTAATGATATGTTGGTTAAGTTCGAACATGGGTCATTTATGGTGAAAAACTAGGTCACCAGGTCAATCATAGAATAATCTTGTTAACCGTCAGGGGGTCACAGTTTTGATTGGATCTTCACCAAACTTTGTCAAAAAGATTGTTTTAATGATATCTTGCTTAAGTTCGAACATGGGTCATTTGGGGTCAAAAACTAGGTTACCAGGTCAAATCATAGAAAATCCTTGTTAACACTCTATGGGTCACAGTTTTGATTGAAGGTTCACCAATCCTTGTCAAAATGCTTGTCTTAATGATATCTTGGTTAATAGGGGTGTAACGGTTAACTGGTATACCGGTTAATATTGCAGTACAATTCTGACGTTTTTTTACCAGTTAGTTTTTCTCTGAACCGGTTTTTGTAGTCATGGCGGCGCCACTGATGAGAATATGTACAATGTGTAATTCATATTAGCATTTTCTCCCCATTCTGCCCCCATCATTAACTTTTAAGCATTAACTTGTGTATATGATTTGCTCATCAATTAAACACTATTTCACTTTGAAACTACATATGAATTTCTTATATAAATATATACAATATTGATCCATTTAAGGCGATGCATGTGCATCAATTCCTGCTTTGCTTTTCTGCGCGAAAAACAATACGTATTGCAATATATTGCAATATGGTTTTTACCGTATTGTTACATCCCTATTGGTTAAGATCAAACATGGGTCATCTGGGGTCAAAATCTAGGTCACCAGGTCAAATCAAAGAAAAACCTTGTTAATACTCCAGGAGTCACAGTTTTGATTGGAGGTTCACCAATCCTTATCAAAATGTTTGTCTTATTGATATCTTGGACAGGTCTGAATATAGGTTATCTGGGGTCAAAAACTAGGTCACCAGGTCAAAACTTTGGAAAACCTTGTTAACCCTCTATAGGTCACAGTTTTGATTGGAGGTTCACCAAACCTTATCAAAATGATTGTCTTAATGATATCTTGGTTAAGTTCGATCGTGGGTCATCTGGGATCCAATACTAGGTCACCAGTTCAAATCACTGGAAAACCTTGTTAACCTTCTAGAGGTCGCAGTTTTGATTGGATCTTCCTCAAACTTTGTCAGAATGTTTGTATTAATAATATCATGAACAATTTTGAACATGGGTCAACCCAGGTTAAAAACTAGGTCACCAGGTCAAATCAGGAAATCCATAGAAGTTGCAATCTTTACTCAAGAGGGCGAAAAAGGGCCATCTTGGCCCTCTTGTTTAAATGAACGTTTCTTTCATGTTTGTGTGGGTAACAATCTGTTTGAGCTGCACAGACAGGAAATGGGTGTACCGCCGGGCTGTACCCTTTTTAGTATAGCAATTAATAGTATAGTTAAAGCTGTCAATCCTGGAGTGGACTGCTCCCTTTATGTTTATGATTTTATTATATTTTTTAAATCTAGAAACATGAATATCATTGAACTCCAACAATGTTTAAATGAACTTTAAACTTGGTCTGATCAAAATCGTTTTTGATTTTCTGAAAGCAAAATCAAATGTGTACATTTCTGTAATTTATGGTATGCATCCAGAGCCAAATCTTCATTTGGAAAACACACCAATTGAGGTTGTCCCAGAATTTAAATTTCTTGGAGTGATATTTTACTCCAATCTTACATTTCTTCCCAAATCAAAGCACTTAAAATCAAGTGCCAGAAGGCTCTCAACCTCTTACAAGTAGTCGCTCACTCTGGTTGAGGAGCTGACACTAAAGTTCTTTTACATTTAGGCTGAAAAAAAAATTCTCGTTTCTGGTCCTCCGACCGACCGTTAATTTTTAACCCCGACTGCATTTTTTTACCGAGAAATATTCCGGAATTTCGGTTCCGTATCCGGGAAATAGTCCGCGCTATCGTTACCATTGGAAACGGAATTTTTAGATGGCTGCACAACTACGATGCTTGCTGGCTGTAAAAGTAGATAAATGCGTCCATTTTTGTAGTGTATTGTGTGTCCAGTTTGTTTGAATAAGCATGAAGCTCATCAAAATTTATCAAAGCAATGGCTTTGCATACATTAGCAGTTATTAAAAATGACGGGTGTAAAAAAAAAAAATCCCGACCTACCGACTCACTTTATTTTGATGACCGTGACCAGAAACAAGAGTATTTTTTTTTTCGGCCTTTTATAGATCTCTCATTCGTTCAAAACTGGACTATGGATCCATTGTTTATGGATCTGCTAGGAAATTGTATTTAAAAATACTTGATTCTATACATAATAGTCTTAGACTGGTCCTTGGAGCTTTTAAAGCATCCCCCGTGAACAGCCTCTATGTTGAGGCAAATAAACTACCCCTTTATTTTAGGCAGCAAAAACTTGCTGCCCAGTATATTTTAAAACTTAAATCAAACCCTTGCAACCCCACACATCACAGTTGTTTTTAACCCTTTGTTTAAAAATCTGTTTGAACAGAAACCAAATGTAATTCCACCACTTGGTATCCAAATGTCTCAATTCATTTAAGATATCTACGTTAATATGGAATCCATTGCAGAGTACAAAGTTCAGATATTCCAGAAGTCAGAAGCAGACAGTGGCACTTTCCAAACCAAATATCATGAAATAAAATAAAAATTTTCATTCTCATCAATCCATTTATACTGATGGCTCAAAAGATGGGGATACTGTTGCAGCTGCAGCAGTATCTGGAAATAAATTAAAAATGCCATCTTCCAGACAAGTCTTCTATTTTTTCAGTTGAGATAAAAGCCATTGATCTTGCCACGATCTCACTAAAGAATCAAAACATTATCATTTCATCATATTCTCAGACTCGTTGTCTACCTTACAAATTTTACATAATATGAATTTGGAAAGTTCCACAGTCTGTGATACCCATGAGCAATTCTCTTGCCTCAGTACATCCAAACAATTTGTATTTTGCTGGATCCCAGGTCACATGGATATTAAGGGTAATGATAGAGCTGATGCACTTGCTAAATCTGCCCCAAAATTACCAATTTCAAATGTGAACATTCCTTACACTGATTTTAAATCTTTAATTTTTAACCTTATCCGATCTTCCTGGCAATCCCAATGGGATTGCTGACATTAACAACAAACTTCACTCAGTCTAGCCAACCCTACCCAAATGGCACCCCTCTTATGGGTCCATTTGTTAAGAAGTAATATTGTCTAGATGCAGAATTGGTCATTCTTTGCTATTTTTTAGAGCATCTTTAAATCGAAACCCAAATTGTTTTGTTCATTTACAAAATGTAGCATTTGTAACCATGTTTATGTTTCAGGAAAGTACTCAATTATTTTCCTGTTTTTAGTACATACAAAGTGCAACAGAGGAAATCAGACCTTCCCAGATATTCATATATTTTAGGCCTAAAAATCTTTAAATCTTTAAATGTTTCATTGCATAATGCAAAGGTTAAACTGTGAAGACCAAGGAAATGTAACCATTTGATATCAAGAATGTACATATGACATATTAATGAAGGAATCAAGTCCTTTCTGTTTATTGTTTGATAAACATATAGCATGTTTATAAATTAAGATGTGTAGGAATTTTTTTAAAGGGCTTTACCCCGATGATTAAACACACCTTTATATAGAAGTGTCTTCAGAAAATAGTGTATTTCCCTTTGGTGGTATTGCCTCATTTCTTATTGCCTAGTCATATGGTATACTGGTATTGCCTCATTTCTTATTGCCTAGTCATATGGTATACTGGTATTGCCTCATTTCTTATTGCCTAGTCATATGGTATACTGGTATTGCCTCATTTCTTATTGCCTAGTCATATGGTATACTGTTATTGCCTCATTTCTTATTGCCTCATATGGTATACTGGTATTGCATACTAATACAGCACATACTGATATTGCATACTGATATGGTGTACTGTTTTATGGGCTACAATGACCAATGTGCCTTTTCACAGTATTTTAAATGTATTGGCCATACTAATTGTTTATCGTAATCTTAATGTTTTCAGGAATTGGACCGGATGGTCACATTGCTTTCAATGAGCCAGGATCCAGTTTAGTTTCACGGACACGAGTGAAGACTTTAGCACAGGAGACTATTATTGCTAATGCACGATTTTTTGATGGAGATATATCCCAGGTTCCCACAAGAGCACTAACTGTGGGTGTTGGCACTGTGATGGATGCAAAAGAGGTTTAATTTTATTGATATACTTGTAATAAATATGTTTTAATATTTGGTGAAATTGTCTGCTGTGGAACCTTATTGGTTTGAATTCACCAGTGCTGGTGAAATTGATTCTGTTAATGTGGTGTCAAATCAGAAGTAGTAGCAATAGTCTTCCAAACAATGTGCAGTTATGTCTTTGAACATGTGGATGTTTATTGAAATATTCATAAATTAATCAGAATGATAATCAGTACAAACAGAGCAATATGGAACTTTTGTTCTATAAATTATCTTTGCAACCTATGACAAAAAATATATAAATATCCATAAATGTAAATAATACATGCTGTGTCATTTGTATTTCTATATAGATCTTGATAAACATGTATAGAACACAACATAATGTGAATTGAAACAAATGACATAATTTATGAAGTACATACTTTACTTTAGAAATTTGGTCACATATTTCTTCATCACTCCATCCCAAGACTTTTGAAGGTTATAATGAAATGTTGGTCAGTTGTAACTGATGTTATGGCATTGCTGCTCTGACCGGTTTATTTCACAAGAAATGTGTTGATATATCTCATTTTGTGCATCAAAAGTATTTAAAAGATATTTAAAGGATATCTTAACATAAATAATATCAAATTGTAAAAAAAGACGATGTAATAAAGTTTTTCAATGAAGTTTTAATAGTCATGAAACGTTTGTAACATTGTAACAGCCTTAAACTATCAGTTAACATAACATTATAAACTGTAACACAATCATCATTAGACAGTTTTCACAAATATGTTAGAGCCATGTATAATCTAATTGACTTTTAGAACAAGAGATATGAGAGGTAATGGAGGTTACGTGTAACAGTGTGTTATTTATGTTAAACAAAATTAATGCAAAATAACACTTTCCTTCAGACAAACTGTTCAAAATACACAACAAATACAAGAATGGCTTTCGACAATGATATCTAAACTGTGTTTTATAGCAAATCAGTATCATGAATATCATTGTTTTCAATGAAAACTAAGTATCCTTAAGCACAAAACAATAATAAGGAACTTTCACTGTTGAATAACTTAGTAACTGACATGTTTTCTTAAATAGCAGACGATGTTTAGATGTTTTGAATTCTTATGAGAGTCAACTTCTCTTAAACAAGCACAAAGAATTCAAAATAAAGTCAAGTTAGCACAAAATTTGAACAGGTGTTAAAAGCTTCATGGTAATGGCTATTTTTAAACAACAGTTTCTCAACAATGACTCATATTTTTAGTAAAGTCAATAAATGATTTTGCACACTTGAACACTGGAAACATCATGTTTCTAATCTTTCAAATATTGTTTTGATCATGTCAATGATCTCCTTCCCTACTTTGAACAGGTGTTGCCTTTTTAGCTCACCTGAACATGGGTCATCTTGGGTCAAAAACTTTGTCACCAGGTCACATAGAATGGAAAATTTGTTAACACTATAGAAATCACAGGTTTGAATGGATCTTCATGAAACTTTGTCAGAATGTTTGTATTAATGATCTTGTACACTTAGGCGAATATGGGTCTTCTCCAGTCAGAAACTAGGTCACAAGGTTAGCGCACCAAAAAATCTTGTTAATGCTCTAGAGGTTGCAATTTTGATTGAATCAGAAGGTTTGTTCTAATAATATCTTGGACAAGTTTGAACATGGATCATCTGGGGTAAAAAACTAGGTCACCAGGTCAAATCATAGAAAAACCTTGTTAACGCTCTAGGGGTCACAGTTTTGATTTGATCTTCACCAAACCTTCAAAATGCTTGTCTTAATGATATCTTGGTTAAGTTCGATCATTGGTCATTTGGGGTCAAAATCTAGGTCTGCGCTGGTGAATACCCACAACATTTAAGATGAAACTACTTACATTTTTTCTGCTTCCCAAACTGGTGACATACTTATTTTTACGTTTTTCATGCGTAAACTGATCAAATATGAAAATTGAGTAAAAAATAACCAGGAAGGTTGTGTTTTTATCAAAGCTCAATGTTTGCCCAAAATGAAAACAAACATATTACTAAGAAAACTGGTATATTTTAGCAAGAAAAACACTGCCCACATGAAAATAGCTTTAAGTACATGAAAAAATCAGGAATAACTGTAAATTGTGATGGATTGTTTTGAAACTTTTGTTATCTAGAATTTAAATGTTAAACAAGAAGCACTCACACACAGACATTTCCCTCCCCCCTGAAAGTGAAAGTACATATCTAGTAGAGGTGAAACGATTAATCGCGATCCATTGCGAACCGCGATTTTTCATGCTCGATTCGATTCGATTCGATTCAATGACGGCAATTTCGATTCGATTTTTTTTTGGTAATACCTACTTTCATTTTCCGTAGTATGCGAGTCAAAATGAATGAATTCTAACGAGATCAGCATTCTTCTCGTGTCGTCAGGCTCTTTACTGTTTCAGTTTTTCCTATTCACAAGTTTTATGTTTCGTTTGTTCCATTGTTTACAGTATTTAAGAAAATACATTCCATCGTAAACTAGTGGGATAGCTATTTTATTCTTGTCCTATTTAATTCCTTTTAAAATCGAAAATCGAATCGAAAAATTGAATCGTGGGATGAAAAATCGAAATCGAATCGAAATTTTTTGAATCGTTTCGCCTGTAATATCTAGAGAATATTTCTGATCACAGGATGTGCAACATTTAAAACAGAATCGGTACCTTTTATACAATTAGGCCGTACCAATTTGCTTTTATATTTAATTGAAGTGGCTTTTTAGCTCACCTGAGCACATAGTGCACGTTGAGCTTTAGTGATCAGTCAGTCTACTCCAGCATCCGTTGTCTGGCATCCACTCCTAGGGGTTGTTGATGCTCTAATGGTCACACATTGGGTTAGAATTCCCCATCTGTCGCACTACAACTCCCCTACTGTGCCTGCCTGTTTACCATAGGCTGCAACCGGTGTCGCCGTAAATGCTCTGTCCCTGTAGCACACCACTTTGGCCTAATTTGGGCTAAACGGGAGTTCAGGAAGGCTCGTCCTTATCAATCGGCTGTTCATGCCGTGCCCTAGATCATTTTTCATTTCCCCTAGTTCATGAGTACATAAATGTGTCCTGTCAGACTATCGCCATGTATTGTCTTTGTCATCTAGACTTCTCTTTTTTGAAAAAATTACCTTGAAGGCGGTGGCTCATGGACTAATCTGGTGAAATGTTTGGTCTTTGACACTTGTAATTTTAGCTTGGAAAACATTCTGCAGGAATACATTTGTCCAATCTAACCTTTTCCACAGTATATTACTGATGTATCCCTGTCATGACCTGTGTCGGCATTCCCCAGGTCATGTCCCCTTGTTGGACTCCATGGCGGGTGGGGAGCATCGGTGTTGAAGAAAATCAAAACAAACATGGCATCCCCCCCAAAAAACCAAGTGTCTACTCTCGGACACAGACTCCAAATTCACAGAAATTTCCGCAATTCATTGTAGTTGCGGCAGTGGATCCAGACACGGGCACTGGAAGTTAATGTAAATATATAGTAGGCGCATGAATAAACAAGGAAGGGTAGGACACTATTTTTGAGGCAAATTCGGGTTTGGGGTACTATGCGTGTTTTTCAAACAACCTGACGCGATGAATCGCTCTCATATAATCTACTTACCTTTAAATTCGCTGCGAATAAACCGGAAGTAAAGCATTCTAGCAAAATTCTGAAGCACTTGGAGGTGTAAAAACATCTTTTTCCCCGAAGAATGGGCGGAACGAAACAATGTAGACATAGTAAGTAGAGTACATGTGAGCGATTCATCGCGTCAGGTTGTTTGAAAAACACGCATAGTACCCCAAACCCGAATTTGCCTAAAAAATAGTGTCCTACCCTTCCTTTTTTATTCATGCGCCTACTATATATTTACATTAACTTCCAGTGCCCGTGGATCCAGATAAACCTATTACAAACCTTTCTCCCTTTGTCATTGAAAAGCGAATTAAATCCATTCTAGGTTCACCTAAGTCAGTCAAAAAAGTAAAAAATGACACGTTGCTTGTGGAATGTTCCACAATGCAACAATCGAAAAACCTTCTCTCGACAACGTACTTCTTTGGAGCAAAGGCTGCGATGTTTCCCCATGAAACACTCAACTCATGTAAGGGTGTGATCGATTGCAGGGATCTACCATGTTGTTAATCCTTCGACAAGGTTAAATCAAATCTTATGACTCAGGCTGGTTCTGATGTTAAATGCATCAGTATTACCAGAAATGGTACCAAAGTGGATACTAACACCTATATTCTTTCGTTCTCGACACTAAATCTCCCTTCACATATTAATTCTTTACCTCATACAGACGTATAAAATAGGTTTTCAATCTATCAAAGTCGAAGTGTATGTACCCAACCTGCTGTGTTGTTTTAAATATCAGTGGTATAGCCATCATGAGACCTGTTGTAGAAACATACCAGCATGCCCAAAATGCACTTTTGAGGGACTGGAAATACTTTAAAACGACTTTTTCTCATGGTTCTGTGGATGGATTATTACCAAATTTGGTTTTTAGCATTATTTGATAGTGTTCTATCAGATTTGCTGAAATAAAAATGGTTAGCTCCTATTAGGGGCCGCTAGAGCTAAAAATAGAAATACCTTTAAACGTCTTCTTCTAATAAACCAGTGGATGGATCATCACCAAACTTGGTTTGTAGCATCCTTAGATGGTCCTCTCTCAAGTTTGCTCAAATAAATTTGTTGGCCCCTTTTAGGGGCCACTAGAGCAGATAATAGAAATACCTTAAAACAACTTTTTCTCTTGATTCTATTGATGGATTACCAAACTTGGTTTTTAGCATCTTTAGATAGTGTTCTATAGATTGCTGAAATAAAAATGGTTGGTTCTAATTAAGGGGCGCTAGAGCTAAAAATAGAAATACCTTAAAATGACTTGTTTTCATGAACCAGTGGTTGGATCATTACCAAATTTGGTCTGTTGCATCCTTCAGTCATCACGAATATTCCTTTGTAGTATCCTTTGTTGGTCCTTTATCGAGTTTATTATTGTTCCCCATTTTTTGCCCACAAGGGTACCTTTATTACCTTTTTAGCAACAAGTTAATGAACATTTATTCTTGTGAGCGATGCTGGACCATCGTGGCCCTCTTGTTCTATTTTTAGCTCTAGCGGCCCCTATAAGAGAATCCGTCTGAGCTTTTTACACAGACACGAAAATGGGTTTACCTCAGGGCTGTATCCTGTTGGTAACTTTATTTAGTATTAAAATCAATAGCATAGTTAAAGCTATTTATCCTGGAGTAGACTGCTCCCCCTTGGTAGATGAGTTTATTATATGTTTTAAATTTAGAAACATGAACTTCATTGAAAGACAGGTACAACAATGTCTTAATAAACTTCAAACTTTGTCTGATGATAATGGCTTTAAGTTTTCAAAATCCAAAACCAAATGTATGCATTTTCGCAATCTTCGTGGTTTACATCCAGAACCAAGCCTTCGTCTGGACAACACACCAATTGAGGTTTTCCCAGAATTTAAGTGTTTATGAGAGATATTTGACTCCTAACTTACATTCCTTCCCCATATTAAAGCACCTAAAAAGAAGAGCTGACAGAAAAGTTCTTTTGCGTTTATATAGAACTCTTGTTTATTCAACACTAGACTATGGATCCATTGTATATGGATCAGCCAGAAAGTCTTATTTTAAACTCCTTAATTTAATACATAATCAAGATCTAAGACTAGTCCCTGGGGCATTTACAATCTCCTTTGTAAACAGTCTCTATGTTGAGGCAAACAAACCTTTCTTTTATTTAAGACGGCACACACTTGCTGCTCAGTTTATTTTGAAACTAAAGTCTAATCATTTTAACCCTACACATCATTTTGTTTTAACCCTTTACTAGCTCACCAGATCCGAAGGTTCAGGGTGAGCTGTTAGGATGGGTAGGTGGATGCTCCGGCGTCCATCGTCCGTCGTCTGGCGTCAACAATGGTCTTCTCCTCAGAAACTACTAGTCGGATTTACTTCAAATTTGCTGTGCAGAAGCCTTTTGACGTTCTAACTGCAATTTGCTCATATTGTTCCGGTCACTAGAGCTAAAAATAGAAAAACCTTTAATCATCTTCTTATCATGAACCAATGGATGGATCATCACCAAACTTGGTATGTAGCATCCTTAAACAGTCTGCGAAAAATGCGTATAGTCCGAGACTATAAAAATCTGGCCCGCACTATAAACTTTCGTTGTAAGTGTAGTCCGATCGGACTATAAATTTTTGGGAAATCGTAAATATGGGGGTTTCCATGTTACTGTAAATATTCGCACGCAATGACGTTTGGGAAAATCATATAAGAATTTTAACCAATCAAAATTCTGCTTTTTCGTGAGTGCACACAACTTGTCTTCAGTTTCCGTTTACATGCCACTAGGGTCACGGACTTGGTATCTGACGACAGTAGTCTTTCACACGACTCATATTACGCGCCAGAGTAGATGATGGTGAAGAAGAATTAATGGAGAACTTTTTGGAAAAGCTCGGTCGCTTCACAGTTACCACAAAATAAATGAATAAACGTTCAAACCGCTGACGTCACACGATTACTGTTTCTCGGCTTTCTTCGCTAAAAGACGTCGAAAGCGATATATTAAATCGGTGCCAATATTGTTTTGGTTCCGTTTTTCTATTTCATGAATCGGTGCAATATGTACACCCAGGTCACATGCTACTCACTTATTAGTGTTAGCTAAGCACGATATTGACACATTCCACAATTTGTGACGTCATTCCTGCGTGTCATTCAGCTTAAGTGTAACTTTTTGAAATGAAATATTATCGCTGATGACGTAAAACATTTGTGAAAACATTTTCTTGTTATAGCTTTTGTAAAATCGATCTGTGTAGTGTTTATTGACCCTTTAGTTGTACTTATTTCGGACATGAACTGAAATTGGATATGCTTTGCTACAAGACTATTAGTACATAGATATGTTATCAGACATATCTTTATAATTCTGTTAATACAATAATGACATATGTGTTACTCAGGTGAAATTTTGATATTACTTAAGAGTTTGGTTTATGTGAACTTTTTGTGTGCTTTTATGAAACCAGGTTTGTTTTCTTAGCAATGTAAGTTATGATGAATCCGTTTGCTGCATATTTATATAATATCTGGGCTACCAGAAAAAAATGATAGCCACTGGTCAACTAGAAAAAAATTGGAAGCCCACTAGGCTACCACATGCTAAATAAATTTGTAGGACACTGAGCTTGAATCAATCACTAATTATAGAATTCTAGAATGGAATCGGTAAATATTTGTCGGATATTATGAATTTTCTACGGTTTGTCGAAGGCACAAAGCCTGGTAAATCTGTTAACATTAATATGAAGAAAATTTATCAACATTGGGTTTTCTATCTGGGTAGGTAGTTTTGTTTTCGGGCGATTAACTTCTGTAAAGTCACTGGCCCGACTTGTGAGTAAATTCAAAATGCTTAATCCGATGATTGCCAATTGGTATAAAAGATTGCAATCCATCTGAATTATTGAATTTGTTCCATTCTATGTAACACTCATATTGCCATGTTTCACATCTATAGTTTAATTGAATGCAGCCATGAAAGCTTAGAGAGTAGAATTTTGGTCTAATGCTGAAAAAGAATTGATTTAAATGGCTAATTGTTAGAAAATGATATTAAATAGCATATTCTAGACATTGAAGATGAATACCAGGATAATGATTTATGTTTGATAGACGTCCATAAGTAATTTAACAAATATTCTACGACAAACAAGCTTGGATTAGAAAAAATCTAAGCGGACTATAAATTTTGTCACAAGGTATAGTCCTGAGGACTATAGTAAAAAATATTAACCGAGAAGACTGCTTATATGGACTTTTATCAGATTCGCTCAAAAAAAATTGGTCGGTCCCTTTTAGGGGCAGCTAGAGCTAAAAATAGAAAAACCTTTAATCGTCTTCTTCTCATGAACCAATGGATGGATCATCACCAAACTTAGTCGGCAGCATCCTTAGATGGTCCTTTCTCAAGTTTGCTCAAATAAATTTGGAGAGCCCCTTTTAGGGGCCGCTAGAGTTAAAAATAGAAATGCCTTAAAATGACTTTTTCTCATGTTTCTATAGATGGATTATTACCAAACTTGGTTTTTGACATCTTTAGATAGTGATCTATCAGATTTGCTTAAATAAAAATGGTTGGCCCCAATTAGGGGCCGCTAGAGCTAAACTTAGAAATACCTTAAAATGACTTCTTTTCATGAACCAGTGGTTGGATCATCACCAAGTTTGGTCTGTGGCATCCTTCAGTCATCACGAATATTCTTTTGTAGTATCCTTTGATGGTTCTTTATCAAGTTTATTATTATTCCCCATTATTTGCCCACAAGTGTACCTTTATTACCTTTTTAGTATCAAGTTAATTAATATCTATTCTGGTGAGCGATGCGGGGCCATCATGGCCCTCTTGCTTAAAACTCTGTTGGAACGGAGACCAAATGTACTCCCATCACTTGGTACCTGTATGTCTCAATTTATTGAGGATCTCCATGTTGATATGAAATCCGTGGCAGAGTACAAATTTCAGATACTCCACCCTGAACCCTTATGTCAGCGGAGTTTCGCTTCGACCTCACTTGTGACAAAAAGTCAGATACAGACAAAAACACTTTCTAAACTAAATATCATGAATTTGGAATAATCATTTTCTCAGACTCATCGTCTACCTTACAAACTTTACACAATATGAACTTGGAAAGTCTCACTGTCTATGATACCCTTGGGTGAATATCTCACCTCAGTCCTTTCACAGAATTTTATTTTGCTGGATCCCAGGTTACACGTGTATTAAAGGTAATGATAGAGCTGATGCACTTGCTATATCTGCCCTGAAAGTACCAATTTCAAATGACAACATTCCTTACAATGATTTTAAATCTTTAATTTTTAACATTATCTGGTCTTCCTGGCATGGGGATACTGACATTAACAATTTCACTCAGTCAAGCCAACCCTTGGCAAAAGGCACCCCTCTTATTGGTCCATTCGTCGGTAAGAGCTGATATTCACTGATATTCATGTTTCTCTGAACGATATCTTGGACAAGTTAGAATATGGGTCATCTGGGGTCAGTCACGAACTTTTTCACCAGGTCAAATCAATTGAAAACCTTGTTAACACTCTAGAGGTCACAGTTTTGATTGGATCTTCAACAAACCTTGTCCGATTTTTTGTTCTAATGATATCTTGAACAAATCTGAACATTGTTTATCTCTGGTCAGAAACTAGATCACCAGATCAGATGACAGGAAAACCTAATATTTAGTAGTCTTTACTCAGGTGAGCGAAATAAGGGTCATTATGACCCTCTTGTTTTTTTTAAATTTGTGAATTATATATACTTCAAATTCTGTATTTTTTCACAGGTGATGATTTTAATCACGGGTGCACATAAAGCTTATGCCTTGCATAAAGCAATAGAGAGTGGTGTAAGTCATATGTTCACTGTCTCGGCATTCCAAATGCACAAATCTACCATATTTGTTTGTGATGAAGATGCCACAATGGAACTTAAAGTGAAGACTGTAAAGTATTTCAAGGGACTGAACAGTATACATATGAAGCTTGTTGAAGAGCCAGAAATACCAATGTAGTAGTTGGTGTCCGTATTTTAGATATCACATTCGTTATCTGATTACATAGAACATTTAAAAGCAATCATATTCCATTAAGACTTACCGATGATTATTATAATTATGTGCATGTGAAAGTGTGTTCAATTTATCGCATTTATGTTTCAAAGCGTCAAATTCCCGCAACAATATGTCATATATTTAAGGTCACCAGAGCTAAAAATAGAAAGACCTTTAAACATCTTCTCATGAACCAATGGATGGATCATCACCAAACTTGGTCTGTAGCATTTTTAGATAGTCTTTTATCAGATTTGCTCAAATAAAAAAAGGTTGGCCCCTTTTAGGGGCCGCTAGAGCTAAAAATAGAAATGCTATCTCTCATGAACCAATGGATGGATCATGCCTAAGCTTGGTTTGTAGCATCCTTATATGGTCCTCTGTCAAGTTTGAAAAAAAATTGGTCAGTCCCTTATATGGGCCGCTAGAGCTAAAAAATAAAAATTTGTTAAAATGTCTTTTTCTCTTGATTCTATGGATTGATTATTACCAAACCTGGGTTTTAGCTTCTTTAGATAGTTTTCTATCAGATTTGCTTAAATAAAAATGGTTGGCCCCTGTTAAAGGCCACTATAAATACGTTAAAATGACTTCTTTTCATGACCCAATGATTGGATCATCACCAAATTTGGTCTCTGGCGTCCTTCGGTCAATCTGAATATTCCTTTGATGGTCCTTTCATTATTGTTTATTACAAGTTTATTATTGTTCCCCATTATATATGCTCACAATTATACCTTTATTACCTTTTTAGTAAAACGTTAATTTACATTTATTCTGGTGAGTGATGCAGGCCATCGTGGCCCTCTTGCTTATGGTTTAATATATCCTTTAGAGCACACTGCCCCATTGATAGTGATTCCCAAACAACATTACATGCATGTTAAAATGTTTACAATCTTACATTCCATCATGATACACAAACTTCTAACTTGTTATTGTACTGTCATTTTTAATGCGGTGGTGGTGTTCATGTCTTATGTACATTATTTCTCCATGAAACTTTTAAATAAGTGATTAATCCTGTCTCATTTATATTTGTTTACACATTTGTTTAACAATATTTATAACTAACTGAATATGTCAAACCGTTATGCAAAACAAATAAATGATATTTTTATAAAATGAGATGAAGTGCTCAGAGTGAGCTATATTGATAGGTCTATGTCCAGCATCGGGCATTGTGATTCATGCAGTGTGCGGTGTAGGCATTCACCTTGTGAACACTCTAGAGGCCACATTTTTGGTCAAAGGGTTATGAAAATTGGTCAGTGGCTTAGTCTTGATAATATCTTAGACGAGTTCGAAAAGGGTAAAAAACTAGGTCACTAGGTCAAATCATTGGAAAACCTTGTGGACACTGTAGGACTGTCAGAATGTTTGTCGTAATGATATCTTGGACAAGATTGAATATGGGTCATCTGATGTCAAATATTAGGTCACTAGGTCAAATCATTGGAAACCCTTGTGAACACTCTATTAGTCACAGTTTTGATTGGATCTTCACCAAATCTTGTCAGAATGTGTGTCTTAATGATACCTAGGAAATGATCAAACATGGGTCATCTGGGATCGAAGATGGGTCAAATCATTGGAAAACCTTGTTAACGCTCTAGAAGGCATTATTTTGAGCGGGTATTCACCTAACCTAGTCAGAATGTTTATCTTAGAAATATCTTGAATTTTTTTTAACGTGGGTCATCTTAGGTCAAACCTAGGACACGGGACTAAATCACTATGAAACCTTTTTAACATTCTAGTGGTCATAGTTTTGACTGGATATTTACCAAACCTCGCCAATATGTTTGTCTTAATGACATCTTGGACAAGATTGAACATGGGTCATCTGGTTTCAAAAAAGTTGGTCATCAGGCCAAAGCTTTACTCAGATGAGCGAAAAAGGGCCATCTTGGTCTCTTGTTTACTGTTTCTGAGGCATCTGTTTTTGAAAATTTTCAACATTTATCTGTGACCTTGTAGCCTCTAGAGGCTACATTTTCAGTCAAAGAGTTACGGAAATTGGTCAGAGGCTTAGTCTTGATGATTTCTCGTATAAGTTTGAAAAAGGGCTATATGGGGTCAAAAATTAGGTCACCAGGTCAAAATCGTTGGAAAACCTTGTGAACACTATTAGTTACAGTTTTAATTGGATCTTCACCAAGTCTAGTCAAATTGTGTGTCTTTTGATATGTAGGACGAGGTTGAATATTGGTCTTCTGGGTTAAAAAACAAGGTCACCAGGTCACATCATTTGAAAACCTTGTTAACATTTTAGGGGTCACAATTTTGATGGGATCTTCATCAAACGTGATCAGAATGTTTGTCCTAAAGATATCTCGGACAAGATCCAACATGAGTCATCTGCGGTCAAAAAGTAGGTCATCATGTCAAATCAGTTGCAGTCTTTACTCGGGTGAGCAAAAAAGGCTATCTTGGCCCTCTTGTTATGAAAACTTCTCAAAAGGTGAAAAAAAGGTGATTGTGTTTGTCCCTAGCCTAAGTACAACTGATGCACTTTACTTTCTTACATTGTGTGACTGTGTCCCAATAAATGAATGAATAGAAAGACGAATTTGCTCCATGTGAGTATGATTTTAGAACATAATTATGTGTGTTTTCATAGTGCCTCCAGAATTCTGAACAAATATATTACCAGACTTCATGGTTGCAAGAGTACTACTGATATGAATCTTCAAGCTACATAAAATCCACTTATTAGTATTCTTCATCCATTTAGTTACTCATTTGTAGTCAAGAATTTGTAAAATCCACAATGATATAATTATCAAGTAGGGAAATTGAAAAGATAAACATCACAATCATTTCTCTATGAATGTCATTTACAGTTTCTAGTAAATATTTCAGTGACTTGTGTATCACGCATTCTCAATAAATAGGTGTCATTTGAATTTGAAAAGCGAAAAAGGTCAACATTCAAAAAAGTGGGCTTCTATGTGTTATATAACTTGATACATGATTATATTACGTCTCTGCAAAATATTTTCAACATGACTCTAAAGACAACCGCGAAAAAGCCTTTTCCATTTACACCCTAAAAGTGTGTTTTTTACCATTGAAAGGTTAGTTACCATTGGTGTATAATTTTGAAAGAGATATTACTTTTTAATTTAAAGATGTATCTTAACACTTCTTTAGCTCACCAGAACCGAAGGTTCAGGGTGAGCTGTTAGGATGGGTAGGTAGATGCTCTGTCGTCTGGCGTCAACAATAGTCTTCTCCTCAGAAACTAGCAGTCGGATTTACCTAAAAATGACTTTTTCTCATGTTTCTATGGATGGATTATTACCAAACTTGGTTTTTAGCATCTTTAGATGTTCTATCAGATTTGCGAAAAAAATGGTTGGCCCCTATTAGGGGCCACTAGAGCTTAAAATATACATACATTTAAACGTCTTCTTCACATGAACCAATGGATGGATCATCACCAAACTTGGTCTCTAGCATCCTTACATGGTCCTCTTTCAAGTTTGCTCAAATAAATTTTGTCGGCCCCTTTTAGGGGCCACTAGAGCTAAAAATAGAAATACCTTAAAATGACCTTTTCTCATGATTCTATCGATGGATTATTACCAAAATACGCGCATTCTATGTTGCATTCATGAATCACACGACGTTTATGACTGAGATAGCAAATGTGTATTGTTAAAGTCACCAATGGTCCCTCCAACGCACACCATAATAATTCTAACTCTCTGATTGTATGTTATCCTGAAAATGTGCGACGACAATGCAAAGTAAGAATGGCACCTATTTATTGAAAATGCGTGGTATATGAACAGTAATTTAATAAACATTATGGTAAGTTTTTAACACCCAGCCCAGTGGGCTTATAAGTCATTCATGAATTGAACAAGAGGGTCAACATAGGTGTAGGCAGGAATGAAATGTTTATACGCACAGTGGAGCATGAAGAGAAAACTCATACAATATTTTGTTTTACAACTTAGGTCTCGGATTTTTTATTCGCATGTGCGTATTATGTGTAATGGGCGCTATGCCCTTGATCAACAGAGAACATAATATGAATTAAACTTTTATGTTTATGGTTGTTTTTAAAAATATCAGAAAAATAATGGAATTTACGACTCCTTAATGAGCAAATGGATGTTTTAGTGGATACCAATACATAGGGGGCCAATACGGGATGATTAGCATTGCTTTTTAACCAGGTTTTTAACCAGGTTTTAATATTGATTACATAAACGATCAAATATGTGTGGTTTTAACATCTACTTATATACATAATAATCTGCTATGTCATTGACAAATAGATGTCACAGTTAATTCACCACTGCCAGATTTTCTGATTTAATTTTATCCACAGTTAAAGAAGTCATGCCACCTAATGTATGTAAACACACAAACATAGTCACATTGCACTTCTATAAGGACATCTTCATGATTAATCCTATAGTGAGCTATGAGTAAAGAAAATTACCAACAATTCTAAATAATTTATAGCATGCTTAGACTCATGAACCGTCCATCAACCATTTGTGTGCTCATGTGAATTAATATCCAACCACCCAAACCTATAATATATGCATCAGTAAGACATTGATTGTCATCACCTCTGGGTCCAATCAATTTTCCATTTCTAACCACTGTTCAAGCTTTTTAACTATCATTAGATAACATATTTTTGAAAACTCATGTTACTTCCTAACGCCTTATTTTTATCCTGCCTAAATTTCTTTATTAAAGAGTAGTGATGAAACGATAATCGGATACTATCGATTAGCGGCGTGAAAACGTCTGCCGATTCCGATAATCGATTGCAGTTTTTCATAATCGATAATCTCATTTAGGCGCCGTAACTAACTACTGATACCTCAAACTGAACGCTCATTCCAGGGAAATCACTCAAAAAGATGACGGATCGTCGATCGAGACGAAAAACAAATAATTCACCACCCAAGTCATTTGATGTTAATAGAGCCTTGTTAATGGCACACTCCATTCGCCATGCTTATATGTTACAATGCCAACTAGCATAAAGCAGAGGATGACTAAGAACCAAAGGGTGCATAAATAGAATCAAACACTAGTGGTTTACTTATGTTACACTACTATACTAGAACCGATCATATAATCGGAAAATCGTATCGGATGTTGCAACCGATCGCAACCGATAATTGTTTCTATGTTTATAGTGTTAGTTTGTTTAAAGTTACATATTTGATTCTGATGATTCACAGAATTTGTAGCCATCGTTAGTGCGCTGGACTTGTAACCCGGAGATCCGGATTCGAATTCATGAAAATTTGACAAAAATGTCGTTTTCCTCCATATTTGGAGAAGTTACCGGCTCCTTGTGGAAGGGTAAGTTAGTACTGGTTAGTATACAGTCCAGGAAAACTGGTTATGTGAACTGGTCGTCATATATAACTGAAAAGAAGTTGAAAAACGGCATTAAACCTCAGTGACAATGAGTCTCATAAAAACAAAACAGAATTTATATAAAAGAACATGTTAATTATAGCATCTCGATAAGGTATCTAGATCGGTATATAATACATGTATACTGAAGCAAAAAAGAAACTTTCGCGAGACTTTAATGGGACTGTTTCCACATAGGTGCATATTAAGTTTTTGTTCGTATTTGTTATTGCAAAATAATTCAAAATCAATTCATCAAAGTTCATTTGCAGTCTTGCCTTAGGGACGACGTGCACGTAAATTGTTCTCAGTCAAACGATTTAGTACTGTTTCAGTGGAAATCCTGGGGTTATACGTACCTGTGGTGACAGACGATGTAGCTGTCGCAGTTAAAAAACGATTTCACGTGGTCACACGTGGTCTAACGCTACGTAGAAGATCTATCGTGCTTCGATCGGCCTGCACAAACTGCCGTCTCAGGCTTCTAACTGACTGCACAGATGATCCAACGTGCGTAGCAACCTCTTCCGTTGAAGCTCCTGCCTCCAGCATCCCAACGGCTCTCTCTCTCTCTCTCTCTCTCTCTCTCTCTCTCTCTCTCTCTCTCTTAAATGTTTCGCTATGCGAGGCATCGAAATTTCGCCCAAATTGTATATGTATAAAGTTGTTTATGTACTTTTATGACTGTAGTCGTCAAGTGCAATAATTTGCGTTGATAAAATTTTACACATGTAAACCAGATATGTCCGTCCCGTGCGTGCACGTGGAAATGGATATTGCATGATATCACATGATATCGTTCGACATGAGATGATTATCTGACCCAAACTAGGACGTCACTGTTAACTACTACATATACACACTTTTCTACATTATGTGCTTAACCTTATAAGTTTAAGACCTACTTGGCGAAAGTTTCTTTTTGGCTTAGTATAGATATGTAGATCCACTAGACCTAATCGTCAAAATAAAATTGTAAACAAATTTCATTTGATGTTCATGTCGAATATAATCATTTTCTATAGATCTATACATATAAGTATCTGAAATGTGTTTTGTGTAGATATGAAAAAGAGCAATGTCCAATAAAATGCTGATTTTTTTGCTAGCAGGATATCCTGGTCCCAAACAGAGGAACAATAGAAAAATCTTTCTTTACGACGATGTGCGATTTATTTGATGATTTGTCATTTATGGGAGAACATTTCGCCGTACAACTGTACCATTATGAGCCCTTTGACAAAAATAACATTATTTTCTCCCTCGCTACGCTCGTCCGAAAATAAACCATTTCTTGGTTAAACAAGAACCAAGATAGGAAAAGATACAACAACGCAGGTAGACGTTTTATAGGATGCTGTGCGTTACTTTTCGATCACAAAGAAGCTAAATTAGCAGTGGAAAACGTGTGAAGATCTAACCTTCTATATTCCTAATTTTCTAGAAATTTCAAGACGTTTCTGAACATTGTAATGAATGTAACCTTCCGAACTTGAACTAGATTTCCATCTGCCATGCTTATTAAGTAAAGTGGAATCTACTGATTCGCCGCTATTGGCAAATGCATAGGCTCCTCCGCTGCGCAAACTATGTAACCCAAATGAAGTATTATCTTCTCCAACAGCATCTAGAGCTTCGAGAAAAATTTGTCTGGCTCTTGTATAAGATAAACTTACGGAAGAATCAGCAATGACGTAACTGTTGGTAGACTTGTTAAACCTAACTTTAGTAAAAATGAACTGATCCGACGAAAACTTGAGCCCAGCCGCATAAAATTAAGTAGCCAGGATACCGGACACAGTTTTGTACCAGTTTTTGCAATAATAACTTCGGCTCCTTTCATTAATTGATCAGTTTTACTCTGTTTTATTTTAACTGTTAACAGTGACATGATTTTCACTGAAAATTAGATGTTTCATTCTGAGATGACTTAACTCATTATACCTAAGAAAACCTGAAAATCCAAGAATACACATGGTGCAAAGTCTCAAGTTCTTTAAATTACACGTTTCTCCTCCGTAATGATCCACGATTTTGTTAAGAATGTTAACAGTCATTGGATGTTTCTTACAAACAGGTACAGCTGAAAGTGTTCTTGAACCTTTGAATGTCAAATTCACTAAATTACTTTCACAGGGGTTATGCTCAGTAAGTGATAACTCATGTTGCCACTTGATGCTTTAGTAATAATCAATAACGGAACTGCTCACTCCTTGATTCAACATATCACTAAAAACAAACTAATTGAAGAGTCTTTTGCTGGCAGAAAATCCAATGAGTGAGATTTACACCAAGAGACAAACCTTTCGAAATAACTGTAGTACTTTGCACGTGTATTCTTGGATTTTGAAGCTCTAACGATGTCCGGTATCCTTTTGGCTGCATTTTCCTAGATCAGGATGATTTTCAAGAAGTTTAACATCAGACCATGATCGTGAAGCAAGTGTTTTTTGTAAAAGCAATAACATAATGAGAAACTTGCAGAACAAAACCGGAAGTCGGAAAATTGTAGAAATTTCAAGACTTCTTGATGAAAACAATCGCTAAACACTGTAGCGTAAAACAGACAATATTGTTACTATTTATATTTTGTTTCGTTTCAAAAGAATTTTATGAAAGATCATTCACCAGCGAACATAGTTATAGCTGTACAGTTATCTCTATTTCAGATTAAACACAGTAACACCAGCGAACACAGTTATCGCTGTTTGGAACTAAACACAGTAACACCAGCGAACACAGTTTTCTCTGTCAAAATCATAAATTGTAATGCACAGTTATCTCTATTTCAGATTAAACACAGTAACACCAGCGAACACAGTTTTCTCTGTCAAAATCATAAATTGTAATGCACAGTTATCTCTATTTCAGATTAAACACAGTAACACCAGCGAACACAGTTTTCTCTGTCAAAATCATAAATTGTAATGCACAGTTATCTCTATTTCAGATTAAACACAGTAACACCAGCGAACACAGTTTTCTCTGTCAAAATCATAAATTGTAATGCACAGTTAAAATCATCTTATCTTCAGATTAAACACAGTAACACCAGCGAACACAGTTTTCTCTGTCAAAATCATAAATTGTAATGCACAGTTATCTCTATTTCAGATTAAACACAGTAACACCAGCGAACACAGTTTTCTCTGTCAAAATCATAAATTGTAATGCACAGTTATCTCTATTTCAGATTAAACACAGTAACACCAGCGAACACAGTTTTCTCTGTCAAAATCATAAAATGTAATGCACAGTTATCTCTATTTCAGATTAAACACAGTAACACCAGCGAACACAGTTTTCTCTGTCAAAATCATAAATTGTAATGCACAGTTATCTCTATTTCAGATTAAACACAGTAACACCAGCGAACACAGTTTTCGCTGTTTCGAACAAAACACAGTAACACCAGCGAACACAGTTTTCGCTGTTTCGAACAAAACACAGTAACACCAGCGAACACAGTTTTCTCTGTCAAAATCATAAATTGTAATGCACAGTTAAAACAGCAAAAAAAAAACAGTTATCGCTGAGCAAAAACACTTTTCGTAGTTCAAACCCGGCTGCATATAAATCTTAGGTTTGTAACACGATACCGAACACAAAGTCGTCATCGTATGGATAAACGGGTACGTTTAGTTCAAAACTTTACAATGCAAATACAAGAGTGTAAAAAACAGTCACTATTCCTTGACATCATTCCTAAAACGCCCTCGCGTCTAATTTTAAAACAAGCACATTACTTACTAAGGGTGAGACTGCAAAAATACTATCTTTGCATGAACCGGCCACGAAAAAATTTTTAGGTTTACTGTACTCAATATATTCTTTGATGAACTCCGAGAATTTCCCAGTGTGTGCATTGAAAATAATTGGCCAAAAAATTGACGATTCCCACTTAAGGATGACTAAGGTACCGAATACGTGGCAGGTAGCGATATGTTTGAGAACTTTTGGAACCAAACTTACTGGCGGAACCAGCCAATTATTAACCCCGGCCCAGTCAAAAGCAAACGCATCAACGCCCATGGTTCCTGGACACCAGTGTTAAGAACAAAAGGAACTGAGTTTTGAATTTGATGAATCGGCGAAACGGTCGATTTCATAGGGACCCCAAAGAGAATTGAAATATTGAAAAATCCTTTCGTTTACTGCCCAGTCGTCCCAGTCATATTCTTTGCTAAAGCTGTCTGCTACTTGATTCAGTTCCCTAGGAATCCACGCGACCTCTAAAAGTATGTGAAACTTCATGAGATTATCAAAGATATTTCTAGCTAATTTTTGAAGTTGTGATACAATGCTACCATTATTGACTATTCTGACTATGTTCTGATTGTCTGTATACACTTTAACAAACATGCAACGTAAGAAATGTGAAAAAGAAACGATAGCATGATCGAGCGACCGAAGCTCCCTGTAAGTTGAGCTGTACTTCGACTCAGCCTGCGAAAACATGCAATGTGAGACTTCATTGTGTGAACTCAGGAGAACTCCGGCTCCAGCGAATTCACTAGCGTCAACAAATACAATCCGCTCAGGAACGCGCACGAGCGGAGTAAGCGTTTTACAAGGCAAATCATTAAGATCGTACAGCCAAAATCTTTACTCGTCTTCTGCTTGAATGTCAAGACTGAGGGGCCAATCCCAGGCAAGTCTGGTAGCGATAAGCACTTGACAATGTCGTGTCATGATGTTGCAAAAATTCCCTAGACTGAAAGACATGGAAATAATTTTTCCAACAATACGTGCTAAACTCCTGGCCGTTGGAACACTTGTTCTTGACAGGAATTGAGCAGGACAGAGATGAGTTTTTGCTTCTTGGGAAGCGGTATCTCTATGGTACCTTTATCAAGGTCCCACGATTGGTCTAGCCATTCCAGCTCGGAACAAGGTTTCCAAATGCTTTTTTCATCGTTATTAATGAAACCTGCTTTAATCAGATCTCCTCTGACCCGGAAACTAGTCTCTTGACAAAATGCGGGTGAATCCGTACCCCACCCATCATCTAAATATACTAATATTTTAATACCTTGAGATCTCCTGTATTTTACCAGCGGTCTGAGAAGTTTTGTAAATAAAAATTGGGCACTAGACAGTCCGAAAGCCATGACTGTATAAACAAAAAAACCTTTGACGTCCGTCTAAAGCCTAAATATTTTTGGTAATCTTCGTGAATGTTGACGTGATAATAACCACTGCATAAGTCAAACTTGAACATCAAATTACCTAGTTTGCAAAAATCTAAGGCTCCATTCATGCTTTCAAACTTAACTTTAAATTTATGAATGAATTGATTGACATGTCTAAGATCGAGTATTAAACGCTCTTTTCCCGAACTATTGACGGACACCGACAGAGGGTTAGTGCAAAGAGGTATGTTTTTCACTTCTCGTATACAGCCTAGATTTAATAAATCATTAACAGCTTGAGTAACAAAAGAAGCATGATTTAAAGAAGAGCGATTGTTTTTCAAAAACGTTGCCGTAGGTTCGGAATCAAAGGGGATCATATAACCGTGCTCAATCATACTTTCTACAAAAGAGTTGACTTTAAGCTCACTTCGCCAAAAATTGATACTTTTCTTCAAGCTATATTTAGCAAACTTGGTACAAGTAACTAAAGCCTCACATTGAGAAGTTTCAGTATCAGTAACAAAGTCTGAAAAACAGTACTCAACTTTTTCAATTTCTTCCCTGAGTAGAGGTCTGCAAATTGCCTTCGTCTGCTTTTTCTGGGTTGGCGCCTCTTACCGTGCTCCTCTGGACGTAGGGGCAGTATTTAGCGAAGTGCCCGTACATATGGCACGCGAAAAATGGACCGGCTCTTGCTTCCCGGGGTTGTTGTGAGCTCGTGCCAGGCCTTCCTTGCAGGCGATTCATATGTTGTTTGAAAGCCTCGAAAAAGACTCTGGGGCCTCTGGAGGGTTGGAGCGTTCTTAGAATATGGCTTGTATCAGCGGTTACGCATAGCACGTGCGATTGCTGATCGAAGATTGGCTGCATCTTCAGTGTTGTCAGCCAAAGCCCTATCTGTGTACTCGCGAACAGTGTCCCAGCCATGTTTGTCAGCTATCTTCAGAATTTTGTTTCTCTGATTAAGAGCTTCCGTCTCTTTCTGAATAACCAGTTTGATAAGCTCGGGGCTGACAGAGCAAACCTCTTCAATCTGTTTCAGTCCATTAAGTCTAGCAGAGTTGAACTCAAACTGCAGTTTGTTTCCTTCGTTAGAAAACATATTAGGCATTTCCGTAGCAACACTTTTGCTGGTGAAGCTCGAGAACCTGTTTTTTATTTCGCCTAGAAATATATTCCTTCGTCTATCTAAAGCAGTGTCTATTTCACTCTTGAAACGATTTTCTGAGTCTCTGGAACTATCTCCTTCTTCGGACATTTTGATTTAGCGTACAAAACAAACGACCTAACGCTTATAGTAACGCCCGTCGAATGATTCAATTTCTATCTTTTTTTTCAATACACACCTGATTAGCTACACATAACACGATTATCTTTGTAATTATTCGGACTGCATAACCGTGACGAAACGGCTTGAGCACTCTTTAGGCCAAGTAACATAAAGAAATATCAGTATAATTTGACATAGCAAGACCCATAGACGATTCGGAAGATGAGTGTAGCACCATGTAAAGATGGTTTATTTACTGGCATTTGTTCAAACTACCGTAGTAAAACACACCATTTAGCAAAACACCAGAAAAATATCATAAAAAATCAAACTAATATATGTATGTATTAATCACTTAGACAAGCCGTACATTGATAATCCGCTGAAATCCTTGATAATGTGTAAGTTAAATTCCAAACACATTGTTTTACACAGAATGTACACACATCGATATTTTAAGAAAATGTAGGTTACGCTTTAAAAATGTCTTCAACCAATCAAAATCAAGAATTCATCGATCACGCGACAAGAGTCCATATGACAAGTGATAAGCATCGGTATTTTCAAAATTCTTCAAAGTCGCCGATCAGTACAGATCATAGAATGTCACATGCTGTTTTGCGACAATTCGAATTGTCTATACAAAAAAATGCGATTGATGGTGCAACAAACAAGCTTCAATTAATTTCGGACATCATAGATCGATGTCAAGAAGACATAATTGTGCATTGCTACCTGGGCGTAGTATTATCCCTCATGTCTATACATGTTAGACGTGGAGGTTATCTCCCCTGATTATAACGAGGTCTTCTTCATATCAATTAATGCCGCAAAAGAAAAGCACGAAGAAAAGTAAGAGGCCCTTGTCTTCACCAGAAAATGATGTCAGCCTTCCTGAGAAAAGACCTGCAAACAAGACAACTCCGCCGAGTACAATCTCGACACCAAGTGTAACAACGATGGACAACATTGCCAACCAGACCTGTGTTCAGCCTCTGAATATGGCAAACATGTCCAATATGATGAACTATCAAACACCAGCTGGAGTATTCTATACCCCAGCACCCCAGCAACAACAGCAACATCAACCTCAATTTGTGAATCAACAATCACCACAATATGCTGTTCCACAACAGTATAATGACAAATTTCAACAATTGGTTTTGGAAAGGCTGAATTCGCTTGATAAAAAAACTATCAAAATTGGACGCAATTGAACAACAACTATCAAATGTATCGAGTAAGCTTACATCATTAGATACAAGAGTCACATTAATTGAAGCTGATGTTAGAGATACTAATTCTAGAGTAACCGAGGTAGAGGCTAGTAGAGCTTATGATTCGCAAATTTGTGAAGAGCTGATATCTCAACATGTCGAAATCAACTCAGCTTTAAAACAAGAACGTGAAAGAATCAACAAACTATCAGAAGATCTTTTCAATTTGAAATCCTTACCCGAAGAACTCAATGATCTAAAGTCTCGCTCAATGAGAGATAATCTTTTATTCTTCAGCTTTCCGGAGTGTCAATCACCTGAATCAAGACGTAATGAAAATTGTTCTAAAGTTGTTCTCGATTTCGGCAAAGAAGTTCTTTCCATCGATGATCCTCATAATTCTATTAAAATAGAAAGAGCCCATCGACTAGGCAACCGATTTAATCCTGATAAAGTGCGACCAATCGTGGTCAAATTTAATCATTACCCTGATAAAATGATGATCAAGGAGAAAGTTTCATCCCATAGGAAATCAAATAATAACGGAGCTACAGGCATGGAATCAACAGATGATCCAACCTCGTCATCTACGCTAAAGATTCGTGTTAGTGAACAGTTTCCAAAAACTATTTAAGAAAGGAGAAAACAACTTATCCCTATCATGGTAAAAGCTAAGAATGCTGGACAAACGGCTTATCTTGCATATGACAAACCACAGGGAGCTAGCACGTTGAAGGGATGGTGTATAATGATGTGTTAGGCTTAAAATGGCCACACGGACCAAAAACACTTATATTACATGTATACATATACAGGGGTTACAACTTCCGAAATGACAGCTTCTACACCAAGTTTGTTTAACACTACGTAACTTGTCAAGAAATTGCTCAAATTTCTAATAACTGGTGTCTACAGATAGCTAATACATTATACTACGCATAACCAATGAATATTTGGTCCAATTCAAAACGATGAAGCAGGTATTTCAACTTTTTCCTTCGAAAAATCGTCAATTTCGTTTAGTCGAACGCGACCTCGCAACACCAAATTGATCAGAATTACCATACTAAATACACCTTAAAACAACAGGTACAGTAATGACGACGCATGGTTACTATAAATATTACTAAAATACACTGATTCAGCGCAAAAATGCAATCCAGGAACGTTCTATTCACGTTCAATTCACAAAAATCGTCGCATGATTGAAACTTCAAATATTAAGATGCGATGACCTTTGCGCCGTAATTTGTTTGTAAGCGGACGTTTCATTGGCTGAATCATAATGACGTAGCGAGGTGGAAATCTATGACGGAGTCGACGATTTTGTTAATTTTACGTGAGTAGAACATTCCTGGATTATTCTTTTGTTCCGGATCAGTGTATTTTAGAGATATTTATGGTTAGCACACGTTGTCATTCCTCTACCTGTTGTTTTAATGTGTATTTAGTATGGTAATTCTGATCAATTTGGTGTTGCGAGGTCGCGTTCGACTAAACGAAATTGACGATTTTTCGGAGGAAAAAGATTAAATATCTGCTTCATTGTTTTGAATTGGACAAAGTGCTTACTGGTTATGTGTAGTATAATGTATTAGCTATCTGTAGACACCAGTTATTACAAACTTGAGCGATTCCTTAAAAAGTTACGTTGAGCTAAACAAACTTGGTGTAGAAGCTGTCATTTCGGAAGTTGTAACCCTTGTATATGTATATATATGATATACATGTTGTTGGTCAATGTGGCCATTTTAGGCCTAATACAGCATTATACTCCATCCCCTCAACGTGCTAGCCCCCTGTGTGACAAACTATACATCAATAATAAAATGTATTCAGTGGATACAGTAGCAGCGTCCGGTTTTTGTTAGGATGGACCAGTGAAACAGTTTACTTTTCTTGTATGGAATGTACAAGGTGTTGGAACCAAATTTAATGATTGTGATTTTATTAACTTTATATCTGATTTTGATATACTATGTTTTACAGAAACTTGGTCGGGTTCTAATGTCTCCAACCTAGACGGATACTGTTGCATTAATTGTCCTCGTCCGAAGTTTAATACTAAAGCTAGGCGTAACAGCGGGGGAGTCTCTATTTATTATAAGAAAGCTTTGAGTAAGTTCATTGATATTATTGACATAGATTCTAGGGGCGTCGTGTGGTTTAAACTGCGAGAGAAACAAATAACGATGCTTATTTTTGTGTTTGTTATATTCCTCCAGAGGACTCGAGTTTATATCGCAATAGTAGATCAACTTTATATCAATTTGATTTTTTTCGAATGTTTGGCCGATAATGTTAGAAAATATAATAATCTTGGCGATGTATTCATTTGTGGTGATCTCAATGCACGTACTGGTGAGCTGTATGATTATATAGAACCTTCAGAACTGAATAGGTATACTAATATTCCTTATAATGATGTTTCGGGTGAAAAACTCCGAAGACGACATAACAAAGATTCTGTTTTAAATAACTTTGGTAGTAAATTGCTAAACCTATTTAAAGAGAACAATTTATGCATTGTTAACGGTCGATTGGATGAGGGTAATTGTACCTTTAATTCTGTTTTACGTAACAAGAATATATCGAGTCTAGTTGATAATCTTGTCACAAATATTGAATGTTTTCTTGTATAATTATATGACATGTGTGTGTTAAACATGACGGAGTTTTCCGATCACTGTCCTCTCGCGTTTTCTATAAACTACAATG
This sequence comes from Lutraria rhynchaena, assembly GCA_008271625.1. Taxonomy (NCBI): domain Eukaryota; kingdom Metazoa; phylum Mollusca; class Bivalvia; order Venerida; family Mactridae; genus Lutraria; species Lutraria rhynchaena. The sequence goes on from VIBL01000036.1 coordinate 2,953,568, forward strand.
TTGATACATTTGTCCATGACGATTTACCGTTTGATAAAATTGCCTGGGATAACTTCCGTAATGATGAATTTTTAAATATATTGAACTCGAAAATCTATCAATTTAATGATATCAATCAAAAACTTATATCGCATGAATATGATATCAATGAATGTGTGAATAAGTTTTCTGAGATTATTCATGATGTTTCATTTCAATGTTTTGGACGTACAATAAACCCAAGACCAAAAAGAGTAGCTAAAAAATCTCCTTGGTTTAATTTTAACTGTAAGATTGCGAAAGCCAAGTTTTATGATTCAAAACGTAAATACAACGCTGATAAAAGTGAGACAAATAAAATGCACTTTTTGCGTTGCAGGAATGAATTTACTCAAATGAAAAGGCGAGCGAAACAAAAATATTTCAATTCCGAAAGGGCAAAATTAAGTTCTTTGAGCAAACACTCGCCCAGGCAATTTTGGAAGTATATTAAAAAGTTCCGCAACGAAAAAGATTCCATAGAAAATGTATCCGTCGATGATTTTAAGGAATACTTTTATCATATTTCTAACGAGTCATTTGGAAATTTACTCATTCTGATGTCACTGATTTGGACAGAGAAAATCCCATCAGCATTGAGGACCTTGATAAGCCAATATCGGTCGATGAAATTCTCAAAACTATATCTATGCTAAAACGTCACAAAAGTTGTGCTAGTGAAAATATAGTTGCTGATTTTTTCATAGATGCAAAGGAGATTATGTCACCATATTTATGTTTAATTTTCAACCTTATTTTTGACAATGGTACATATCCAGATGCTTGGTTTAAAGGTACTATTATACCCATTTTCAAAAAAGGTGATAAAGATAACCCGGCAAATTATCACGGAATCACTTTAATTAGTATTATTGGGAAAATATTTTCATTATTATTAAGAAATCGCATAAATAAATGGTGTGAATCAGAGGGAAGATTCAACGATTGTCAATTTGGTTTTAGAGATGGTCGTTCGACATCTGATGCTATTTTTCTATTACACTCTACTGTTCAAAAAGCTTTAAATAATAAATCTAAATTATACTGTGTATTCATTGATTATCAACGTGCATTTGACTCTATAAATCGAGATGCATTGTGAATAAAGTTATCAAAATCAAATATCAGCTGTAAAATTTTAAATATTTTGAAATGTATATATCACAATGTACAATCTTGTGTTAAACTGTATAATATGAGTATGTCGGATTTTTTCGATGTAACTGTTGGTTTAAAACAAGGATAGCCATTGTCTCCCCTGTTATTCATTTTGTTCGATATTGTTGAACACGTCGATTTTAATTCGTTGACTGAAAATGATTTACGACTTTTGTCTATGTATATGATACTCTTTGCCGATGACATTGTTATGTTTACAACTGACCCAACCGGTTTACAGTCTCAAATAGATAATATTTATAAATATTCAGAAAAATGGGGTCTTAAGATTAATGTCTCTAAGACTAAAATTTGTGTTTTTGAGAAACGTATGCAGCTACGATATCCAGACTTTTTTATAAATGGTGAAAAAAAAGAACGAGTAGATAGTTTTACTTACTTAGGTGTTAAATTTGCTAGCAATGGTAAATTTTCTGCTGCAATTAAAGCTCTAAATGAACAAGCTCTTCGTGCTTATCATAATTTGCTTTCTTTATTCGATCAAGTAAATTTTAATTTGAAAACAAAATTAGCTCTTTTTGATAAAATGATCGTACCAATAATTTCATAAGGGTCAGAGGTGTGGGGTATATATAATTTCAAAGAGGTTGATAAGTTACATGTTAAGTTTTGTAAGAAATTGTTAGGAGTTACTAGCCAAACACCGAACATGGCAGTTTGCGGTGAATTGGGAAGGTTTCCATTATCGATTATTTGTAAATTACGATCTATCAAATTTTGGTTAAAATTCATGAAGAATTGTGACTCTTCCATGTATTCAATGTACATTGATTTATGTAATAATTGCAACGGTATGACCTGGGCGTCTCGTTTAAATTCTATTATTGATCATCTTGGTTTTACTCATATTCGTCAAAATTTTAATTCCGACATTAACTATTATCCTTCGATAAAAAATAGAATTCATGATCAATTTATATACAGGAATGGCGCAGTTCAATCTCTTCTATGCCGAAACTGTTTTACTATTGTAAATACAAAACAAATTTTGAATTTGAAAAATATCTAAGTATTATCCCAAATGATAATTTAAGAGAACAATTTTCCAGATTTCGACTTAGTAATCATAATTTAGAAATTGAATCCGGTAGAATAGCAGGTATAGATCGTAATCAGAGATTGTGTAAATGTTGTAATCAAAATACTGTGGAAACAAAGTATCATTTCTTATTATGTTGTACTAGATATACCAGTATTAGGAAAGAATAGTTTGGACATTCCGCATGGCCTTGTGTTGAAAAATTTATTAATTTAATGAAATCTAATAAAAGCAAAACAATTCATAATATAACCAGGTTTTTGAGAGAGTCATTTAAAGTTAGGAAAAACACCTTGGAAAAATCTTAACTGTTTTTTTTTCTATTTTTTATGTTTGGACACTATATCTTAATAATGCATGTATATCTTATTGCAAACTTGCTGAACTTAGTTTATGTTGTATTTTGTACTGTATGGTCTTTGCCATAGTATGTATGTAAATGGCCTAAGGCATTGTAATGCCGTTTTTTGCCTAATAAAGAATGAATGAAAAAAAATGTATTGATTTTTTAATGTTGTAATCTTAACAAATAAAGCGGGGCGCATTATTTCCTTTGGAAACCATCGGGTTGGTACGATATGATATGAAGAATATATCGTATTAGACATCAAAACTAGGAGTGGTTTCAATAATTGAACCATAAACGATTAGCAAGTTTGATTACAGTTGTGCGTACAGTTTCAAAACGTTCTTGATCAGTAGCTGTTTTGGGTATTGCAGTCTGTCGAAGTGTCAACAAATTAAATCAACAAATATATTAAAATTAAATAAATAAAAATTAAATAAAGTCAATTCGACAAAAAAGAATCCCCCAACCGTAGAGCTGTGCTTGATTTATTCATTAAGGGAGTTAATAATTTATACGTTGATTTCAAACTAATCTTTTATATTGACTGTTTATTTTTGGTTCATATATGACTTCAATAAAAAAATATTTCTGTGACATGCATTTAATTAGTGATTTTAATCGACTTTCTTAAGTTTCTACGGTGACTTGGAGTAGACAGTTCGTAGACGATATATCTCCGGCTGGGGACAAGGCCGACAATGAATGTGTGAAATGTATATGTAAGTATATACGAAGTTACATATTTTGCACTAAATCTTATATGCGTTTCACCGAATAATTCGATGTCAATATTTTTGTGTCCTCACACAAAACCATTAAAATTGTATTTTCTATGCCGGCCCTGAAACAATTACCAAGTTTCAACTAGCTCCATATCTCCAATCAACATCTTTACAGTTTCAATTAACAATTACATAATCTTATGCAACATGTCACACAATGTCATCGAGTTCTTATGGTACCGAAATATACAGAAAGTTGACACGCCGCGTCATAGCGTTCTTCAAACAAGACATACAGACCCATAGCACGATTAATACGGCAAGTTCTCGCATGATCAGACAAATTGTCGACTTTCATTTATTGTGTTTTAAATCACGACCTTGAGCAGTGAAGTGTTAAAAACAAAGCTGACAATATTTTTCTAGAGTTTGCTTTGTTAGAAATTTACTTGTATTGTATTAGGAGTAACGCTTCATCAAGGTAATTGGTTGCTGAAGTTTAAATAACAACTACACATTTTTTGCTTTTAAGTTTCGTAAATGCTTATATTTATAAAGAAGTAAGTTTAGTGGCATGAGAATTGATTTTAATATCTAAATACGCGTTTTTAGCTAGAGTCTTTATTATTCGACTCTATCTAGGTAGACCAACCTACCTCTCTGTGGGCATGTGCTTGGAATTCATTACTCCTGCAGCAAGTTAGAATTTAGTACGGGCCGTGGCACCCAGTGGTGAGTGCTAGACGGTGGTACTGTTGGGTCAATGCCCGATTCCTCAAGAAGAAGAGGGGGAGGAGTGTAGTGACTGTCTAAAATATAACAGCACAATATACCACTGTACTGATAGATTAACACTTTAGCGCAGTGGTTAGTGTGCTGGTCGTCAGATTAAGAGGTCCCGGGTTCAGTCCCCAGTCAGACCCGGTCATTCTACATGAACTGAAAATCACTAATAAATCTACACCGGTTAAATTAGATATCTAAATGTAACAACTGAAATTTGTCCATTAAATAAATAAAGTAGTGTAGTCCTGGCCAAGACCGGACATCATAATATTGCAACTTCTGTTGCTAACATGAACTCTTCTGCTGTACTACTGTAATTTCATAAATACATTTTTGTATTTTGGTTACTGCCACACATCGTATACAAACAGAAAAGTCAATAACATTGAATAAAAACGAATGGGAAATGTCTTAGACGAGGCTTGTAAGATTACTTTGGCTCCATAACTGTCCGTTTTGTAGTTTAAAATTGAACGTTCTGTTTCTTGACAAATGCGGAATTAGACCGATAAGTTATTACTGTCTCACCGCGGAAACTACCGAACAGCTGAATTTGTTGTGGAGTGATCTCCCGTCTATAATAATTTGCGTTAGAATTTGATATTCTTATTGGTTCTTGCAATGATGTAATGCCCTACCAGGTTTAAATTTTTGTGTTTGCGTTATTTTTTTATTTAAAAAATGTAATATAAATAAGAATTAAGAAATACGGAAGAGCCACAAGGTTATCAATCGCTCGTTACATTCAGTGGTATCAAAGTCATACAAACAAAGTCAAATGCACATACGAAATCATAGAATGTAGTTAGGAATTATTAGAATAAACATTTCAATATTGATGTCAGCAATTTAAGGCCTGCATAGGGGAATTTAAGCATGTTATTGATCCTGATAGTGAAGAATTCTTCTTATGAAAGAAAAGTTTGTTCCAGCTACGTTTGAAAAGAAAATGACAACACGACTAAATAAGAGTTCTATCAATTTGTAAGTATCTTTATTCAACTGTTAAATTAAATTACACCATGATCACGATCTGAAAATAATAGAAACAGAAACTATAATAAACTGATAAACTATAACAATTATCCTATATCTCCCCCCGAGTCTTTTGGTATGAAGTGTCCATTTAGTTCATAAACATAAGGAACTGAATGAAAAAGACTGATATTTAACTGGGAAACTTGACAACAAAGAAACACATGACAATATTAATGACTGATGATTTATCAATGTCTTGTAGTCTGTGGACTAGAATTCACTGTTGAAAGTCTTCATTTATTCACTTCATACACTGATTGCAGAGTTCATGGTGTGTGCGTTTATTCGCAAACAAAGTCTTTTTGCCACTCTGGGGCATGTCTGATGAGGCTGGACTGTCGTGGTAGCGTAGGGGCAGACTCAACCGTTGGCGATGGAGCAACCGTTGCTTCAGCACAAGGTGGTCCTGTGGCAACATCTGGCGGTGAGCTGGCAACTTGGGTTCTTGGCTCAGTGTATGTGAACTGATGGCATGGGTTTTGTATCTGGGTACAAGTAGGTGTCTCGCATGAGGGTTCCATGGCAGGCGGGTATGCGGGCCCGGGTGACTGTTCCGGCACTGTGACTGTTTTCATCGGTGTTGTTAATCCAGGCTTCACCGTTGTGTCCGTAGTGACAGTAGGGGAGGTGACAGGCCTCAACAAAGAAGACGATGGTTGACGTAGCCTAGAGTCAGCGTCTAAGATAAGTCACTTTGGCGGCAACTGAACTGGAACATATTTGCGACGAAATTTTCTGTTCCGCAGAGTGACACGTCTAGAACCATCAATGCGCACGACATACTGGTGAAACTGACGCACCTCAGTGACTACTCCTTTCTTATCCCACTTGCGAGGGAATGGTCCGGTTTGGTTCTGCATCCGAACAACAGAAAGAGGTGGTAGTCTTTGTGTATGTTCCGACAATCTTTCTGCACATTGCATATGTCTGTTGCGCAATGCCTCTTCACGGGCAAGAGATGTGCTTTGCCATGTTGTGTGAGGCTTGTATTTCCCAGGTGGAATTGGGATGAAGTCTCTTATTGGTCGACCAAATATGCATGTGGCTGGGGAGAGCTTCGTGTCGCTGTCTGGTGCGTTTCTGTATTGTAGCATGGCTCGCTGGAAAGAGTCTGTGTCAATGTCGCCAAAAGAGCTAGTATTGTCCATTAGAAGGCGCTTGACTCCAATCTCTGCTCTGCAGTAGCTGTGGGGGAAGGCTACTGAGGATAATCTATGATGCACACCCCAGTCACTGAGGAACTGCCTTGTGGCTGTAGCTGTGAATTCTGGCCCCCCGTCAGATGCGAGTTCGTCAGGTATCCCGTATGTAACAAAAATACGTCTGAGGCAAGTTATCAGTCCTTGAGCTCCAACGGCTGACTGCTCTACGATGGGCCGGTTTGAGTAGCGGTCCACAACCACCAGGTAATGGTTACCTTTGTAAGTAAAGTAATCAGCATAGATGCACTGGAAAGGATACTCAGGGCTCATTGGTGGAATTGGTGGAACACTCGGGTTGGACGGTGCATTGCGATTGCATTGTTGGCAACTTGCACGAAGAGTGTTTATGTCCGGCGTGATTCCTGGCCAAAATACAGATGTCTTAGCTCTAGCTATCATGGATGTAACTCCATGGTGGGCTGAATGTAAGGCATCTAGAACTACCTTCTTGAGTGATTGTGGGATAACTACACGGTCCTTGTACAGAATAACCCCATCAGTGGTCGACAAGCCCTCCCGGTACTGGAAATACTGTCGTAGAGATTCTGGTACTTCATGACGGCATTCCACCTTCTATGATCTTACTCAGTAGTAGCATATCTTGGTCCCTGGCTGTAGCTACACGAACTCAGTCCCAGGTCACCGACTTCAGGCCAAGGGCGTTCAGTGATGCAACAGCAGTTGAAATCATGTTTTCATCTCTGCCACTTCTCTGAATGTGTTGAGTATTTGAATTTTCCAGATGGAGGCTCTCTAGAAGTCTGTGATTGGTCACTTGCGCAACATCATCAGGTAAGATAAGCTTCTCCGCATCACTGATAGGATGGCGTGAAAGACAGACTGTAGCACGATGTTTGACACCAGGTATGTGGACCATCCAGAATCTGTATCTGAGTGTTTTCTCTTTTAAGTTTCTCAGACGATTGTTGGAGATGTCCTCAAAAGATCGGTCACTGAATATCTTGAGAAGTGGTTTATGGTCGACCGCAATGGTTATGTCCTTGCATCTTAATACGAAGTATCTGGCCTTGTCCAGGGAATCTGTAACTGCTAGTGCCTCACCCTCAATAGGTGTATAGCAAGACTCTGCTGGATGAGTGAATCTGCTGCCGACAAGTGCGATCTTCCATCCAGTTGGACAGCTAAAAGGTTCTGTCTTATCACATGTACAGTGTTTCTGAAGGAGCCAGAACCCGATACCTGATTTAGACCAGTCAGTTGTAATTCATGTGGGTCTGTCAGGGTCAAAGATGCGAACACCTTCTATTTCTCTTACAATCTGTGCTTTTGACTCCTCAAATAATGTCTGAAGATGTTCATTCCACTGGAAAGCAGTGCCTGGCTTCAAGAGATCCCGAAATGGTAACATGTGATGTCTTTTGGTGTAGGAAAGTCTATGATGGCTTGCAGGTATCTCTGACAGGGTCTGACTTCATCACGGGTGATTTCAAAGCCGGCAAACTCGACTTTATCTGCTCCGAAGACAAACTTTTCTGTGATGAGTGTTATACCGTTCTATCCACAGACGTCAAGCCAACGCATTGCCTGGAAGAAACTTTCTTCTAGGTCATTTGCCCAAGGTAAGGCATCATCAACACACTTAGTTTTGTTTGGAATGTCTGTAACTATCTCATCATACCGTCTCGTGTAGCCATTACCTGAGGCAATGTAGCTTTGTGGAGCGGTTTTGTATCGGTATCTTCCTAATGGTGTGATGAATGTTGTCAGATGTCGGTCTTCTTCATAGAGTGGGACACTATGATAGCCGTTCCAAGCATCAAACACTGTCTTTTTCTTCCCATTTGGAACTGATCGCGCTTGGAGAATGGGGACGGTGTGTGATGTGTCTCACGTGTGGCATGTGCATTAAGAGCCTGGAAGTCAATCGTTCGTCTGGGCTGTCCATTTTTCTTAGCACATATGACAATCTGATGGCTCCACGTGACAGGTTCTCCGATGGGGACTAGTTCCAGCACGCCTAACCGTACATCTTGATCAAGGCCTTCTTTTACTGCAGCTTGCCAGTGTATTGGAACAGGTACCGGTGTGTGGTGGACCACTGGTTCAGCATTGGGATCCACCATAAGCTTCATAGGTGGGCCATCCATTAGAGGCAGAGGCTGGTGTTAACATGTGTTGAACGTGCTGGACCTGTAGTAATCAAGAAGATACTCCTGTAGTTTTGAGCGGTTTCTTCTGTAGGTGGAAATGGCAGAACACTTGGCGGCGGAGGTGGAGATTGGCGTTTAGGACATCCGCATGGTGCAGTGTTCTCTCCATGGACAGCTGCGGTACCGGTTTGTGAGGACTGTACCTCTGGAAACCTATTGCTGATGATACCTAGCTGTATACATGCCTCTCTGCTCATGAATAGTTTGTCCGACGAGTCTGTAACATATGTCATCTGCCTCGTTTCCTCCGCTTTACCACTACTGTCTTTGCTTGAGAACCGTAGTTACGAGGCTCCAAGAATCTTGATTCCGTCATTGTTAGCTGTGTGCATGCGCATTGTCACAGGGATAAGGTCAGATTTAGATAGTCCTATGCGATGAATTATTCTAAGACCGGCATGGCAGCTCTGACAACCGGTGTCAGCCATAGCGGGAATAAGGGTGGGCGCTGACGGTGTTGACTTGTCGAAGGCTGAGTAATCTTCAGGAAGAGCTCGCACAGTAATGTTCACAAATGACTGAGGCTTTGAGTTTCTGCGAAACCACGTGTCTGTTATGCTGTCGTAGATGTGATGAACTAGAGGAATACTTTGCCGTTGTCCCTTCACATTGTTAGTTTGAATAGTGTTTAGATTGTCATACTGTGGCAAATACAAAGTGTCAAACACAGCACTTTCTTTGTCATAGTTATGTTGCCTAGACGATGTTTGGCGTTTTGGATTGCCCTTGCTGCGGCAGACACTCTCGAAATGGTGATCTCGATGACAAAGCACACACCTGTGGCCATATGCAGGACACTGAGTCTTACGCAGCTGTGCCACACATTTCTTGCCATGGCCACGTTTCCCACAATAAGAACACAGGTCTTGATTGTCTTTGCTCGGCGCTTGATTGGACTTTTTGTAGGAGCTGGCTGCCTCAACCGAATGAGAATCTAGAAGCCTTGAAGCTGATCGTTCCCCTGCTTCTTTTGCTTCAGCGAATTGGAATACTTCCTCCAAAGTCATGTTTTGATTCTTGTTGCCGAGTAGGTCTAACTGAATGTCAGGGTCAACAACACCTCGCGTGAGGACATCGCGCATGATGGCATCTGTGTAGTTGACTTTGGCGCTACAGTTAGGGCAGTCAATCACGATTTGCAAATGTCAGCTTGTCCTCTAAGACGTGCACCGAAGTTTCTAACTGACTCATCATTGTGTTTTCTTCACGAACAGCAAGTTTGCGAATGGCAGCTAATACGTCGTCTACTGTATTTTCAGTTAATTTGCCACCTGCTGTTCGAGTCAGGTCTCTGCGAAGGGGTTAGTCACAACACTCAAGCAACTGAGTGACTTTGTCCTTGCCGTCCAGTTTAGTTGCGGCCTCATAGTCTGTCCAGCGTGATAGAAAGTAGGCCCAGTCCTCGCTGGTTCCAGCGGCGATCACGGTGAGTCGCTTGACTTTCTCCTCTTTTGCGGTCAAAACGGGAGCAGTTGTGTGTACGGCGCTGTGGGCTGTGATGAGGGCCGCGACGATCGCTGCATCTAGGTCGGCGGTGCTGTAGGAAACGGACACTTTACTGCAGGCATTGTTCTCGCGTCACTGTATCTTGATCATAAATAAGAGTTCTATCTACTTGTAAGTATCTATATTAAACTGTATTACACAATGATCAAGATCTGAAAATAATAGAAACAGGAACTATAATAAACTGATAAATAATTATCCTAAAATGACCGTGATCAACCGTCAACGGAATTTTCAGTAAGTCAATTTTCCATTATAAATTCATTTTTCATTTGAAAATTAGACTTTTGCATATTACTTTCATTAATGTTTCTTGATATCAATGTTCACACTGTACAATTATAACTATAAAACGCAATATTGCTAACTTGTACTGTTTTCACAGTCGCGAATACAGGTGACTTTAATATTTTGTCACGTTCATACTCATAGCACTGTTGATGATGAAACTGATTTACTTTCAACCAAGCAAATAACAATTACGTATTGTATGTTGCATTGTGACATTGTCTCTGGTTTAACGTTTTTCAACAATTTTTCGTCAACTTATATACGGCATCCAGTTCACCTAACCAGCCTTCCTGGACTGTATAGTAGCCAGTAATAACTTACCTTTCCACATGGAGCAAGCAACTTATCCATATACGGAGGAAAATCAACATTTTTTGTGAAATTTTGATAGAAGTGTATAACCTGCCACAACCAGGATTTGAACCCGGATCCCCGGGTTACAAGTTTTGCACACTAACTACTGGACCAGGTTTGCGGCCCTTGTATGTTACAGTTGATATGGAACATAAAAGCACAGTAATAGGCTACTATCAAAATGTTACTACCATACTATTTGATAACAATTCCTTGTTAATGTTTTATCCGTATTACCGTCCTTATGTGAACATTCACTTGAGCAGTCATTTGTCATTTTCAGTGTAGAAATGTCCTTAGAACTGAAACATTCATGGATGGTAACTGGCACAAGAGTTTCAAATTTTCCTTACATTATAGAAAATGGAAAAGTAGCTGTCAAACTTACTAAGTAGTAGGTTGTTGGAATGCACCAAATGACACTAAATGAAAAAGACTTAATGAACACATGAAGTATGGACACCACAAATGAACTTCTTAACTAAACTGGGAATGAGAACACTGTCTGCTGGCGAAGTTGCTGGCTATATTCAGCTAGTGCCCATCCTTAACTACTGACATTTTCTGGAAGTGTGGTACAAATAATGAACTGACCGGGAATATTTCTTATTTATTGGAACTAATTCATTTTATCTTTTTTAAAAAATCTTTGATGAGCTACTCAGCTAATGGTTTTGATTTATATGCAATTTTGTTTTGTTATTTTTTTGTTTTTTTGATAATGGCAAATCCATTTCAGTCTAATTGATAACAATTATCAGACCTTTTTTACGCCATTTTTTATGGTATTCAGCCCCATTTTCCAGGTAGACAAGTACACATTTCCGCCATTGATAGAGAAAAATTTCTCAGTTGAATGAAAGATAAAACAAAGCGGTGTTCGCACGGCTGTCATGCAGTGATCGTGAGATTGCCGTACAAATTCTCAAGGCAGCCTCAAGACTGCCAAAAGAATTTGCAAAGTTTCCTATATCTGCCGCACGGTAAACATGAATTTGCAAGACTGCTATACGGTGTTCGTGCGATTGCTATAAGAGTTATCTCCTCTTCTTCAGATTTGGGTGTATACATACAAGGATATGCACAACAACCTCATTCTGCAGCAGGCCTGAAAGAAGTATAGTATGGCTATCCAGGTACATAGGATGCGCGTTGCAGCCATGAAGACAATACTTGCTGAAGAATCTAGCTGGATGACGCTACTTTTGTAGTGCGTCTACGTGAGCGTCAACGCAAGAGCCCAACAGAGACGTTGGTGGGTGAAGTCATGGTTTGGAGCGGCGTCGGTTGTTTTTGCCTTTCCAGATTTGGTTTCTTCAGTTAACAAAAATTTAATACCAATTATTAAATAACAGTTTGGCTATGGTTGTGAAAAAAAACTTGACACAAAACAAATTGTTATATTTTTCGTAAAAGACTCCAGATTCATTTATACTCGAAATCAACGTAGACACATAATTTGCACATGGTCGATACTGTGTTTGCCGTGGAGGCAATATTTAAATGACAAGATTATAGAGTTATTAACACTTCAGTAATGGACATAATAATACACAGTATGAGTAAATGTAAAATACAAGCTCACCAAGTTCATTCTCCTGAGGATTTTTAGCTCACCTGAGCAGGTAGTGCTCAGTGAGCTATACTAATCTGTCTACTCCGGCATCCGTCGTCCACAACTGGGGGTTGTTAAAACTCTAGTGGTCACACTTTTGAGCGGATCTTCATCACACCTGGTCAGAATGTTCGTCTCAATGATAACTTGGACAAGTTCAAACATGGGTCATTTGGGGTCAAAAACTAGGTCAACAGCTCAAATAATTGGAAAAGCTTGTTAACCCTCTATAGGTCATTGTTTTGATTGAATATTCACCAAACCTTGTCAGAATTTTTGTCTTAATGATATCTTGGACAAGATCGAACATGAGTCATCTGGGGTCAAGAACTAGGTCACCTGGTCAAATCGTCGAAAAACCTTGTTAACCCTCTAGAGGTCACAATTTTGATTGGAGGTTCACCAAACCTTGTCAAAGTGTTTGTTTTCATGATGTTTTGGTCAGCTTTGAACATGAATCATCTGGGGTCACAAACTAGGTCAATAGGTTAGATCTCCTGAAAACTTTGTAAACCTAGAAGTCACAGTTTTGATTGGATCTTCCGCAAACTTTGACAAAATGTTTGTAATAATTATATCATGAACAGGATCATCTCAGGTTCGGTTCGCTAAACCATTACACAGGTGTATACACGTGCGTGCTGTGAAGTTTTCATCTTTGTACGAGCACATGCCATCTTTATCTGATTCATGGGTTGGTGGTGCCTCGGTTGTTCAATGGGGGGTGTGTCAAGAACTGGAGCTTTCCCCTTTCCAATCTGTAACTTTGTTCGGAGGCATCATCCTTTCTTTCTGAAATATGGACAGCTACTGATAACGTACAACACGGACAAGCTATTTATAGAGGACGGATAACACTTTTCGCTATGCATGTGCGGGGCACCGTGCGAATTTGTTTGTTGTTCTTACTTTCTGCAGCAGTCTTGAGGCAGACCTTCATCAAACGCAAGGCAGCCTCAAGACGGCCACAAGGTGTTCGTAAGTCCACCCTGTGGTTTTCGAAAGATAAACACAACTATAAAATCGTACGATTGATGTGCGATAGTCTCAAGGTTTTCAAACAGCAGTCGTGCGGCTACTGTACAACTGCCCCATGAACTCCAAAACTTGCATAAAAATTGCAAAGAAAATGAGCATGCTGAAAAACTAGCTTGCAACATCTGCGGTGATGTGAATTTGTACACCAGTCTTGCGGAGTCCGAGCAAAGATTTATTAAAAAATATTGTTGTATGTCTGCCGCAAGACTGATGTGAAATGGGCGTAAGTTTTTGTCCAGGCTACTCACTGTAGTATATCCTTTGACTTTAAAAAGGAAATCTAATAGATGTAATCTTGTATCAAGCAAGACACAGCATTTTACAAGATACTGCATTTTACAAAGTTGCTTTTAATACAGATGTTCGGGAACTGTCTGATTTGTTTACATAAGAAATATACATAGACCCATTTAGTTTGTCCTCCCCATCAACGATGTTAGCAAATTTTGCAACAGGTGTAGAGACATCAGTAGACATTCAAAATCGTTTGCTTAAATGACATGACACTGGTGAATCTTTGTTTAGTTTGTTCTCTCCGCCAACAATTTAACACATTTTGCGCCAGGACTGGTGAAGAGGCATCAGTAGACATCCAAAGTAGTTTGTTTCAATGGCGTAATACTGGTAAATCTTTGTTTCAGAAGTTTGTCCTTAATGGTTTGTTGTTGCTAATGGGCCTCCTGAGCCACTGGAGTGCTTTTATGATCCTGTGCCAAAAAGCAAGGTGAAAACAATTGAAGAATCAGAATCAAAAGTGCAAATGTACAAGGATGTTCAAATCGATAGAGAAGCTATAGACTCTTTCAAAAAGGTTTCCTTGGAATGTATCATGTATTTTGAAAATTCTTTTGTTCCATGTAGTCGTTTTACAAATGATGGTATGATGTGTACAGTCAGAAGTCAGATTTCATGGCAAAACTAGAAGATCTAGTTCCAAAGGAGTACATACTGTCGTTCTGTTTGATGGTATAGCAACTGCATTCTGTTTGATGGTATAGCAGTGATTCAAATGTTACGTTCACCCCTATCATCGGTAAAACATATATATTTTGATATGGCCTCCATATTCTGGAAGTATATTGTAGATAAAAGCAGGGAAATACTTAGTGTTCATGTTGTCTTAAACCACTCTTTTTTAGGGAAATCTCGAGTAACAAACCCGAGAGAGACGAGGACAGCAAATGACTTGTAATAATGCTCTTACCGACATACAGCCAAACATATTCTAAGCATGTTTTTAATTACTCTTTATGCCTCTGAAATTGTTCCCTCTGAAAAAGCTATTTACGTTAGAGGTGGGTTCGGACTGAAAACATTAAAGTCATTAATGACTGTGTGACAAATGTAAAAGAACCACAATCCAGTCAAGAAGAGGCAGACAGTACTGCATGGTAAATTCATCTCCACCATGTCAGTAGAAATGTTGTTGTTGTTGTTGTTGTCGTCGTCGTCGTCGTCAATCCAGATACTGATGTGTTGGTATTACTAGTTAATCATTTAGATCCTATGGGTCTCAAACAGTTTAAACAGGTAGCAGACAGCTGCACTGCAATCAAACATGTTTCGTTCCTGTTCATGAAATTACGAAGATGTTGTCCATAGAGCAAAAAACATGTTGTTGACAATTTATATACCGTTCTGCATCCAATAAATCGAACAATCAGAAGACATACCGATATTTGCCATAACGGTTTACGGAGGTTTCGGTAAATAACAAGTTCGGTAAATAGATTTCATATAATGACTGTCTTGGACGTTTCGGCAAAAAGGTGTATCATTGCTTTCCTATGTAATCGTTTCTATTCAATCTTTTATTCAATCTTGAGGCAAATAAATATATATCAGGTAAAAAATATTGATTAGATATACGTTCAGAAATCTGTGTTTTCAACATCCATTCAAAACAATCTTAAAATTTTCTTATAATCTGCTATGTCATTTTCAACCCCTTTTATATGAACTGCAGACAAATAGATATCACGGTTAATACACCACTTCAAGATTTGCCTAGCTAATTTATCCATAGTTAAAGAAGTCACGCCACCTAAATCATTTATGAATGTATCTGTACAAACATTGTCACAAACATTTCTATATGAACATCTTTATGATCATGATGTAGTGACTGAAGAGTAAAGGAAATGGCCAACAATTCTAAATAATTAATAGCATGTTCAGACTCATGTACCATTCATCTACCATTTGTATGCTTATGTGAATTAAAATCAAAATCACCAAAACCTGTAAGAGATGCAACAGTACGACACTGAATGTCAACTCCTCTTGGTCTAATCAATTTCCATTTTTTATTTTCTACTCTTAACAACCATTTAAATTCTTTTTTACCATTGTCAGATAATTGAACACAGTTTTCAAATTTCATGCTTTTTCCTAATCCCTTAATTTTTATCTCTTTCTAAACTTATATAGTAAAGGGCTTCAAAAACAGCATAAAATTCGTTAATTGATTAATTCAATAAATGATGCCAAATCTCTGACAACAGCAATTCTAAGACAGAGAAGTGTACTTCCTTTATGCAGAATTTTATTAATTTTTTCTTCTGTCAAAAAAAAATTAAAT
Source organism: Lutraria rhynchaena (assembly GCA_008271625.1). Classification (NCBI taxonomy): domain Eukaryota; kingdom Metazoa; phylum Mollusca; class Bivalvia; order Venerida; family Mactridae; genus Lutraria; species Lutraria rhynchaena. The sequence continues at coordinate 2,969,457 of VIBL01000036.1, forward strand.
TCTAATGAATCAATTATAAAACCAAAGAAATTGATTCTTTGACATGGTATTAATACAGACTTCTTATAATTTATAGTAAATACTTAAAGACTTTTTTGTAATTACTGTACTGTACTGCAGCATTGTCACCACAAACAATTTTATTTTGATTCATATTTATACAGTCATCAATGTAGTATGAACAGGGTTATATTTTTTTACAAAAGCATATGGAACACTAGATAAACCAAATGGATGACAAATCATTTTGGTTTTGGACCAATAAAAATATTGGAAATAAATTCATCTTTTTCAGAGAATGATTCAATAATAGCACCTTTTTAGCTCACCTGAGCATGTAGTGCTCGATGAGCTATAGTGATCAGTCAGTCTAGTCTGGCGTCCACACCAGGGGATATTAATGCTCTAGTGGTCACACTTCTGAGCGACTCTTCATAAGACCTGGTCAGAATGTTCGTCTCAATGATATCTTGGACAACTTCGAACATGGGTCATCTGGGGTCAAAAACTAAGTAACTAAGTTAAATAGAATGGAAATTTTGTTAACTCTCTAAAAATCACAGATTTGATTGGATCTACTTGAAACTTTGTCAGAATGTTTGTATTAATGACCTTGTAAAATTAAGTGAATATGGGTCATCTCCGGTCAAAAACTAGGTCACTAGGTCAATGTACCCGAAAACCTTGTTAATGCTCTAGAGGTGGCAATTTTGATTAAATCTTCATCAAACTTTGTCAAAGGGTTTGTTTTAATAATATCTTGGACAAGTTAAAACATGGGTCAATAACTAGGTCCCCGGGTCAAATCATTACCGGACTTGATATCATAAAGTTAAGACAAATTTTAGGTATTTTACCCCCTTGTTCAAAATTATATTGACTTAGGTTCACAGCCTACCTACATATCCAAGTAGACAGAGATATATCACATATGGATATTAGATACTATTCAGGGATACAAAATTGAATTTGTTAATAAGAGGGCCATGATGGCCCTGCATCACTCACCAGAATAAATAATAATTAACTTGTTACTAAAAAGGTAATAAAGGTACACTTGTGGGCAAATAATGGGGAACAATAATAAACTTGATAAAGGACCATCAAAGGATACAACAAAAGAATATTCGTGATGACTGAAGGATGCCACAGACCAAATTTGGTGATGATCCAACCACTGGTTCATGAAAAGAAGTCATTTTAAGGTATTTCTATGTTTAGCTCTAGCAGCCCCTAATTGGGGCCAACCATTTTAATATGAGCAAATCTGATTGAACACTATCTAAAGATGCTAAAAACCAAGTTTGGTAATAATCCATCCATAGAAACATGAGAAAAAGCCATTTTAAGGTATTTCTATTTTTAGCTCTAGCAGCCCCTAAAAGGGGTCGACCAAATTTATTTGAGCAAACTTGAGAAAGGACCATCAAAGGATGCTACAGACCAAGTTTGGTGATGATCCATACATTGGTTCATGAGAAGAAGACGTTTAAAGGTATTTCTAGCTCTAGCGGCCCCAAATTGGGGCCAACCAATTTTTTTTCGCAAATCTGATAGAACACTATCTACAGATGCTAAAAACCAAGTTTGGTAATAATTCATCCATAGAAACATGAGAAAAAGTCATTTTAAGGTTTTTCTATTTTTAGTTCTAGCAGCCCCTGAAAGGGGCCGATCAAATTTATTTGAGCAAACTTGAGAAAGGACCATCAAAGGATGCTACAGACCAAGTTTGGTGATGGTCCATCCATTGGTTCATGAGAAGAAGACGTTTAAAGGTATTTCTGTTTTTAGCTCTAGCGGCCCCAAATAGGGGCCAACCAATTTTTTTTCACAAATCTGATAGAACACTATCTAAAGATACTAAAAACCAACTTTGGTAATAATTCATGCATAGAAACATGAGAAAGGACCATCTAAGGATGCTACAGACCAAGTTTGGTGATCATCCATCCATTGGTTCATGAGAAGAAAATGATTAAAGGTTTTTCTATTTCTAGGTCTAGTGACCCCAAAAAGCGGTCAACCGGAGTAATATGAGCATATTGCAGTTAGAACGTCAAAAGGCTTCTGCACAGCAAATTTGAAGCAAATCCGATGGGTAGTTTCTGAGGAGAAGACCATTGTTGACGCCAGACAACGGACGCCGGAACACCCACCTATCCATCCTAACAACTCACCCTGAACCTTCTGTTCTGGTGAGCTAAAAAACCTTTTCAGGAAAAAATCTGAAATGTAATTGAATTTAAAAGGGATCAATGGATATCTGGAAACAATGAAGTTGAAAAACTTAATGAACAAGAGGGCCAAGATGGCCCTTTTACGCTCACCTGAGTAATGATTGCAACTTCTATGGTTTTCCTGTGATTTGACCTAGTTTTTAAGCTGAGTTGACCCATGTTCAACCCTCTTCATGATATCAATTATACAAACATTCTGACAAAGTTTGAGGATGATCCAATCAAAACTCTTGCCACTAGAGGATAAACAAGGTATTCCAGTGATTTCACGCGGTGACCTAGTTTTTGACCCCAGAAGACCCATGTTCGAACCTAACCAAGATATCATTAAGACAAGCATTTCGACAAGGTTTGGTGAACATCCAATCAAAACTGTGAACCCTAGAGTGTTAAGGTTTTTTCTATGATTTGACCTGGTGACCTAGTTAGCCAAGATATCATTGTAACAATCATTTTGACAAGACTTGGTGAACCTCAAATCAAAACTGCGACCTCTAGAGGGTTAACAAGGTTTTCCAGTGATTTTACCAGTTGACCTAGTTTTTGACCCCAGATGACCCATGTTCGAACTTGTCCAAGATATCATTGAGACGATCATTCTGAACAGGTCTCATGAAGATTTGCTCAAAGGTGTGACCACTAGAGCATTAACAACTCCCTCAGGTGAACTAAAAAGGTAAAAGTATACTTATTACAATGGTTTTCACCATCAACAGGAACAAATATACAAAAGACTGTCAACTACACAAGTAGAAGAATATGATAACAATCACCTGACTGCATGTGCTTGATTTTGGTTGAGTGAGGGCGTTTTTCTCAAGTTCTTTAAAGCAACATTCTCATTGGTACATGTCTAGGAAAGAATGCTCATTCATTTGATGGCAGAGGTTTAATAAAATAATGGTAAGTTTTGATGAATAATGTTATATAAACAAGTATTCTTTCAAATATTTCCATAATTAAGGTCCAAATGATGCCATATTATCGCAAGGAAATTGAGAATGAAGCATGCAATTATGCTTAGGAGTTAGTAAAACAGTCCAATTGCTTAATGAATAAGATATATCACAGAAAATCAAGTAATGCATAATGAGTAATAAAATATAAAGTATGCATTAATATATTTCAGGGGAAAAATTAACTGAGCTATATAGGGCGAAACAAGGAAAAATATAATTTGCATTTAAGTTAAATTTTGCATTTTTTTTAAAAAAAATCAAACATATTTAACCAATACAGGGTTATACATCAAATATATCTAGCAATCATCTTTTTGATATTACTTTATTTTGCAATTGTCAGTAACAAAAATATAATCCAAGAAATAATCAAATGTTTGACACAAACATATCATCACTATATGAGCTACAATGCACAAGTCCAAAAAGGAATTGCAATGAAACTGTTGGCTTAAATCTGCAGCAGTAGTTTGTAGTTTTTGTAGTACTACTTACATGGGGGTAAAACCACAGCCGTTAGACATAAAATTAACACTAATGTACTATACAAGATAACTTAACTCAAGAAATGACAATAAAATGTGGCAAATTAACTTGTTCTATTACAAGATTTGTAGGCAAACATGGGTTTTTGATGGAAAGAATTATTTTTAAAACAATTAAAAAAAAGAGCAAAATTCTTCATTTGTATTTTTAAAACAGACCCTTTTCATTTAATAAAACTAAATGAATGACTTCTTATATCCTTGTTCACAGTCCCGTTTTATTGCAAAATATCCTTTAGTCTATGATTTAAAACAGTTTTAGACTGGAGGGGTCCCTAGCACAAATAATTTTATTTGTTCAGTGTGATCACCAGGAAGTAAGCTCTATTGAAATATTACAAAATTGTCTTATACATGTGTACATATCACTTAACAGGAATTGAAATAGGAAGACTGCAATAAAAACACCATCAGAGGATCTATTTTCAGTAAAACCATTGGCAAAAATATGATGAGCAAAAAAAGAAATAAATTGAAGGCAAGCAACAGGTTTATCAGCTACCATGATATAAATCTACAGTATGTGCAAATCTAGTTGATTTTAAGTGTATTCTATGTGAGTACATAGCTTGAATAGATTCACCAGATACGAACAAAAACAGAAATCAGTTGCATTGTATTAATGCATAACCTACCATAATTATGCTCTCACTTTCTCGGATCAACAAAAATTTTTAAAAAAAATATAAATACTACAGTGGAAGTGAATTTAAAACCTCATGATACCAGAAATTCAAAATATGTAAAAAGAACTACAGTGACGTTAAAATACATTTCGACACAGGTAGTCATTAGTATTCCTGAATAATAAAATGACATTTTGGCCAAATAATTTGTTATAGAAAAAAATGACTTGGACGCCAACAAAAAAGTTTAAAGCAGTTACATTATATTTATCAAGAGTTAGCAAAGATATAAACAATTTGACAAAAGATTATCTTTCTCTGCTGGCCTTTTCTCTTATGTACATCTCTTTTAGTTGAAGTATTTCCCACTAAAATGTTTATTATTTACCCCAAAAACCCGTGACACTATCCCAACATGGTGAATTTGAGACGGATTATCAATGTCCTGCCAAATACAGACAGAGCTAACTGGGTGAGTCAAAAATTTTGAATTTAAATCAATCACTTAATAATTAACATTTGGATAGTGATTCGCAATATTAGGGTATTTGAATTATTAAAGCATCCAAATCTGAAAATAAAATAAATCACCTAAAATACGAATTGATTGCAGAAAATAATCAGAACATATTTTTATGTGCATTCTATTGATCATTTTTCCTGTATCATTACTCTCATTTAGGCTCATTAGTTATGTCTGACTCAGGTTTTGTCTTGGTTTCTTTGTCATTTCCTTTAAAGTCAGCAGCACCTTGAGGTCTAACACTAACCTTGGTAACTAGTTTTGAAGATTGTTGTAAAACAGTTTTGCTTTCTATGGGCTCCTCCTCTTCCTTGATAGGAGAAGGAGTTCGGTTCAATCGTGATGAAGATGGTCCATGCTCCAGGGCTTCAACTGGCGTGATACCAGTGAGATTTAGTCTCGATTTTGTTTGAGGCACCAGTTTCTCAATTTTCTCATGCATTTTATCAATACTTTTCTGAATATCGTCCACAGCATCGACTATAATTTCTATCTTCGATACCACAGCCTGCTGTTTTCTTTCTTCTCTGAGAGCAGCTTCTTCATCTAGAAGTTTATCTTTCCTTAATAATTGTTTACCTTTTTCAAGAAGCATTTTTTTAGCTTCAGGATACTCTTCCAATGCCTCCCATAAATCATTTTTTGTCAAGCAGAACAAGTCTGAGTAACCTACAGTTTTTACACTAGCTGTACGACGATTTCCGGTTTTGTTGCCAGCAATATTTAACACACTAATCTCCCCAAATACAGCCCCATCTGAGAGTGTAACAAACACAGTTTTACCGTCCTCTGACACAACTTGCAGCTTTCCACGCTTAATAATGTACATTTCTTTTCCAATATCGCCTTTCCTACAGATGAAATCACCTGGACTGTAAACTTGCAGTTTTAACTTTAGAACAAGCTCTACTAGAAGCCCAGGTTCACAATCTTGAAAAATTGCCACACGGCGCAATGTATGCATGTGAACATGAATTGATATTTCCGCTCTTAGTTTTTCGGGAAGAAACATCAAGGACTCCTTGTCATCTACAGATTGCTTATTGTTCCATGTATAGTCAAACCATTTTATTACTCTACCCTGAAGTTCAATGCCAATACCTCGTAATTCCATATAACGCTTAACATTATCAACTTTATTTTGAAAGTCCATTCTAGCAGCATCCATGTTATTGATCATAGCACCAACATTACCAAAAATTGTTGCAAAAATCAACACACCCATAAGTGCACATGCAAAGCAGTAAAGAGTTTCAATTGGTGTCACAGGCCACATAGTATCTCCAATTGTGGTTAGAGTTAAAGTGGACCAGTATAGACTAAATGTATATTGTTTTTCAAATGTGTCATACCCTTTACTTAGTGGATCTGGATATACCCAGTCATCTGTTCCAAAGCCAATCTGCTCACTAATTCCATAGTAAAAACATGCATTCCAGTGAATAATAATAATGATATACAAAACAAGGTTTGACACACGAATCAAATTAGGGAAGTTTGTATGCGTCTCAGCCATATGAAAGAACTCCCGCAATCGCCAGAATTTTATAATTCTATTCAGCCTCAATATAGCTTTAAATCCATACCAGATGTAGCCAAAGTCTAATGGAAGAACACTGACAATATCCATTGAAAACTTAACAGTTTTCAAATATCGTACTGAAAGTCGTTTAACATCTCTGACCATAAGACCTTGTTCAAGAAATCCTGAAAAAAAATATACAGGAAAATTTTTATTCACTTGTATCATCTTAAAATATGCTTAGTATATTAGCATCAAATCCAGCATAATAATTCTATTATAGGAAAAAGCACACTATTCAAAAGGCTTACTCAATAATCATCAATAAACTTAGTCCTCACACAACTTTTTCCTTAAAACTGTACGCATCCTCATACTGGTTGTCATGGGACCCCATTACCTATTCGTACCTATATTTGAAATGCACACCAATAAAATGGAGATGGATAAAGTAATAACAACATTTTTCTTTTAGGGTAAGTATATGAGACATGATGGAAATTTTATTTGTGAAAATAAAACAAAATAATGGAACTTATAATCGAAGTTTTTGTCACACAGATATGCTACAAATGTTTACATTACTGATTGTGGTTTAATTTATAGGGTTCTTAATAAATAATCTTGCTACCATCATGTGAATAATACTGCATTCTTCTGCACGTGCAATAGATATGCATTGATTTGATGGCTCCTTGTCAAATATGGAAAAAAACTGCATTTTATAATACTGATTACTTGGTAATACTGATTTTTCCTATTTTCTATGATTTAAACTGAAATGCAATAAAAAATAGGTTCTCTATTCCAATTCCTGTTGTACAGATTATTAAAGGAATCCTCTAAGTGAGAAACACCAATTAAAATGGTTTACATTTGTGCAAAAGTATTTCTAACATACAACAGAATTTAATCAAAGCACTGAGAGTACTGTCAGAAGCGAAAGTTAAAAAGTGTAAAGAAACAAGTCAATTCATTCAATAGCTTTTATGGTATGAATGTAAAAGATAAGCAAAGTTAATAAAAATCGGGTTAGATAGGTTATTGTTCTTGGTCACCGCTCTTCCTGTAATTGGTATGTCTCAATGTATGAAGTACCAACTTGATCTTTCAATACTTCATGAGTTATGTTCAGGAGAAGTATTATTCCAATAAGAAAAGGGAGGTAATTGATAAGGGACAAGGAAGAATTACGGCTCTAGTGTACTGTACCTATAAATAGCTTCTCCGCATGTGTGAAGCTTCAATAGTTTATGAGATATGCTCTAGACAATAATAATATACCGTATATGAAAATACAAAATGAGAAAAATTTTAAAAAAAGGTGAGCAGTAGTTCTTATTCTTGGTCAGTACTGTTCCTCTCATTTACCATAATCAATGTATTTGCTCCAAACAAGTATGATTTCAATAGCAAAAGGGAGAAAATGGGACAAGATAGAGCTATGGTTCTTTGTCACTGCATGTCCTACACATGTGTGAAGAACCATATCAATTCCTTCAATAGTTTTTAAGATATACTCTAGACAAGCATAATTTCAACATAAAATGGAGATAATTCAAAAATGAGGCAATGCAGAATTATGGTTCTTGATCACTAATGATTTGCCATGGTGTAAAGTATAAACTAAATCCCTCAAGTACTTCTGACTTGTGATGGACAGATACCAAATCTATATCCCTCCGTCTTTGACAAGAGACACTATAGCCATTTGAGACTCTAAAGATAGGAAATATTCCATAATGATCTCCATTTAACTGAAACATTTGACAAATGCTTATACCTGTATCAAGAGCAACACAAAATGTGAATATACATTTTTTATTTAAGTGGTCTGTTCATAAAAACTAACAAAATCCTGTGAGCATATTGAAGCTAATACATCATTGCATAAAAAGTTTGTCTGTGTGATGGTAATGAAATGTGGCACTCTCATTATCTGGGTCCGACTGGGTCAGATTGTCCTGAATGAAACAGCAATCACAGTATCTGGCTCAATTTGAATTGGAAGTGATTGTCCTGAAATAAAAACAGTTTATCAAGATCCTAATGCATAATAACATTAAATAAGTAAACATATTTATTTCAAAATCTAATTCACTAATCAATAAATGTTGATTCCCTGTCTAAAGTAGAAATAAAATTGTTAACTAGGAAAACTAGAACTATCAGAGCCCCCTTTTTAAGTGCTTAATAACTTAGAACAAGCCATTTAGGAGAAGAAGTGCACACAAGATTTTGTCTTTAGACAAATAAAAAAGGGACATAACTCCATGCAAATTAATCTGAATAATTCTTTTTTTTAAAATATGCGCAATTACACCTAATGCTTACAGTACTGACAAAGTTTTATATATTGCACACAAGATTTTGTCTTTGAACAAATAAAAAAAAGGGCATAACCCTGTGAGAATATATCCAAATATTTCTTTTTAAAATATGCCCAAGTAGACCTAATGCCTAATGCACGGGTCTAGTTTTATAAACAGTCAGTCTGCGAAAAATGCGTATAGTCCAAGCCCGAGGCTGTAAAAATCTGGCCCGGACTATAAACTTCCATCATATAGTATAGTCCGATCGGACTATAGTTTTGGGAAATAGTAAATATGGGTTTTTTCCATGTTACTATAAATATTCACGCACAATGACATTTTGGGAAATCATATCAGGATTTTAACCAATCAAAACCCTGTTTTTTCGTAAGGGCACACAACTTGTCTTCCGTTTCCTCTGATGTCATCAGGGTCACGGACTTGGTATGGGATTATGCACCAGAGTCTGACTAAAATGATGATTAAGAAGAATGTACTGAGAACATTTGAGAAAAGCTCCATCACTTCACTGTAACCACAAAACAAATGAATAAACGTTCAGACCGATGACGTCACACAAGTACAGTTTCTCGGATTTCTTCGCTAATAGATCTACAGACATCGAAAGCGGTATATTAAAAGGGTACCAATATTGTTTTGGTTCTGTTTTTGTATCTCCTGAATTAGTTCAACGTGTACACCCAGGTCACATGCTACTCACTTATTAGTGTTAGCTAAGCATGATATTGACACATTCCACAATTTGTGACGTCATTCTGACGTGTCATGTATCTGAGTGTAACTTTTTTTAATTGAAATTCATCGCTGATGATGTAACGCAAGGAATTAATGACGCGTTTTTTGGTCACATGACTACTATATTCTCACATGCTTCTGCGCATGATTTATTTTAGTACAGTTACATGGTTTCCCAGAATTAACAGATTGGTCTATATGTAAAAGAGATTTTATAGTCCTGACAATTTTTAGAGCCACAGGCTTGGACTATTGATTAAATTCACAGACTTCAGTTGTGTGAAAACGTTTTCTTGTTAAACGCTGATATTCAATAAGACGAAGCATTTGAGATTTAAAAAATGATGAAAATAAAATGTTACTTTTTATTGGATGGAAAGATTTTATAGTTAGGTACATGAATGAGGCTTACTACTTTGCAATGGTTTCAACAATCTTCGGCTATATAACATTTTACACGCATTTGAATACAAGCACCCGTTTATACGGTAACGCATGTTTCGTTTAGGAACATACTTTTAAAAATTCCCTTTACAGTTCATATTTGCATGCTTGGTGATGATGTAAGTGTTATAAGAAGTCTTGTGACTTGCTTCTAGACATTCGTACCATTAGATAGGGGAATATTTCAACACAAGTGTACAACGACAATTTTTATTTCAGAACTCGTCTTCACAAACAAAGAAAACATGAACGAAAAAAATTATCATCCGCTGTGGTTGTTTTCTGAATAAGAACCCTTGCTTACAGAAAGAAAAAAATAAACAGATGAGTAACGGTCAGAAAATCATAATTTAATTGTGTGAAACATTACATGAAACATACGTTACCAAAGGTAACGAATGTTTCAATGCATATTTTCATATATAAACGGGTTCGAAGAGGGCAAAGGACGAATCGAGAGGGTTGAATTACATCTCTAAGTATTGACCGATCAAGAAGACTTGCAAAAACATATTCACATGCATGTCATAGAACAATAAATCAAGCTTACCTTGCTTGTGCAATCTCACGCCTTTGATGATTTACTAATTCGTCAACATCATCAACATATGTGTGCCATATCAAGTTTTTACAGCACCTTTGATGACGTCACATTTATTCCAATGACGTCATATCATCTATAAAACCTATGCGATACTGTAAGGAAGGTTCCTCATTTCTACGGTAACATATGTTAAATCACGTATGTTACATTTGATACTTTATGGCATGACATACAGAGAAAGTTTGAAGGAATATCAAACATTATCTATGTAAAATGCAGTGATGTATAAGACTAATTCGTGGATACATGCATAATAACTTGGATATTCATCAATGTCTGGTAAACCGTTGTAACGTATGTTTCATTCTTAAAAGCCTATGTGAAAATTCTGACAAGATGTGATGAATGATGAAGCACCGTTGTATACTTAATTAAAATTGCTTTTATTTCAAAAGAAGTTGTATATGTACTTTTATTTCCAACAATTTTACATGAACACACTCTGTTGGAATATGAAAAAATCGCCCCCTATTAATGGTCACATATGTTTCAAAGCACTTGGCGACATTTTAAAAATCTCATTTGTAACATTATGATACTGATGACCTTTGTGTCGATCTCCCCATAAAATAATATAATATTGTACGTATCAAAAACCTTGAGTGTAAAAACTATTTGACGTGCATATTTTTTCTAAAATGCGAACATTGGAGGTGGCGACAGTAACGTATATTACATTTTGGAGTACTTCTTGGATTTATTTGAGCACATACTTTTTCATATTTTAGAAATTTATTTTGTCCCAAGTGCCCAACCCCAGTATGCAACTTATGCACTTCATTTAAATTCATTGCGTGCTTGCGTTCTGTAGATAATGCAAGGAACATCAAATGCTTCATCTTATTGAATATCAGCGTAAAGCTTTTGCAAAATCGATTTGTGCAGTGTTTATTGACTCTCTAGTTGTACTTATTTCAGACATGAACTGAATTCGGATAAGCTTTGTGTACAAGACTATAAGCACATAGATATGTTGTCAGACACATTCTTATAATTAAGTTCATATAATAATGACATATGAGTAACTCAGGTTAATTTTGATTTTAATTACAAGTTTGATTTTGTTAACTGTGCTTTTATGAACTTTTTTCTTTGTAATGTCAGTTATGATGAAACCGTTAGTTGCATATTCATATGATGTCTGGGCTACCAGAAAAAATCTGAAAGCCACTGGGCTACCCCATGCTAAATAAATTTGTCGGACACTGAGCTTGAAGCAACCACTAATTATAGAATGGAATCAATAAATATTTATCGGATACTATGAATTTTCTATGGTATGTCGAAGGTGCAAAGCCTAGTGAATCTGTTAACATTAATTGGAAGAAAATATATCAATACTGGGTTTTGTATCTGGGTGAGCAAAATTACTGGCTCGACTGGTGAATAATTCAAAATGCTTATTTGAAGACTAACTTTTGATAGAAAACATTGCAATACTATATATTTACTGAATTTGCTCCAATTCTCTGTAACAATCATGTTGCCATATTTCTTACCGTTACATATCACTAGTTTAATTGAATGTAGCCCAGAAAGCTTAGACAGTAGAATTTTGGTCTGATGCTGAAGAAAGAATTGACTTAAATGACAAATTGGTAAAAATTATATTTAATAGCACATTCTAGATATCAAAGACAAATACCAGGATAATGATTTATGTAGGATAGATGTCCCTAAGTAATTTAACAAATATTCTAAGACACCATTGAGACAAGCTCGGACTATAAAAATTCTTTTTGTCACAAGCTGTAGTCCTGAGTATTATACACACAAGATTTAACTATAGACAAATAAAAATGGGGCATAACTGTGGGAATATATCGAATATTTTTTTAGAATATGCGCAAGTAGACCAAATGCCTAGTGTACTGGTAAATTTTTATAAACATCCAACAAGCTGTTTCAGAGAAGAAACGCACACTAAAGTTTGTTTATTGACAAAAAGAAGGGGCATAACTCTATGAAAATAAGTCCAAATATTTTTTTTATACAATATGCTCAAGTAGACCTAATGCCTAATGTGTTGGTAAAGTTTCATACCAATCAAACCAGCCGTTTCAGAGAAGAAATGCACACAAGATTTTGTCTATACACAAATAAAAAAGGGGCATAACTCTGTGAAAATAAATTTGAATGTTTTTTTACAACATGCTCAAGTAGACCTAATGCCTAATGTGTTGGTAAAGTTTCATACCAATCCAACCAACCAACCAAATTTCGTCAACAGATGGAAGGACAGACTAGCAGCGCCATAACATGATACGACCCTTCGGGCGAATAAAAATCATAGATTTGATTGGATCTTCATGAAACTTTCTCAGAATGTTTGTATTGATTATCTTGTAAAATTGTGCGAATATGAGTTAATAACTCGGTCACTAGGTCAATGCACCCAGAAACCAAATGCTCTAGATGTTGCAATTTTGATTGAAACTTCATCAAACTTTGTAAGAATGTTTGTTTTAATAATATCTTGGACAAGATAGAACATGGGTCATCTGGGGTCAAAAACTAGGTCACCAGGTCAAATCATAGAAAAACCTTGTTAACACTCTAGAGGTCACAGTTTTGATTGGATGTTCACCAAACATTGTCAAAATGCTTGTCTAAATGATATCTTGGACAAGTTTGAACATGGGTTATCTGGGGTCTTATTCTTCATCCAACACACAATTTAAAATAATCTTCTTAAAGTACACTTAAAAATACAATTATCCTGGTATAGCAGTCCACGTCAGTACATGTTTCACATGCAGTATGCAGCATGTATATCTAAGTAGTAAAAGTAACAGTTTTATTCATCTCTTGTATTGACAACGCCCGACACGTTATTCGCCAGTGCAAAAACTCATTTTTGATTTGACATCAACATCACAATGAAACTCACAAATAAGGAGCGGATGCGTGCTATAGATCAGTTACAAGGTGGAGTAACTGCTGCGCAAGTTGCAAGGAATTTCGGCGTTCATGGACAAACCATTCGACAAGGATACGGCGTTACCAGAACAGTTAACAACAGCCAGCATACTGGACGTCCACATGAAACTACATGTCAACAGGACAGGCAGATAGCTTAGCTCATCTACGCAGACGTTTTGAAGTTTTTGCTAACACTGACAGAAACATGCCAGGTCGTACTAGTCCTCATGTGAGCGCACCTACGATTCGGCGCCGTTTACATGAAAGTGGAATACGTGCAAGACGTCCCTACTTTGGTGCATGATTGACGCCTAAGCACCGCAGAATGTATAATGGCTTTGCTAGACGTCATCAAAGGCCACTACAACGCTGGCATTACATCCTTTTTATGGACGAATGCCAATTTCAAGTCGACTTTAACGACCGACATCAGCACATCTATCAACGACGTAATGAAAGGTTTGCTGACACTTGTGTTCAGGAGTGTGATCGTTTTGTTGGAACCAGTACAATGGTGAGGGCTGGCTTTTCACAGAAAAAAGCCATTGGTTTTCTTGGATAACGTTAACACTGGAGCTAGACATCGTGGCATAACAGCCCAGAGTTACATTGATGACGTTTTACGTCCTGTTGTTGTTCCTTTTGTGCGGCAGAATCCTGGACTTGTGTTACAACAGGATAATGCACGTCCTCATACAGCAAGGCTAACATAAAATTTCCTTGCGCAAAACAACATTGACGTTATTGATCCATGGCTTGCAATGAGCCCAGACTTGAACCCTAAAGAGCACGTCTGGGCAGATCTGAAACTAAAGCTCCATGAGAACAATCTCCAAAATGCAGCAAGCTTGATGAATTTTCTGCAATGTGAATAGGCTGCTTTGGATCAGCGATTTTTATAGAGACTTGTTTCATCAATGAGAAGAGGTGCACAGCTGTTTTAATGCACATGGTGGACATACCAGTTATTAACTGCGCCTAAAATCACATTCCCGTGAGTGTAAAACTGATTTTGATAGTGGTGTTATCAAATGTCGTGTGACTTGTTTATTTTTTAATCAAATATGTAAAAAATTGGAGGACTTGTTTAACATTTAATGAACTTGGATATCTATTTAAAATACAAATAAATCTAAAAACATTGTTTTGTCTTATCAATCTTCAAGTGAATCGTGCAGAACTTTTGGCCTTAAGTATATGAACTAACATGTAATGACATTCACGTTTTCCATAACTATTAAGGTATTAATGCAGGAAATTTGTAACATACATATTGATATGCTTAATCTGTCTGGTATAAACCTAAGAGAAATATCCAATGGAAGACTTGATCAAACAAACAAGGTGTCGTGTTGGGAAACAAGTCAAATCGGCCCCAAAAAAAGTCAAATCAGCCCCCAAAAGTCAAATCGGCCCAATTGTGCAATATTTGGATAATAAATAACTTTAATACTTTGTATGTGTAAATATGACCAAATGATGTGCAAAATTAAGATGTAATCATGCTAATTATTTCGATGTTTATTTTTTAAAATTTTAAATGTTAATGATTATATAAACTTATTGTGTATCCTTAGCAAGTATGAGAAACTGACACAAAAAATTAATGAAATTCCATTTGATGTTTACTCTTGTGTGCTAATGATTAGGGGTGTAACAATAAAGTAAAAAACGTATCGCAATATTTTACAATACGCAATATTGTTTTTTTGCGCAGAAAAGTGAAGCAGAAATTGATGCACAAGCATCGTCTTAAATGGATCAATATTATATATACATGTATTTATGTATGAAATTCATATGTAGTTTCAAATGATCTCTTATCTTCTGTTTGAATGATTTGTGTAAATTGGACTATCTGCCAGAAAAATGCATATTTTGAGCCAGAATTCAGAAGAGATTAACCGTCTCATTTGATGAAGTGTTAAAACATATTAAAGCACAATATAATCATTTCAAGTTTTCAACACATTTTAACATTTTATGGAGACCTTGACAGAATTGAAAAACTTAGACTGATCAATCTTATGACAGCAAAAAACAAAACAAAAAGAAAAACGTTTGAATTGAACATCGTATGTAACTAAAAAACATCAGAACATAAGGATAACAAGTCCTGGAGTTTGATAATAAATCGTATTGTGACTCAACCAAATTCGAACCAAAGTGCTAGAATGAAGTCAGCAAAATGAAAATGAAATATATAAAATGAAATGAAATAAAAATGAAATAGCATTTAATTGATATCTTCCGGCATTTATGAAAATGTAGCAATGAATTTATTTGTTTGTCTTATTTCTGAAATCTTTTCATCGGTTGCCATGACTACACAAATTGGTTCAGAGAAAAACGAGCTGATAAAAAAACGTCAAAATTTGTACAGCAATATTAACCAGTATATCAGTTAATTGTTATACCCCTACTAATGATTAAGTAATTTTAACATTTCCATTGTCAATTATTGCATCATAAACATGTATCTCTTACAAAATTATGCAGTTGTAGTCTATTAAAAACGTTTTGACAATTATCCAGCTACAGTTAACATTACGTGTACAGCTCTAGGGGTCCTAATTGACACACATATAATGTAAACAATGTAAATGATATTGGTTTATTTGTCATACCTTAAATAACTTAAATTAAAAACAAATATTGACCAATTCATGCCATTGTCCAATTTCTGCTCTTAATTTATCCATTGTTTACATTCAGCTACCGCATAAGCACCATATCAGCGAGCGGCCTTCTGAAAAAAATCTCTACCATTTACAAACCATGTGTTTTGCAAGCAGAAAATGAACTTAAGGAGTTTTTTTCGAATTTAGTGAAATAAAATGCTCAGGCATTCTGTGAGCAATGTTTTTAACAAATTAACAGTCATTCTTCAGCAGGATTTCCGGATAAATTACAATAACAAGTTTTATATGTTTCAGTGACTCTTTTTATTGTACTGCACTGATATATACTCTTTATTCCCACTCATCAGTGATTTACATTAATATTCAAAAATCACATGTAATTTACAATAATACGCTTTTAATTATTTCCCTTTTTCTGACAATCAATTTAGTGTCCTGTACCTGAGTGCTCTGTTGTTCACTGATGTCGTTTAAATATGAATTTCCATGAAATAATTACTAAATAATAAAATATTCTGTTTTGTTTATTCACCTTTTCATTTTCAAATTTGTAACAATAATTTGGGGGGGGGGCTGATTTGACTTGGGGACAATTTAACTTTGGGCCGATTTGACTTTTTTGTGGCCAATTTGACTTGGGGCTGATTTGACTGTAATTCGTCATGTTAATATGTTTGATAGGATCCGTTTTTGATCGGCACATTAAATAAAAATTGCAGACAGATTTATCAAAGTCCCTCATAACTGTTTTAAGAATACATGTGTGCGGTTTGAAACTAGCTCAAATCGAAATTGCATTGGTCATACAGTCTATATGAAATATGTCGGTCCTTACCGGTAATTTTTGCATAAATGACGGTCCTGCTGACTGGCAAAATAATGAGGTATTCAAAGGTGTTTTTTATTGTAATATTAAATTTGCCAGAAAGGCTATCGAAAACAGCTTTCCGCTTCTCGCGGACATATTTATCTCTGTATTTTTTTACTACGACACCAGGCAGTGTAACTCGCGACGCAGCCATTCATCTATTCGTTTCATTGATGGTACGGTCTAGAATTATACTATTCCCATTTCTGTACAAAACCATGCATCATCCTGTCACTTATTTTTTGTAGTAATGATAATTAATAAACTATTTTAAGACAACAATAGTTTTACTGACAAAATCAGTCATTTAGATTATTTTTGGATCTTTGCTCAAATTAGATCTAGTCTCGTTTTAAATACTGTGCTGGGATAAACAAATTTATAAATTGAAGTATTTTGCTGTTTCTGTGTTGGTCCCGTTTCCAAAAAAACGTCTGTCTACACTGAATAGTAATGAAACTATAGGAAGGCGAATAAGAATGTATTATTATAAGTGTATTATTAGTGGGTTTTAGGAAAACTGCTGATAAGTAACAATTTACCTGTCAGTACAAAATATTAAAGGGTAGCTTTTTCTTGTAAGCATGATAATGCTCGGCATAAAAACACCTACCGTATATTCCCTTATAAACGCCCTTTCCAAAATAAACGCCCCCCCCTTTTTGGACAAGAGAAAACGAAAGTGACTTACCATGACAGTGTTTGGACTCTCCTCTTTCAGTATTATACTGATTTTTTTTATTTCCGTTGAAATACAGATTTTTTCATGTACTTTTTTAATTTTATTAGATAAATATATACATGTTGGACGTTGACTTATATCATGACTGGTATTCATCAGACCAACTTTTTCTGCAAATAAAGCACTTTCTAAGACATTTCAGACTGTCCATTATGAAACAACTACTTAACGTACAGTAATCAGTGATATATTTTAAAAAGCAAGAATGATAATGAAAGAAAATAATTCTAAATCTTCTTAATAACATACCAGGATCATAAAGCATCAGTCAAACAATTACTAAATCTCATTAAAATAATTAGCCAAAATACATAACTATCCAAAAACTGGCAACACACATGTTTCTATACATGAAAAATACCTTCAAATCAAGATGAGCAAATAATTTGCTGACAACATCAATTAATCGACCGATGTTTATTGAAAGTAATAGTCTCCTTTATTACAACAATTTAATCATTTTCACATGTCAGTATACGAGCGTATTAAGTTAAAAAAAAAATCAGACTGAACATATTATCTTAATTGACGTGTGAAAAACTTTCGGATGTTTGGTTTTCTGAGGTGATTTTACATGGTTTTAATGCAGTTGGGGATGGAAAAATAGTTGTTTTCGGAATTCTGAGGTTCCTGTTTTTCGAAACTTTTAAGCAAAAGAAAAAGAAGGAAAATTGGGACAAGCTCAAATGTCCAGTTTTCTGAGTGTTAGGTTTTCTGAGTTTCTACAGTAGAAGGCCTGTAGTTGCCAAAAGGACCATGAGCACAAAGAAGGTTCTTTATTGCATATTCTTCTCTTGTGTAGCCATACAAATTCCGGTGCCAAAGAGCAGGAGGGTTACAGGTCGGTATTAGTACTATTACCAAGATGTTATACTACAAAAGCTCAAGAAATATTATCAGAAACGACCCCATGTGTGAGGATTTAGGTATGTTCATATATTACTTGATAATGCTCCATCACATACATCTGAGCTTGTGAAGCAATTTTTGAAGTCAGAGAAGGTTACGGTCTTGCCACATCCACCACACTCTCCCAACCTAGCCTCAAGTGACTTTTTTCCTTTTTCCAAAACTTAAAAAGTTCTTATCTGGTCATTGATACAAGTCATGACAGGCCCTTGGCTCAGCCATCAGTCAGTGTCTCAGAGGTATACCTAAATCAGCATACCGTGACACATTTCAGAAATGGATTCAGAGATTGAAATTATGTATTTTAAACTGTGGAGAATACTTTGAAGGAATGTTATGTTCATTTCAATATTTGAGTCAAAAGCTTTTGAAATATCGTACAATACACATTACCTATTGAACAACCCTCCTTATTAATGACAATTATGTAAACATGTCAGTGTTTACACTCACGATTATAAAATCAGTTCATGTAAATAAATTTGTATTTTCTTGTTTGAGTTTTTTTTCTATGTAAATGTTGCATGTCTTAAATACAACAAAAGTATAAATGCAGTGTTTCATTCCTATCCCATACACAAAACAGCTAATTAAATGATAATTACAACACATGGACGATCGCTCTAAAAAGTAAACCCAGTTGGCAAATTTCTCCAATATATGGTAGATCAAAGTTTGTTTATATCAAGTCCCTTGGACTTTGATATATAAGTTTCATCTGTATGGTCCTTTAGCTATGAAAGTATCAAGAAAAGGTATCAAAATTGTGATAAAAACTGATTGAAGAATCACTTATTGTTTGTAATGTTGTATCTTTCGTTGAATTAAGTTTGTTATTGATATTAAAGCCTTCATTTTATCCACTGCGAGTCATAATAATCAAATAAAAGACAAAATAAAGCTCATTAATGACAGCAAATGCAAAAGTCAACAAGAACTTGCGAAGATATTTAAAATAAGCACTAGTGAACAGGATTCTGAAGCATAAAACTGAGTTTATGGACGATTCTGAAAACAATGAAAGTTAAAGCGAGTTAAATAACAATCTTGGTAATGGACAAGATTTTTCATGTGTTTTGTCATTTTAACAACAATAAAAGAAACAAATTTTTGTTGTTTAAACTTGTTACCTCTAGAACGAAATGATTAATGCATGTTACAATATGTATATATGTACAGACATGCACACAACAGCATATACACAAATGTCAGCTGTATGGTCAACCCCCTAAAAGAGGACCATCCCGGTAATGGGGACACTTCATAAGTACCAATGGTAGTCCTAATAGTAGGGTGCTACTGTATTACACATGTATTGATGATATTAGTATCAACCTTCATCTTACCAGGTACAATCTTGCTAATTCATTCAATTAACTAATACTCTTTTTAGTATTTGGCAAAATATCACCATCTACAAAAAACGCCAGCACTTAGTGTATGAAGTATTTGAAACATCTCCATTCACATTCAAGTAATGACTGAGATACTTATGTTATAAATACTTTTAAGTTTATGGACAAGATGTTATTTTCTATATTAGAATATAATGCAGCACAGTAAAACTACCTTGAACAGGCATCAGGACAGGAGAAATGCTCCTCATAAACGGAACACTCAAAATAGCAAGATAATAGTTTGGTGTTGGTGGAAAAAGCTGCACATCATATGTATTAATAAGCATTAATGTGTTAATTGTTTGGAATGCTTATGTAAGATGTCTTTGAAGAGTAATTCATTATTGAGTGATTCTGAATTTTATTCTCAGAGACAGAAATGGGTTATTTAAATGTTTTTTACATGAAAATACACTAGGATTTCAAAACTAGCATTTATACTGTTTTTCAGGCAGGTTAATGGCAATTATTCATTTGTTTAATGTTGTTTTATGGCCAACTGACAACTAATGGTCAATCAGCATGAATTTAGATAAAAGGGGATGCAAAAAGTATAAACTATGTAAAAATAATACATTCAGAAGAATTTTGGGTTAATGATATCAGTTGGTAAAAAATAATTTTTAGTAACAGAAAAAAAGTGTGTGAGACTAATCTCATTAATATTGTTTTAGGAAAAATTTAATAAACCAATTTACTTACCAATACGTGATTGGATGAACATGTCCATCAGATATATACAGTCACTCAAATAATCCAATGTTATCCAAACAGGAATATATTCAGCCAAATGGGGCTGGGGAAAAATACATCTTAAGATGACAAATAATATGTTATAAAGTACAGCAAACATCGTCACCATGGACCAATAGAAATATGTCTTACCAGAAGGGTCAACCACAACACACTTCCAATAACTGAAAGTAAACAAATGTTTCATTTGTTAGGTCAAAAGATGACAAGAAGAGACATGATAACAGTGTCAAATCAATGTCAGATGTTTGCGAGGCGAAATGCATCTAACAATTTTTTTAATCATTTTAAATCGATTCATTTTGTTGTTTTGAAGCCATTAAAAACAGGAAAGGTCATCTCATTCTGAAAACGATAGAGCCCTTTACAGAACACTGACAATAATACTAAGTGAGAGGCAAACCAGTGATAATCAACAAATAAAAAGAAAATGAAAACAAAAAAAAAAAATACAACACCATCAAATAATCAATACAGAATTTCATTCACATGGCCTTGTTATTGCATTATCAAAATTTTATAACATGTTCTTTACTATGAGCATTTACACAACAAAATAGCATACATAATCTCAACATTGTCACTTATTCACATACTTATAGTGATTTAAACTTTAATAATTAATGAGTGATTGCGGGATCCAATTTCTTGGCCATAATTTGTTAATTTCCAATCCGGTCAAAGCAAAGAGCAAGGTTCACTAACTATCTAAAATGGCCCAAAAATAACAAAAAATTAAAATGAATGAAAGTCACTTGTTTGTCTTCTTTATATGTAAAACAACACATACACTTTACATAACAGTGTTTTATTTTATCATAATCAATTTAAGAAGTTTTTACGAGCTCATTGTTTCAACCCCCTCATGCCAAAAAATGGCAAATTTCCATAAAAAAGACAATTCTTCATTCTGCTACATATCAGCGCATTTTTTACCCACTTTAAAATTCAGTTATTTTGATTTTGTGTCCTTTTTCCAATGGAATACATATGGTTATATTCTGGGTCAAGAATGCACTGATAGTTAGAAATAAAAAATAGGGTCCGCTGAGATAATCATTTCTCGTACAAAATCAGCATGAAAATCTGTATAAAACGCATAAAAAATGAAAAACACCTTGAACTTTACCACGATAGAATAAATATGATACAAGTGGTGAATATAAAATGAAAATGATTCTGTAAATAGCTACAATTAATATTGCGAGACCCGAGAATCTCAAAGTACAACTCATTGGGTACGAAGCGGTTGGGAGTGAAACACAGCTTTGCTAATGTAAACAGCAGCATAAAAACCACAAAAAGAACAGGTGATACTTTATTCATTATCGAAGAGTTGGACTTTTGATATGACTTTGTGACTGTGTTATATTCTGAAAATGTTTTTGACCATATTCTTATTAATTTAAATATGTCTAAATGTTGTATAACCCTAAAAACTTTTCAACTTATTCAAGTGAAGATCATTCGTGAAAATTAATCGACGGCAAAAAAATCGTGAATTAGCTCTAGGATTGAATAGTCTCTATACAGTGTATCCCGAATGTTCTGATTAGAAATGTGCTATCAGTTGGATATTTTGCAAGATTTTGAAGCAAGTGGGTATAATACTGTCGTCTGCATTCTTGCACATTTAGTTGTCTGTAGCTAAATATATTAGTATTGTTCAAAATTGAGAAAAAAGGCTCGATAGCTCAGTAGGGAGCATGCTTGCTCTTCACGTAGGCGACCCGGGTTCAATTCTTGTCACTGCCTAATTTTTTTCTTGAATTTATTTTTACAAGTAGAATTCATTATAAATGAATGATAGACAATAGTTTCAGAAAATAATTAAGTCATACAAACCACCTCTTTACATTAAAACTATGAGAGTTCTTTGTACATATTAAACAGTCCAATATATTTGCAAGACAAGTTGTCAAATGGATGGAAATTACATCATCTTAATCAATTATCAAAGAATGTATATTATATATTCTATTCAAGCACCGTTAAGTGGCATTGTCCGTTTATTTGTCACCAATATAATTAGCAAATAAATTGAAGTACAGTACAATTTGCGATGACACAAAGACAAGAGGGTAGAGTGTAGAATGGTCACATTTTAAATAACTTTTACACCAAAGAAGCAAATAATCTAATGTCAGGAATACAAATATTATTTTCAGAATGGTAAAGCATTACGACTGCGTTCTGTGCAAAAAACCTGCGAAAGACAGACGTCCTATTCCTGAGAGATCAAGAAAACAATTAAAAAGATACTTTTAAAAGATCCAGGGATGACGACGTCCTGTGCTCAGCATGTAGAACAAAACTTTACCAAAGTAGACAGACAGCACATACAAGTTATGACCATCAGTTGGATGACTCCCCTGTTCCTTTGATGCAGTCTTCTTCAAGTCAATTGATAAGTCCTCCATCAGTAAGCACAACGTTTAAAGATAGGGCATCACATATTGTAATGATTGAACAAAAAAAAATATAACCATTCTTCTTTACAAGTTATGTCAATGACATTCAATTGTTCCTACGCAAGACAATGTATAATACTTATGACCTTAATTTACTACATGTAGAACATGTAGTGAGGAGTATATACCTAATATCTAAACGTAATTTCAAATAGGGTTTAACACCCATTATTTACAATTAATTTTGATCATAATTATGTGATATTCAATCTGCATCAGAAAATGATCTCGACTCAAAAGGAACAATATTTCACTATTAATTATCTTAAAACATACCTATCATTAATTTCACTGACAGTAAAGTGTTATCATTTAAAGTATATTTTATAATAATTTGCTTTTCAGGTCACACTAACAATCCCTTCAACGAGCAAAGGTCATTCACGTTGCTTTGTATGTAAGCGGCCTGGACCTAAACTTGTTTGTTTGGGGTCAGAGGGTCGACTGCAAGCATTTGTCCAGCACAATCTATTGGTTCCTTCTGATGCTAGAACTTGCCCTGTACATTTGTCATCAGAGAGTTTTCTGAAAGCTGACACAGTAAATGACATCCAAAACCTTAACCCGTCATCATATCTTAACCGCACTTCAATTGCTAGTCTTCTACTCAACAGGAGGTCACTGTGTGTTCAGCAGAACTCATCTCTGAACTGTGACTCTATTGATGAACACGAGTACACCTCATTGACTGGCCTTACCAAACAACAGTTCGATGATATGATGTCTCATGTCATAGACAAGATTAAAGCAACACCAGCCAGATCACCAAGAACATCAGTAGGACTATTTCTCCTGAAAATGAAATCTGGTATGTCCAATAAATTGCTTTCTACTGTATACAGTACCACAAAATCAAGTGTCAGACATGCAATCACCACGGTTAGAGAAGCCCTAATGAGGAGTTTTGTTCCTCTGTACCTTGGATTTGAAAGCATCACCAGGGAAGAAATCATCAACAATCGCACTCGAGAGTTGGCGAAGTCTCTTTTTTCCTCTGGTGATAATGCAGTCATCCTTGTACTTGATGGAACTTACATTTATATCAATATATCCAACAACTACAGATTCCAGAGAAGGACTTACAGCATACATAAAGGTCGCCCTTTAGTCAAGCCGATGGTGATTGTTACCACGACCGGATATTTTGTTAGCATCATAGGGCCATACTTAGCTGATGGAAGGAATTGTGATGCAGCAATTCTTAACCACATTCTCAAGTAAACAAGTTCATTTATTATAAATAATTCTAGTTGTTGTTAATTACAATACATAGTGTCTTTCACAAATCGGTATTCATATGTAAGACCAATTGCATTTAAATATTCAAAAAATGTTTATAATGTATAGTTTTATGTCTCCAGTATAGACTAAAATTATGATGAGAATGTTCGCATTTCGATTTTTGTGTTAATCTGTAATAGAATTTAAGATAGTTTTCATCCTAAAAACAGCATTTTTATTGTCCAAATTGTCTATGTTCTTTCAGATCCAACATTGATGATGCCAGAGAATTCCTTTGGGAGGGAGATGTGTTTGTGGTAGACTGTGGGTTTAGAGATTCCCTCGAACTACTAGGAGATCTGGGAATTCATGCCAAGATGCCCTCTTTAATGACAAAAGGACAAAAACAGCATACATGCCCTGATGCTAACAATAGTCACCTGGTCACTAAGGTATGTGAACTAAGTATTTATTACATTGTATACCTTCTGTTCTAGGTAGCATGAATCATTGAGTATCAAATTCAGCTTAAACCAATGACCTCTTAACTGATTGTTGTACAAGTATTTCTTGACAAGTTATTACTATTAAACAACTATTTCAAACTAGTTCACACGAATGATATCATTTAAGTGTGGTTTTTTTTTTGCACTGAAGATTCGTTGGGTTGTTGAATCAGCAAATGCAAGAATTAAGTGGTACAAGTACCTTGACCACGTGATGCCGAACAGTCAGATCCCATTCATTGGTGACTTCGTACGAATCATATGCGCCATGGCAAATAAATACTTCCCACCTTTGAGCAATTCCTCGCAGACGGAACGCGACTCTATCATGGCACAGAAAATGTTGACTCTCAGGGACAGAGAAAATGAATTACAGTTAGGTAACATTTCTATGTACGTACACTATTTTACATAATTGTTATTTAAATAAAGACATGACAGTAATACATGTATTGCTTTATTGAGATGATATTTCATTCGTATGAAAATTTAAATGTGCTTTGCTTTGGCTTGCTGTAACGAAGTTTGATGAGTGTCAATTAAAATGTGTATGCCTTCACAGTGTTTATGTTTGGCAACTGTCTTGCAGGTGATGCTACAGTCAACAGGCCTAGACAGGAAAAGGACCGTTTGGACATGCGAGCAAGTCAAGCATACAGTTTCCTGTGATGACAGAGGAACAATTGAGAGAATTAACGCTTGGTGTGTATCAACTCTATCAGTCACCGTCATACATACAAAAGCACTTAGAAGGAGACTTTGACATCAAAAGTATATTTCAGTTTTCAAAGCTGAGCTCTACACCAGTTATGAGCTGAGTCTTTACCAACACACGGAACTTAAAAAAACTTGTGTTTGAAGCGTATTTTTGTTACCTTAACTGACCAATGACATCCTTTATTTAAGTGATTGAACTAGGTATTGCAGTTTTGCCACGGCTCAAGATTCAAAATCTATATACTCAATTTGTTATGCAGAATTTGATTCAACACTCCTTTCTACACGCACTCAATTTTTAATAGTGAAAATTCATTATAACATGTTAAGACTTTTTCCTCAAATGAAGCAATCATTTTGTTAATTACCGCAACATTCGTTTTGTCTGATTAACCTAATATAGTTAGTGCCATCACGTGTAATACGTATACCTTTATAACACTAATAGCATATATAATATCAGTTCATTTAAATAGAAATATCTCATTTCAGTCAATGCAGACGACCCGAGTCTATTGTGTGTGAAAATGCAAAGTAGGCATACTTCAAGCAAGAAATATACGCTATGGGTGAAAATAGCTGTCGATTTGGTAGAGGCGTGGTACTGCACGTGCAGGAGCGGATCAAGGATTGTTGGAATGTGCTCTCATGTAGCCGCTATTGTGTGGTACCTATCATATGCTCGTCATCAGAGTAGAGAGTCGTATGGTGTTAGAGATTGGGGTGCGCACCTTTCAGATGCTGCTGTGTTCAATGTTGTCACGGACATAACCTGTACCTCGGAGAGTGAAACTGATCAGTAGTAATTGATTCAACAGTACTATACATTGTTTTAATTAAATCATCATTTTGCACACCGTACTTTTTTATTTATCATATGTAACAGTATTGCTCCAAACATTATATATTTTGATTAAAACCCGTATATTATATGTGCAACTGAATGAAATAATACCATTGTTACTTGTTAGTACAGTGACGTCACATAGCGATAAACAGTTTCTGATTTCAAAATTCAACGTCAATGAATGTATGTTAGGATATTTGCATATTTCATTACCTTGTATTCATGAGTTTATTTCATATTTTTGGTAGAAACAATGTTGATATGCACCAATAAAAGCAAATGTACAATCTTATTAGAATTGTGTAGCTGTATTTTTTTTAAAAAAAATTCCTATTCAACAAAAAATACAAAAAAATATTCGAAATCTGTCCATCCGAAGTTATATAAAATAATACCGTTATAGTCAGAAACACATTTTAACTGCTATCAATCATTTTTTAAGACATAATCTAAACACGGTACTGTTTTTGTACTGAAATTATGGCACTCAAACATTACATGACGTTGTTTTGATTATAAACGCGCGCCAAATAGTAACTTAAATGGGATTAACAGGTGCTCCAATAAAGAACGATTTGTGACGTCATAGCAACGCACATAGGGTAAAAAATGTTCGATCTGTGTACATTACAATGTCATCCATCAGATGGGAAGATTTTATGAAATTCTGAGAGTGGGCCATTTTTGATGGTTAGTGAACCTTGCTCTTTTAATTGGGTGTAAAAAAGTTGCTTGTTTCCACTACCCCGACAGACCCTATTTTTTACCTTTGTTGCTACACTTTTTTCAGGGAAAATGAAAAATGAGAAAAAGTTAATGAACAATGACAAAATGTTTTCATACAAGAATGGTTTATTTTCATTACAGTTATTCAGTTTTATTCAAATGTTGCCTTTTGTTCATAAATTTATACAAAATAGTGATTTGTTGCCAACTTTTCAATACAATCTGACTGGTAGAACTATCACATAAGGTGATATCGCATCACTGCCACAACTTAACACATTCCTTATGAAAACTTCAAAATACTATATATAAATTAAGTTAAAATAATACAGCAAATCATCTCCATGATAAATACAATGTTAGTTTGTGATATTATTTAATATAATATTACTAAATCAAGTACCAAATTTCATTCGCCTATCTTGAACAGTGAAAAAGTTGTGACAGAATCAATCCTTTTGTGGATATTTTTATTATTTCTTACTATGGTAACTACAATTTTGCCCAAGGGAGAAAACAAAATGATCTGCATAATATACACATTGCCACCTATTCACACATCAACTTTCATCATCCTAAGTTGTTTAGGTATTGAGTTACGACAGGATCCAGATGTTCTGGCCACATTTTTACCAATTCCATTACCATAGCAAAGACAATTTTCTTGCAATGGAGAAAACAAAATGATCTGTATAATGTACACATTGCCACCTATTCACATACCAACTTTCATCATCCTAGGTTTTTTAGTTATTGAGTTATGCAGGATCAAGATGTTCTGGCCATATTTTTACTTATTCTGTTACCATAGCAACCACAATTCATTCACGATGGAGAAAACAAAATGACATGCAAATCTACACATTGCCACCTATTCACATACCACCTTTCATCAAGCTAGCTTGTTTAGTTATTGAGTTACGCAGGATCCAGTTTTGAGTAGACAGAGAGACAGATGGACGGACGGACCAACAGACGGACAGGCGGAGAGCTAACCAATAGTCCCCTCCGGTGTGAATGCATATACATGTATATGCATCTCCATGACAAATGCAACTGTTGTGGAATTATAAAGAAAGAAAAGGTTTTTATCAATCAAAGCAATCTCCATGAATCAATAAATAAGCAATTATTAATGACCAAAGGCTGTAATTAATGAAAATTTCCTTTTATTTGGCAGGTGACTAAAGGTAAAACAAACAAACAAACAAAAGATGATAGATCAATGGTTTACAGATCTGGAACTTTCAAGGCATTTAATGATCGTTTATCATATACTATTGATCTGTTGAGTAAAGCTTTTCAATGACGGATAAATTAAATTGTATTGGTCATTAAGATATTATAAGATATTCATTAACAAGAAATGACAGGAACTGTCACAAAACCAGGTTTTCATTCTCCAGATGCTTACCCCATTCCTATCTTCAGTCATAGGGTGGAAACATTTTGCCTATGACATGCACAAGTTATTTAAGAGCTCATACGGGCTCATACGGGCAAATTAAACAAAGGACCATAATTCTGTCGAAAATGATCAAATCACAAAACCCGAACAATTTGCACTGGGTCACTTGATGGCAATAGTTCTATGAAAATTTTATCAAAATCCCTTGAAAAATAAAGGAGGAGTTATACACAGATGAATATTTCTCCATATCTTGCATAATTATGCGCAAAAATTAAGCCATCAAAAATAATCAAAATCACAAAATCCTGACAACATGAGGTGGGTCACTTGATAACAATACTCATATGAAAGTTTGATTGAAATCTCTTGAGAAATGTTGCTTGCAGATGCATATTTTTCTACATATTGCATGTGCAAGAAGGGCCATAATTCCGCTTAAAATTATCGAATCACAAAACACCAACATGTGCTGGAGTACTTAGTAACATTGGTCTGTGAAAGTTTGGTCGAAATCCCTTGAGAAATGTAGGAGGAGTTGAGCAAAGAATATTACATGGTCAAGATAAATAAAGGGCCATAATTCTGTCACAGCCAGGAATACCATATATTCCCTTATAAACGCCCCTCTCCTAATAACCCCCCCCCCGCCCTTTTGGACAAGAGAAAACAAAAGTGACTTACCATTACAGGCAAAATTATTCCAAGATGAACAATAGAAATTAGTAAACAACACTTTTTAAATCAAAGGAATGACACAAACACATTTTAAATCCAGTACATGCGACAGCTCTCTACCGATGTCACAGGACTTGAGCTGCTTGGATGAGGCAGGAATCCTACATTACAGGGGTATGCAACTCGCAAGTCTTGCCGAAAGTCTGTGCCTTTGCGAGATAACGCGGGAGCATCAATTCCAAAATGTTGTAATTTGCACTCGAAAGAACAGCCGAAAGGCTGGTCCAAATAACCTCTTCAATCTACTAAAATAAATGATGTTTTACATATCTTTTTTGCTTATTGAAGTTAAAGGGTTAAATATTTTACTCATGTTCTATGTTGTGTCCTACTTGTATCATAAATTTTCCAATTTTTTGTGACAGACCGAAAACGAAATTGACACGATATTTGGCCGGAGCAGTCGCGAAGTTGAAAGATGACGATCGTTTGAGGCTTGAATATTTCTTTAATCGACAGTCGAATTTATTTTTAATGAGTAATTTTGTTTGAGCATTTTATTTTGCTCTCGATAATGGCTCATTTTTACAATTCCTTAATGGCGACCTGGTACGATGGGAGAAAAAGACAATTTCTTTAGACCACAATAGAACATGAAAATGTTTAATAGATCAGATTTTTCCTCGATCGTTTGAGGCTTGGATATTTCTATAATCGACAGTTGAAATTATTTTGTATGAATAGCTTTGTTTTAGCAGTTTATTTTGCTCTTGATAATGACCCATTTTTACAATTTCTTAACAGCGGCCTGGTACAATGGGAGAAAAGGACTAATTTTTTTACCACAAAAGAACATGAAAATGTTTTATAGATCAGATTTTTCTTCGATTGTTTGAGGCTTGGATATTTCTATAATCGACAGTTGAAATTATTTTGAATGAATAACTTTGTTTTAAGTAGTTTATTTTGCTATCGATAATGACCCATTTTTACAATTTCTTGATGACGGCCAGGTCTGCCTAATAGAAGACCCACACGAACTTGAAGACCAACAGAAGACCTACGGAAGACCTACACAAATACAGTACATATACATCAAAACTAATTTTCGGGTTCAGCATCATCAAAATATGTATAAATGATAAAAAAAAAACAATGCCTAAACGTCATCCATAAAGTGATTTTGAAAGTTTTTATTTTGGGACT